>CM060929.1:293892027-294492027 GCA_030765085.1 Allium cepa
GGCTATTTTATAAGTATTTGTAAATAGACACTATTATAATATCAGAGGATTTTCTATAAAAAGCGTTTTAGCTATCATAAGGTAAAAACCCGACATGTTTATTTGTGGCGTGGTCTTACTTGATGCTTTTGTTTTTCAAAGGATTTTTCAAACTTTAATAATCAATTTGGATGCATATTTATTATCAGCTGGTATTCCAGACTGACTCGGGTGTTATTTCATTATAATGCTCGGGTCAGACCGAGTATTATTTGTTCAGGTCAGGATGCCATGGAGCAGGAGAGGAGCCGGAGTCCGAGACGTATTATATGTACTTATATATATATCCGCTGCTATGATTATACGGTATGTCTGATTGGTGATTGTTGATGTATGAGATACTCTGATGATATGATGTATAAAACAGTGATAGATTTCATTTTGTGTAAAGTTCTATATTTACTATTATATATTATTCCGCTGCGACTGTGAGATTCTGATATTGTTTAGTTTCTTCTTCTTCTATCTCTTCTTCTTTAACCCTATGGTTCGTATTTCTGTTCCCCTTGAGTCAATTTGTATAGAATAGTGTTGATTCAAGGGGTATGGATTTGCGGGCTGTCACACTTGGTATCAGAGCTTAGGTTGGCGACAACCTAGGCTTTGGTGGGAAAATTTCTCCTTATATAGAGTCAATAGTACTCTATAATGAGCTGAGTGTATTAATAGATATGAGAGCGTACTTGTTAGTGAATATAAAATTGTTTTTATACTGTGTTGACTTATCGGTTGAGTGTTTATGAATTCTGGTCGGTACGGGAAGTACAACCGTATCGATAGGGGTTTCTAAACTCTTGAACAAGATAAACCGACATAGAATTGTTTTTAAAGGTGGGTAAATGAAATAATTTTACCCAAAATTATATTTTGATATAAAAGAAATAATTTTCTGAAATTATTATATATATTTGGATGATTGGTTGTTAATGTCTAAATCAAATAAGAATATAAAATTTAATCTGAAATGTGAAATAGTTATAGTGAAAATGAAATTCTACAAATATAAATTATATAAAAGGAAGAATAACTAAATTTGAGTTGAACCAGGATTTAAATCCCGGAAGTTTGGAAAGGATTTTAAATAAAATAAAAATAAAGGTTTGGAAATTTAAAATCCTGGGAAAGTTTGAAATTTTTGTTGAGATTTGAAGGTGTTTGAAGGCAATGTTGGAATATTGTTTTGGGAAATATTTTTTAAAAGGAAACTGTTTTGAAATGAATTTAGAAAAGTAAGAAGCATTGAATTCACTTCAGTCGCTGGAAAATAATCCTGATGATGCTGGCCACATCATTAGAATTCATTTTCGAGTTTCTAAAGTGATGGATTGCTTCCCTAATATTTGGTTATGGTATTGTTTGGGGCTTGTTGGATATAACAAGTGGTTTGGGAAAATTCACAATGGAGAAATTGTTTTGATACAACTAAGTTGTTTAGAGATCTGGAAATTTGATTTGAATATCAAATGGGAATGTGTTGATTTTTGTTTCAAATTTGGTTTTGAAATAAAACCGGGTAAATTTAAATACTGGAAATTTATATTAAAAAAAATGTGTAAAATTAAAATAAATTAACTATTGAACTTATTAAGTGAAGTTGATATTAATAAGAAGGAAGAAATGAGAATTTTAATGTTGGAAAAAAAATTTAACTTGAGTAATTGGAAGTGAATAAAATATATTGAAGTAAGTAGAAAATTTGAATATAACTTGGATAAGTTAAATAAATTGGACTTAGAATTAAATTGACTTGGGTTAAACTAAAATGTAAGATGACTTGAATTGTGAGTCATTGAGAAATGAGTTATACCCGTGAGCTATTAAGTGCTATACTTATAATCTGGAAGTGTGGATTTAAAATTTGCAAAGCATTAAGATTGAAAAATTATAACTTTGAAATTGTGATTATATGCTGTAAATGGATTCAAATGAGCAATATGAGCTTTGAAATAAATAAGTTGGAGAACTTATAAATTGAAAGTGAGATTATAATCACAAATGGAAGTAGTTGAATGGTATGGTGAATTCAAACTTAATCTCAAATGAAATGTAAATTGCTTATAATTACAAAAAAAAAAAAAAATTCATATTCTTAAGTTATTGAATGCTATAATTTAAACTTGTGATTATAAAATGGAAATGAACTTCAATAAGAAATCTAAACTCTTGAATGGAAGTGAAATTGAAATTCATTAATGAAAAGAGTTGGATGGTGAGACAAATTCAAACTTGACCATAAATGAAATGTAAAGTGTAATAAAGCAAATGAGTATATAAAGGTGGATGTTCTTAAGTTAGCAAATAAGTCTTGGACTTATGTATGGGAAAAATGGTGATATTATAAATGAATTCAAAATGAATTGAGAAAGTGAATTAAAACCTAATATGGATTAGGTTAGTGGCTTAGTTAAATTACAATTAATTGGGAATTGTATTGAAATGAATAGAATTTTGATAATTGATCAAAATTTGGAAAGTAAATAAAAATCCAATTGTGGCATGGGATTTAAATTTGTGGTAACAAATATTTATTGTGTGGATGGAAATGGACTTAGCTTATATTGGAATAGTTGAAATTGTAAATAAATTCAACGGAAGGATATAATTTAAAGTGGGTTCTTTGCTAATAAAATAAATCTAAAATGGATGGAATAAATAAGCAAAGTGCATTAAAATTTGTAAATGGATTAGAATTGATTTGGATGAGAATCAAATGAAAATAAAATTTGCTTAATAAGAAGATAATGAAAATATTGTGAAAGAATTTAAGCATGCTGAATGTTAATTGTGATTAAGCTTTATAATTTTGTTTGGGATAAATTTTATTTGGGTAATAAATTTGAATTGCAAGTGAAATGGTATTAATTAATTTCTGAGATAAATTAAAAGATGTATGAGTTGTCAATAATCCAGAATGGAATGATATTCATATAAATCTATTGGATAATGAATTGGAAATATAAGATTTGAGGTATAATTCAATAATTGAGATAAAGCAAGAATGTTGGGCTATAAATAGAATAGAATGGGATGTTATTAATTTGAACTTAAATGATGATTTTGAAGTGTGAATAAGAAATTGAATTAAAAATTGAAATGGGATAAAAATACTTGGCTTGTGAAAATATGAATCTAAGTAGAATTAATTTTAATGGTTATAAACTTAAGTGATAAATTATTTTGCCTGAATGGAATGAAGTCGGCTTGTATTCGAAATTGAATTGTTTAACAAATAATTGAAATTGATGTTTAAAATAAATTAAACTGAATTGGAATCTAATTAAAAGAGTTTGTAAAAGAATGCAAGTGATTGATTTAAAATAGCAAATGGAATGGTTTTTTTTTTTTAAATCAGTTGGAATGGATTGACTTTTGGATAAGTGATGTTTGCATATGAATGAGAAATAAATCATAAAAGAAATGGAAATGTTTCAGCATTGGAAATAAAATTGGTTTGTAAATCAATTTGGAATTGAATTGAAATAGAAATGAATTTGTAGTAATTATGAATTGGAATGGCCGAACTTGTATGTAAACCCTTTATGTGAAATAAAATAGAGCTTGAAAGTGGAAAAGGGACTTTGTATATGTTATACACTATGATTTACTTAGGAAATTATGCAAAGTGTCGTTTGGAATGTAAATAGTTATGTTTGGCTTACATTTATATTGGAAATGTTGTAATATGTTCATATCTTTGAAAACTGATGTGTTTGTTTGAGTTTAGTACAGGTATGCGTGGCGTTCGAGAGAGTTGGAGCGCGTATATGCGTAATATTAGCCGCATGCTTTTAAAATTTGCTAAAAAGGTACGCCTACACAAATATAATTGGAAAATGATATATATATTGTGATATATTTTGGTTTCCGACCGTGTGGGTCGTTGTATATATATTTCTTTGTATCGCGATATTGCGAAAGCTCCTCCATGCAGGGGAGACTCTGCCAAAATTTTCCGAAAATTTTAGGAGTTAGAAAATTTTTGGGAATTTTGAAAATTTGTAATTAACTTGGAAAGTTATAAGTTAAAAATTAAAGACTTAGAGTAAATGAAGAAAATGAATTTGGGATTAAGCTAAAAGATTTTGGGAAAGTAAATATAAGCTTTAACTAAGCAAATTGGGTAAGTAAATGGGTTGGCAAGTATTTCCTACCTTAACAAATTTCGGGGACGAAATTTTTATAAGGGGGGAGGAATGTAACGACCCAGAATTTTAGGTCGTTCAATTTGGACATTTAATTCATTTTAAATGTTGAATATGGGTTATAAATTGAATCTTGTAATAAAATAAGCTATAATTTTTAGTTATAGTAATTCTATTTCAAATTTCAAATAATCGAGAACAATAATTAAATATTGAATCGAGACTTTAATTGGTAACTGAATAATACTAATTCAATATTAGAAGTGGGGTAATTGATAATTTCGAGTGTAAATGGAAATAAAATTAGATTCTAAAATTTAATTTAGGTCTAATTGGGTTTGAGTTTTATAATTGGACCATTAGAAGAAATTAAAAGTTAACAGATTGAATTTGGGATTTTATATTAATTTAATAATAGGATTTAATAATATAAAAATGCAATTAATCGGATTTTTATTCGAAATGAGTCAAAATGATTGTTAATATGTTTATAAATGTTATATGATTTATTGTAAAGTTAATAAAAATTTTAAAAGTAGAAATTTCAAGCGTTTTCGTCAATTCTGAAAATCGCCCGATTTAATAGACGAGTTAAAATAGCCTTCCGGGGCACAGTCTCGGAATTCGACGAAACCAGTTCCATTGGATCCGTAATAGTTAGCTATTATCGGATTTCAATTTTCATAGCAACCGGAGTTGTCGTTTGACCGTGACAGCTCGAAACGCATCGAAATCGTTTTAACCGATTTAATTTTAAATTGATCGTTTAATTCCGTAACTCGCACGTATGACCAAATTAGCTTACGAAACTTGTTCCATTGTGTCCGGAACGCTGTAAAACCCTAGAATTGCCTGTTGAAACGCGAGGATTGGAGTTCGTATGCATAGGTTGTTAAAATTTGAAGAACGAGATTAAATTAATATTAAATAATTATATATATATTAACTCTTTTTCTCAAAACCCTAGCAAAAATAGAGGCCGCCGTTCCTTTCCGTATCAATGGCCTAAATCATCAGATTTTCGTCGTCATTTTGCGATCGATTCATCGCGTTTTAGAAGGTGCTTTCAAATGGAAAACTGTAGATCTTGGGAAGAGCTTCACATCTCTACGGTTGAGATCGAGTTTAGTGGAGCGTGGGAGGCATGAGGTAGTCGCGTTCTCTGCGCGTTCAAGGGGATGTCGCGCCACCTTAGGATGACCGAGTTTGGCAAGGTCACGGCCACAGGTAGAGCGCGCCTAGGCGCTCGTTCTGGTAGTACTCGATCGACCTATCGTCGAGAGTGGAGGGCACGATGTTGAACCCTAATAGCTCGGTGATGGGTTCTTTACCGCGTGGACTTACTGATGCGTGCGATTGAGGAAGATGAGTAGTGTGCGGCGCTGATTTCGAATTCTGAGGAGAACGGCTCGATCTATTTGAGGGTAAAAAAAAAAATTTGTTTTAAATTCATATACAAACTTTATAATTCTATAACTTAAGCATACGTTGTCAGATTCAAGCGAAACTGGAAACGCCGGGATCGCAGAGTCGAACATTACGCAGTGGTGCAGATTCGGATTCATTCCGGGCAAGTAGAAATTTGGGTTAAATCGAACGTCGTTCGGTTTAATTTAAATTTCGAACGCTCGCCGAAACTCAAGGTGAGTTATTCTCACTCACATCTGGATATTGGCTGATTTAAGTAATAAATATTTAAATATCTGTGTGATTGTTTGCATATTATTGTTGTTATTAGTCTGGATTGATATTTATATGTAGTTGTGCTAATATTTGTGGATGCAGGGAAAACGGGTTGGAGGGATCCAACTGGATTCCTCACCATGTAGTAATATTTTTATAGTTGATGATGATGCCTGTTTATATATTGTGATTGATAAATTTGGAATTTAATTGCATTGTGATATTGTGAGATAAACTTCAAAACCAGAATGTTAATTATAAAGGAATTTGGAGTTTGATTATAAAGAAAATTAAATTGGGTTTCAAAAGAAATTAAGAAATTAATAAATAAGGAATTTAAAGGAATACAAACATTGGAATCTGTTTGGATGGAAAACTGAAATAAAATTGTATTGGAATATTGCTGGATAAATTATAAATCCATAATTTAATTATAAATGAATAAATTGAATTTTTGAGAAATAAAAGATATTGTTAATTAATGAATTAAAAAGAATTAAAATTTGAAATCTATTTGGAATGGAAAAATTGAAAATTGATAAAATCAGGAATGATAAATAAGAGAAACGTTATCAGTTGATAAATGTGAAAGTAAATTTATGTTATTAAAATATAAACCTGAATTGGAATAAATTGACATAATTCATAAGAAGGATTACGGGAATGTATAAGTGGGAATGAGAGGTTCCCTGGGGAAAACCAAGTTTGAGTTTAAACTGGTTTTTATAAAAAGAAAGTTTTAAAAACTTAAACTTGTTTAAAGAGTGTTTTGGAAATTATTATTTTAACATAATTCTTAATAAATTAGTAATAGTAAACTTTTAAAATACCTTAATAATTATTTTTACAAATGGATTTACTTAAAGGCTAGTTTTTGAATAAAGTTGTTTGAAAATATTAATTTCTTTTAAAACTCTATTTTAAAATAAAGTATAACTAAAACCTTATTTTTAATCAAGTTATATCTTATAAAATAGTTTTACTTTGAATATTTTGAAATTTTATTTTGAGAAAGTAACTAGTAGTAAGTTTATATATTTGAAAGTATATTTAAGAATAAAATATTTAAAGTGATTAAATTCTAAATTGTTTTTAACTTGGTTATTTCCAATGGGAATATATGGTAAAGGATTTACCTTGTAAGGAAAGAGTTTTGGAAATTGTTTTCAAATGAGCTTTGAAATTTGGAAAATATATCTTTTGAAGATATTGAGGCAAATAAATAATGTGGGAATTATTTATTGTGTGATGAATGCTTATGGATGTTTATGAATATAAATTGATAGTTAAATCACCGACTATCAATATTGGACAATGCGTGATCGTTTCGAAGAGACCGGGATCGAGATTTATTTCTCGAAAACCACTTCGATCCGATTTGTCCGTTTCGTGCGAAAAACGTGTTCGGAGTCGAAGATGGAGCAGTGAAGTGCAAGGGCTAGTCGCTACTAATCCTGAGGATATTTCCAAATGGATGTAGTAGGAGTAGTGCCTTCGGTTCCGTTCGAACCCGGGACGGACTTGTATGGACGAATGCTTGCGAAACATCGTCAGGTGGACGATGGGCATTCTAAGTGAAAACGTTCTAAAGGTAACGCTTAGCCTCAAGCCTCATCAACCAGGAATGACTGAAAATTAGGGGATATGCAGCAAGGTTAGGTGGGTCATGCCCAAGCAGGACAAGATATTTCCCCTGTCTAGATGTCCCTTTTTATCTCGGCTTAGTGGGTGGTTGGTCGTGCCAACCACGGGGTTTATCTTGTTCGGGACTGTTCAGTAAGGAATGGTTCCGGCCTTGTGTTGCAGGGGATGAAGGGAGTAGTCCTCGGTACGGTAATCTAGGCCCCGTACTGTGACAGGTGGTACCCCAGTGCCTAGTCATTGTTGGAAATCCATTTTTCCCTACGAGCCTTGTACGAGTTTTGTTTGTATTACCCACTTCGGTGGCTAGTAGCTGGAATTTAATAGATGTAACAATTTCGGCTATTTTATAAGTATTTGTAAATAGACACTATTATAATATCAGAGGATTTTCTATAAAAAGCGTTTTAGCTATCGTAAGGTAAAAACCCGACATGTTTATTTGTGGCGTGGTCTTACGAGATGCTTTTGTTTTTCAAAGGATTTTTGAAACTTTAATAATCAATTTGGATGCATATTTATTATCAGCTGGTATTCCAGACTGACTCGGGTGTTATTTCATTATAATGCTCGGGTCAGACCGAGTATTATTTGTTCAGGTCAGGATGCCATGGAGCAGGAGAGGAGCTGGAGTCCGAGACGTATTATATGTACTTATATATATATATATCCGCTGCTATGATTATATGGTATGTCTGATTGGTGATTGTTGATGTATGAGATACTCTGATGATATGATGTATAAAACAGTGATAGATTTCATTTTGTGTAAAGTTCTATATTTACTATTATATATTATTCCGCTGCGACTGTGAGATTCTGATATTGTTTAGTTTCTTTTTCTTCTATCTCTTCTTCTTTAACCCTATGGTTCGTATTTCTGTTCCACTTGAGTCAATTTGTATAGAATAGTGTTGATTCAAGGGGTATGGATTTGCGGGCTGTCACATATACACCCCTTTGAAATGTTTTTATAGATGTTTGAATATGTTTATATTATGTTTGAATAGTTGCAAGTATTTATAGTTGTCATATTTTATCATATTAGCTTGTGTATGGACTATAATTACGTCAGTGATAAATGTTAAACTTGGTTATGCTCATTTTGGTTAAATACTCCCTTTTTTAAATAAGACAAATTTTGGTGATATGATATATTTTAAAAAAATATGTCTTTTTTAACTAGAATTGAAATTAAAGTGTAAATAAAAGAGAATTTAAAATTTGAAGTGAAACTGGATTTAAAGGGAATAGTTAAACTGAAATTGAGATGATATGAAACTGAAAACGCTATTGAAAATTGAATTTGATATTAAGGTTGAAATTTGAATTAGAATTGAAATTAGACTTGAAATCTAAATTTTAATTTAGTTTACTTTGAGGATAGAATTGAAATTGAATTGAAATTGAATTGAAATTGAAATTTAAAGTTTAATGTTAAAATAATATTGTAATATGGAAATATCGAAAATATATTTTAAATACTTTAAAAGGTGAAAATATTAATTTAAAATGATTTTGATGGTTTTATAAGTAATAAAAATTCAATTTGAATAGATTATTTAAAGTATTGAAAAATAAATTAAAACTAGGCGCGTCGGGCAACGGTAGTTCGCTATTTCACATCGAAAAGTTCAAATGAGTATGTAGAGTGGAATATAGCTCGAAATTCTTCTAGATAAGAAAATTCTGGACTATTATATCCATATCTTCTAAATGAAAAAATAAAATCTGAATTTCGTTATGTAGATTTTGAATTTTGCCCAAATCAATTTTCTAGAAAATAATGCAATTAAGTGACCATAACGAAAAATCTATTTAAGTGAACGTTTGTAATTAGGGAAAAATATGGAATAAATTTGATAAATCTATTTAAATAATTTAGATGATATTTGAAGTGGAAAATATGAATTTTCAAATATTAAAATGTTGTTTAAATCAAATAAGCTTATATAGCACTTTCCATAGCACTTTTATGCTGCGTATTCTATAACTTTTGAAATATGAGTTTAGACGTAATGATTTTTCCTAAAATCAATTATGAATGTTTTTAAGGGGAAAATTAAGTTTATAAGATTATTTGAAATCTTTATAATCAATTCCAAAATAAATTTGATAACTGAGTATGCGGAAACGACTAGTACATTTGTCCCTACCTATGAGATCTGAGAAGATAAATGTCACGACCCGGATTTTCACGTTCAAATATCGACATACAATGCCGCATATTCAACCATTCAAATCTCATTCGTCGGAGCTTATAACACATTAAGTACAACAACACAGCAGAAGAAAATGAATAATATCATTGATGCAACAATGAATACAATATCCAAATATGATACAACACTGATCACCAACATATATCAGAGCACAAATATAATGCTACAGCAGAATAGATAACAATGGAAGAGATTACTCCAACATAGGATCCAAAAGAATCCAACATCCAAACTGCAACTCCATAGCCAAAGCTCCAAACGACGACTATTCGTCGACGAAATTCTATTCGTTTAGAAAACCGTCGAACGAATTTAAATTTAAAAATTACCGCAAACGCACGGTGTACGAATGTAGCACGCAGCGAATTCGGGTCAATCCACAGGGAATTGATGATTTTAAAATTCTATTCAATCAAATTATACCAAATTCGAAGAGGATTTGTTAACTAGAAATTATGAGGGTAACACTAGAAAATGTGATTCAAAAATTATTAGACTAAAGAACAATTTAGAGGCAAATCCACTCTCAAATTTATGTAAATCAATAAACACATAATTTATGATCTCTAACTTTGATATTGAGTGAAATAATCATTGCATTTATCATAAGTATGGTTTGTTTATGTTATTAGTTAACATAACTCAAACCATCAAACTATAATACAACAATTATACCACTTACAATTCTCATTAAAAAGAAGCCAAAGCAAAATCTATGTTAAGTATGATCTATTTACTATTGTAACTAGTAACATAGATCATCAAAATTCATTTTTACTTTCATTTCATAATCAAAAATTAATTAGCAAATGTTGATGTAAATTGTGTTTATGTTGAGTAAGAATAGCTCATTTGCATAAGCAATATAAGCTATCAAACCCACTTGTATTAACTTACATCAAAATTCACATTCATGAAGCATAAACAAAGAGATCATACATCATAAAAATGTTGATATTACATAAAGTTAGAGAGTTTCATCACCCCTAAATTGAAGGGGTTTAGCTACTCATTTGTGGCATTGAAGCAACACAAACAAATTTCAACATTAAAAAGAAAAGAGAATAGAAAATAAGCAAAGAAAGCAAAAGAGATTAGCTACTTACTACTTGCATAAATGTAAATCTAAGCTATGAACAAAAAGGAAAAGAGAGCATACAAATAAACATTAACAATAAAACAAAGAAAAGCATGTAGAAAAGAGAGAAGAAAGAGGCTTGGAAGCCATTTTTATTCCATAGAACATTGTGCTTACACTTTGATTTCTTAATTTCCTAAATAAATGAAAGAGTAGATGATAGTTTCATATACATAAGAGGGCTATATATACATGCATAAAACCCTAATTCTATTTTTAGGGGGCTACCAAAAATGCCCTTTAGGAAGTGTGGCCAACAAGTAACCATTAACCACTAATTAATCCATTATTTGTTTTGCATGAAGCTTTAACCTCCACTTAGTTGTCCATTAGCACCAAATTGTACTTTTAGGTAAGTGGGTGGGGTCCTCCATGTTCATGGCTTGAATTATTTCCCTCTTCTTTCCTTTGTATTCATTTGTGCATGCATATATCTTCATATAAGCCTCTTCCATATGCATCCAAATTCCTATAAAAATTATCAAAAAATGTCCAAGTAAAAATTCTTATATTGACACATGCACAAAACTACCGTTTTGTCCCTGAATGAAGATGAAAATATGATGGTTGGAAATAATTAAATTTTGGTTTTAAACATGTTAAAATGCCCAAATATGATGATTATTTAAATAAAAAGAGATAAAATATGGATGTAAATATATGCACAATTACGTGCATGTCAAATACCCCCACATTTATCTTTTTATTCGTCCTCGAATAAAGGAAAACTAAGATAAATCCGTTTTCGTAGGGAGCACGATTGCATTGAGCGTATGCAACAAGCCATTAAACCTCTGGGTGTCCCTAGTAGGACGAGTGTTGTCTCGTGAGGGTTTTCAGCGGATACTACGCACAAAATCCAAATGCAGGATGAAAATATTTACAAAATGCAAGATTTATTTACAAAGAGATGAACGCGAGTTTTTGAAATTATTTACAAACGAAGGATTTATTTTTAAATTGACACGAATAAGTTAAATACAAGTTTTGGTCATTGTCTTGAAAATTTTACTCGTCAAAATTTCCAATGAAAATCAAGTTGTCATAACAGATAGCCCATAGTTTGGCTAGTTGTTTCGGTTGATAACACAATGTAATTATGAAATGGATCCTTAGTTGATTATCAAAGTTTATTAAAGTGGTATTTTCATTTCTTTTCAATAACAAGTTAAATCAAACAAGTTAAAATAGTGCTAGGATTTCAATTGCTTGCTCTCTCATTATTTGCAAGAAAAATTACACGCCTAGCTCAGGTAAACTAAGGCCAGATATACCACCCATGCACTGCCTTTCGGGCTTATGTGAGGGGAGTACAAAGCATGGCGAGTGCACACACTTTCGTGCATACACCTATCGACCGTAGGTGGTTTTTATTAAGTCCTTTTTTTGGGTATGTGTTCCATACATACATAACCGTGAGGACTTTTAAATGAGTATGAAATCACATAATCAAAGATTCCAAGTAATTCACCCATGCATAACCGTGAGGACTTTTAAATGAGAGTGAATACTTTAGATGTTATTATTTTGTATTTTTTATATATTTTTTGATGAGAGAGAGAGAGTTTTGCAAAACCATCTTAGCACCATTTAACTTAGAAGACAAAAATGTTATATCCTTACTTTAAATTTACCACTTTTTAAACAAAGATTTTCAATTAGAACATACTTCATAATTAACATAGATGAACCTTCCTATATACTAGTAAAACCATTGTTATTTGTAATCAAACTTTATTTTTATTTTCTGTTAAGACAAATAAATTTTCAAAAATTTCAATTTATTAACCAAAACTTATAACTTATCCCATAGTGTTTCTTCAAAAATAAATCAAAATGGTGAAAAGAAAATGTTTTTTGAGATTTAGGAGTTTTGAGATTATTTTTATTTTTTGAAGAAAATGAAAATTCAAAAATGCCATGAAAAACTAAAGAAAAAATGAAAATGAGACTCCCCCCACACTTAATTTTGGCTGTGTCCCCACAGTCGATGCATGATATAATGAGTATAACGGGGGAAAATATGTATATATTTACAAAATGGGGTTAACATTCTTACTAGATGTATCTTGGCTCATGAATGAGCTCCTCCTCTTGGTTACCGGGAAATTCCATGAAGGGTTTTAACCGATGACCATTGACTTTGAAAATCGATCCATCCTTTGGGTTTTCTATTTCTATGGCACCATGTGGAAAAACAGTTCGTACCACAAATGGTCTAGTCCACCTTGATTTAAGTTTCCCAGGGAATAAATGAAGTCTCGAGTCATATAAAAGAACTTTCTGGTTAGGCGAAATTTTTTTCCTTAGGATTGACTTGTCATGAAAAACTTTGGTTCTTTCTTTGCAAATTTTCTCATTTTCATACCCGTCATTCCTAAGTTCTTCTAGTTCGTTGAGTTGCAGTTTTCGATTTTCGCCAGCTTTTTCATGATCCAAGATTAAGTTTTTTATTGCCCACAACGCTTTGTGTTCAATTTCAACGGGTAAATGGCAAGCTTTACCATAAACTAAACGAAATGGGGACATCCCAAGGTTAGTTTTAAAAGCAGTACGGTAAGCCCAAAGCGCGTCGGTCAATTTCTGAGACCAATCTTTTCGATTTTTATTGACAGTTTTCTCCAAGATTTGTTTTATTTGTCGATTTGAAACTTCAACTTGGCCACAAGTCTGAGGATGATACGGTGTGGATAACTTGTGGGTTATCGAGTATTTTTTATTAAAGTTTCAAAAGAACGGTTGCAAAAATGGGTTCCGTTATCACTGATTATTGTGCGAGGTGTGCTGAACCTCGAAAAGATGTTTTCTTTGAGAAATTTCATAACAATTCTATGGTCATTGGTTTTGCAGGGAACGGCTTCGACCCATTTTGAAACGTAATCGACAGCGAGAAGGATATACAAGTTTCCAAAAGAATTTGGAAAAGGTCCCATAAAGTCGATACCCCATACATCAAAGATTTCGATCGTAAGAATGGGGTTTAAAGGCATCATATCTCGTCGAGAAATTCGTCCAAGCATTTGACATCGATCACAAGTTTTACAAAATTCAAACGAGTCTTTGAAAATAGAAGGCCAATAGAAACCACACTGAAGCACTTTTTCCGCAGTTTTTCGAGGACCGAAATGTCCACCGCATGCTTGATCGTGGCAAAATGAAAGAACACTCCGTATCTCATTATCCGGAATGCAACGTCGGATGATTTGGTCGAGACAATATTTGAACAAGTATGGATCGTCCCAATAGAAATATTTCACTTGGGACATGAATTTACATTTGTCCTGTTTGGACCAAGATGAGGGAGTTTCTTTAGTGACTAAGTAGTTCACTATATCAGCGTACCATGGATCGATAGAAATCGAAAGAAGTTGTTCAACGGGGAAGTTTTCATTGATCGGCAAGGAAGTTGGTGCGTTCGAAAGACGAGATAAGTGATCGGCTATGACATTATCGGATCCTTTTTTGTCTTCGATTGTAAGGTCAAATTCTTGAAGTAAAAGCCAACGGATCAAACGGGATTTAGCATCCTTTTTAGCGAAGAGATATCGAAGCGCAGAATGGTCAGCGTAAACCCTAATGTGTGAACCTATCAAGTAAGGTCGAAACTTTTCAAGCGCAAAAACGACAGCTAGAAGCTCTTTTTCGGTTGTTGTGTAGTTGAGTTGAGCGTCGTTCAAGGTCATACTCGCGTAGTAAATGACATGAAGGATCTTGTTGATGCGTTGTCCCAAGAAAGCACCAACGGCAAAGTTCAAAGCATCACACATTATTTCGAAAGGAAGATCCCAATTGGGTGCGCAAATGATTGGGGCAGAAATGAGTTGCTCTTAAGAAGTTCAAAAGAAGAGATACAATCAGAGTTAAAATCGAAAGGAACGTCTTTTCCAAGAAGGGTCATCAAAGGACGGGCGATTTTGCTAAAGTCTTTAACAAAACGACGGTAAAAGCCAGCGTGTCCTAGAAATGATCGAATGTCCTTAACAGATTTGGGAATGGGTAGATTTGCAATGACATCGATTTTTGCTTTGTCTACCTCAATGCCTTTATTTGAGATGATATGTCCAAGGACTATGCCTTGTTTGACCATAAAGTGGCATTTTTCCCAATTCAAAGCCAAATGTTTTTCTTTACATCGATTTAGAACCAACTCGAGGTAATGTAGACATTGGGAAAAAGAATCACCAATGATAGAGAAATCGTCCATAAAAACTTCTAGAAAGCGTTCAATCATGTCGAAAAAGATGCCAACCATGCATCGTTGGAAAGTCGCAGGGGCGTTACATAGTCCGAATGGCATACATCGATAAGCAAAAGTACCGAATGGACATGTGAAAGTCGTTTTCTCTAGATCTTCGGGAGCGATTGGAATTTGGTTATAGCCAGAATAACCATCAAGGAAGCATGAAAATTCATGGCCGGCTAAACGTCCGAGCATTTGGTCAATGAAAGGAAGAGGAAAGTGATCTTTACGTGTTGCGACATTTAGTTTTTGATAGTCAATGTAAACATGCCAACCCGTTTGAGTACGAGTTGGAATAAGCTCGTTTGAATCGTTCTTGACAACGGTTAGCCCGGACTTTTTCGGTACAACGTGAATTGGGCTAACCCATGAACTATCGGAGATTGGATAAATGATTCCGTTGTCGAGAAGTTTAAGAATTTCATCACGCACCGCATCTTTCATTTTAGGATTAAGCCTTCGTTGCGCGTCACGAACAGGCTTGGCATCATCGATTAAATGGATGTGATGTTGAACCAGAGCGGGACTAATTCCTTTTATATCAGAAATCGACCATCCCATTGCTTCCTTATTTTTCGAAAGGATAGAGAGAAGAGAAGCTTCTTGGTCAAGAGAAAGATTGTTAGAAATGATGACATAACAAGTTTCATTTTCACCTAAGTATGCGTACTTAAGGTGGTCGGGAAGCGGTTTGAGGTCCAACTTTGAAAATTTTTCGATCGAAGAATTTGGTTGAGATTCGGACTCAACTGGAAGCGGTTCAAAAGGAAGAGTGTATTCAATATCGTTGGGAATTTTGTGAAACAATTTTTCATATTCGGCCTCACGTTCATCATTAAGATCAAGTCTTTCGTTTTCCACATTTTCGTGAATGGCACTAACTTCCAACATTTGGTCACAAGGTTCATTCGATTGGCTTTCAAGATTGAAAATATTAAGATCCAAAGTCATATTTCCAAAAGATATTTTCATTGATCCGTTACGAAAATTGATTAAGGCATTTGAGGTGGTTAAGAATGGTCGGCCTAAAATCAATGGAATTTGAATCGAGGGATTCGTCACGGGTTGTGTTTCGAGAACGATAAAGTCAACGGGGAATATAAATTGTCCTACTCTAATGAGCACGTCTTCGATTTCTCCTACGGGCTTCTTAAAGGAACGATCGGCAAACTGAAGCGTAACTTCCGTGGGTTTGAGCTCACCTAAGCCTAATTGTTCATACACGGAGTATGGAATCAAGTTGACACTCGCGCCTAAGTCTATCAAACATTTGTTAATCGTCTTGTCTCCAATTGTACACGATATCGTAGGGCAGCCAGGATCTTTGTATTTAACGGGCATGGATTGGGACAAGACTTCACTCAAACTAGCGGCTAAGAAGACTTTTTTGGGTACTTGCGTGTGTCACTTTTGGGTGCACAAGTCCTTAAGAAATTTCGCGTAAGTGGGGACTTGCTGAACGATGTCAAGAAGCGGGATGTTCACTTTTACTTGTTTAAAAATTTCCAACATCTTTTCCATTTGGTCCGAGTGTTTCTTTGGTCGAAGGTGATGTTGAAATGGAACACGATACTCGGTAGGCGGGTCTACTCGAGTAGAAGAAGAAGAATTTTGATTATCGTTTGATTCTACATTTGGCTCTACGTTCTATTTTGAGTCGTTCCTTGTTTTAGAAATGTCGAGAAAATTTTCCTTTGAATCATTTGGATTAACGACTTGATTATCGATTTATTTACCAGAACGGAGAGTTGTGATAGCATTTAACTGGGTGACGTTGCTATCTTGAACAACATAGGCTTGATTTGAATTTGCGTTTTGATTTCTGGGATTTGGAAGGGGCTGGCTTGGGAATGTTCCTCGTTCACGCTCACTTACAGACGTGGC
Organism: Allium cepa; assembly: GCA_030765085.1. NCBI lineage: Eukaryota > Viridiplantae > Streptophyta > Magnoliopsida > Asparagales > Amaryllidaceae > Allium > Allium cepa. The sequence continues at coordinate 293,909,017 of CM060929.1, forward strand.
TAATTGACTCATTTGCATTTTGAGTTTTGCAATCGATTGGTTTGTGTCTTGCATATATGAAGTCAATAAATTTTGCAAATTGCTGTTTGATTGAAGGCTTTGAGTAGTTGCCTTAGCCAACGTTTCAAGATTTTTCTCAAGAGAAGTTAAACATTTATTGTCTTGTGGAGGATGAGCAGAATTTGGTGGAAAATTTGGTTGTTGCGGTTGATTATGAGATGGGCCCGCAAGGTTTGGTTGAAAATTATTGGGCTGAAAGGGAGGATTCGAAACATTATTCGAAAATGCTTGAAAATTGGGACGAATTGTATTTGTGTTGGGATTGTTTTGGCTCCACGCAAAATTCGGATGATTTCTCCAACCAGGGTTGTACGTTGGAGAAAACGGGTCGTTTTTGGCTTTATTGAAAGCATAGATTTGTTCGATAGAGTTGGGACACTGATCGGCTGTGTGATTAGGATCATTGCATTTATAACACATCGGTTGGGAAGCTTGGTTCATTTGATTCGATGAGAAAACGTTATCGAATTTTTTAATCATTGCGTCGATCTTAGCTTCCAAAGCAACAGAAGATCCTATCGAGTGTGCACTCGATCGTGAGTAGATTGACTTTTCGTTCGAGCGTTCCCATTGGGACGACTTTTCAACGAGGTTTTGAAGAAATTGTCAAGCATCATCATGATGTTGGGCAAGAAAATTGCCTTGGCACATTGATTCGAGCATCGTTCGTGAGCTTTTATCTAGTCCATCGTATAAGATTTGGCAAATCGTCCATTTTTCAAAGTTATGGTGTGGACATTTTATCAAAAGCTCTTTGAATCTTTCAAAATATTTTCCAAATGGTTCACCCTTGAATTGATGAAAATTTACAATTTCGTTTCGAATTCTACTTGTTTTTTCCAAGGGGTAGAACTTTTTTAAGAAAGCTTTTACAAATTCTTCCTACGTTTTAATTGAGTTCGAAGGTAAACTGTACAACCATTTTTCAGCGTAATCCGTAAGAGCAAATGGGATTAATCGAAGTTTGATTCCGTCATCAGAAAGTTGTTGGAGTTTAATGGTTGTACAAACTTGTTCGAATTTAGTCAAAAAGATGTATGGATCATCGTGCTCGAAATTGCCAAATTTCGGAAATGTGGCAATATGGTTCGAGTGAATTTCGAAATGGTTACCCGTAGGGGCAGGTAACGTGATGCAAGATGGCATAGAAACTCTATCGGGAAAGATTCTATCCATAAGAGTTCGAGGGGTGTTTTCGTTTGCCATTTCAGGAGGATCGTCTGTTCGAGTTAAACTGTCTGTAGAAGGGTCGCGAGTCCAACGATTCGTTGTTGTGTCACGAGTCCAAGTACTCATGCACAAGTGAAAGTCGAGAAGAGAAAAGAGTTAGAATTGAGTTGAGGGGATGAAAGAAGATTTGAAAATGTGTTTTTGTTTTTGTTTTTTCTTTGAATTTTTTTTTTACAAGGGAGACAACTATTTAACAAGTGAGATTTATTTTCAAAAGAAAAGTTTGATTTTTTTTTCAATTTTTTTTTATGTTTTTGGTTTTGTATTTTTTTTGTTTTTTGAGTTTTTAAATATTTACCAAAAAGATTTTTTTTTTCAAGAAAATGGAAACTGATTTTTGTTTTTCAACTTTTTTTTCTTTTTGAAAAGATTATATATATATATTTTGGATTTTTGTTTTTGATTGAATATTTTCAAAGGAAAGAAAGAAAAGGATTTTTTTTTGAATGAAAAATCAAGTTAAAATTTACAATTTTTTTTGGATTTTGGATTTTTTTTACTTTTTTTTTTAAAATATGCATGAACTAATGCAACTAAATGAATGCAAAGGACTTAATTACAATTTTCTGTCCTTAGTAGCTCCTAACCCAAAATTGTATAATCATACTTTGTCTTAAATCAACAAATATATTTCTCAGCCAGGTAACGGACAGGAGTTATCGGTGCACCACGAATCACCGTAGCAATGTAGCCGAAGGTTTAAGTACCTTTAGAGGAACAACCGGTATAATAGTTACGTAATACCGTGATTTTTATAACTGGTTATTATTCTGCCGTAGCCTAGACACCAAGAAATAAAATCGTTCAAATAAAACAATTGTGAAGATACAATTAAGCCCTAAGTGAGCTCGTGACACCCTTAGGTCCAACATCTAACCTTTATTATTAGTCAAATTCTACGATGAAATGCGTTTGTGGGCTAAGAAAAGGGTGATGAAATCCCTCACCTTATGTGAATTGGGGTATTTCCCTTAGAAAAGAAAATAAGATGAGATGAATGCAAAACAAGAAATTAAACGTGTATTAACAATGCAACTAAAATGAAGTTTGTTTTTGGTTTTTTGGATTTTGAATTTTTTTTAACGCAAATGTAAGCAACCAACAATGCGAATAAAAATGGAATCACAATACCAGAGCGTGCAGATTATTTTAGCAATCTTTTTTTTCTTTTTTTTTAGCGGCGATTTTTCTTAGCAAAGCAGTTTATTTGTTGGCAAACACTTTTCCCTTTTGAATTTCTGCTTTGGCAACCTGAAATGAAGAACAAGATATATTTACAATTTTTTTTATATCGAATGAAATAAAACAAAGGAAAATAACACAACTGTTGAAATCAAAGGAAACAAAACAAAAGATTTTCAAACAAAGCATAAAGAAACTTATTTGTTTTTTTTTTGTATATCAAAGAAAAGTAACTAGATAAAATAAAAAAAACTTAAAACAAATTAAGTTAACAAAACAAAATATATATAAAAATAAAAAGGACACGCAGCAACAACCCCGACCCATTTAAAATCCACTGACCCAAACTCAACTACTCTTGCATACCGAACTGAACTCAATTTTCATTTTCCTTTTATCTCTTTCAACAGATAATGTACAATCCTCTGAAATTAAACTCAAAAGCAACCTCGCAATCTAAATAGAATGTTGGAATTGAATACGAAATCAAATGTTCGATTCCGGTTTAATGATGTTGTTGATCGATGGAGAGAAAGGTGAAGGTTGCGATTGAATTGGGGTCGAGGCGTTTCAGGCGAGTAGTCGAAGCCGGGTTGTAGATTTGGGAGATGGATTGAAGTGGTTTCACAAGTTTAAGGCGAGGCGGCGGTTTCAGTTTGGTTCAAGCTCGTAGGTGAGTTCGATGTTCGGTTTCTGGAAATTTGGGAAGAGCAAATGAAGTTGAGGTTGATGGTTTAAGTGGTTTGCGAAGTTGAATTGGGTGAGGGATGCTTGAGTTGAAGTTCTAGAATTCGATTTTGGGGTGACTGCGGCTGGAGTTTGTCAAAGGGTCTGTTGCGGAGATGCTCACAGCGAAGGTGTAGCGTGGTCACAATTTTTTTTCTTCTTTCTTACTGTCGATTGATGGAAGAGGGTTGCACTTCACGGCTGAAGTTATTGATTTGGGGATGTGGTGATATGATTATTGGTGCAGCAGCTTGTTTATTTGAGGAGTGGTGGTAGTTTTGGTATGTAGTTGGTATTTATGATTAGTGCAGTGGCTACTCTGGTGGTGATCGATATGAAGGTGATGGTTGGGTGGACTGGTCAGGGGAGTTATGGTAGGGGGTTGCTCTGGTATACGGTAGTGAAGGTGAAAGTGTATGTATGAGGATTGAACGGGTTTGGAAGTAGCTGTCGAGACTGTTGCAGTTGGTGGAAGGCAATGGTAACGTAGAGGCTTTGGAAGGCAGTGCAGTTGAATGCCTGGTTGTAAGTTGTTTGATTTCAGGTGAATGAAGTGGGAAGGAGTTTGGGCAGAGGTAAGGTGATTGATGTAGGCAGTAGAATTTGCAGTGTTAATATGTTGATGAGCAGCTATGTATAATTATGGTGATGAAGGAGATTTTAGTTTGGATGTGGAGCTGTGATAGGTATGCTGTGTGATGGTAGATGGTTGATGCTCTGGTTGTGGTGGAAGTTGTAGCTTGATGTTAGAAGTGTGGCTTGCTGTGTGTTTGCGGAGAAGCAGACGTGAGGCAGGCGATAGGGTGTCACAATGTTTGGTTTTTGGCGTTCTGAAGGTGGAAGGCAGTGTTTATGGTGATGGCTGTACAATAATGGGTATGTTTATGTGCAGCATTTTTTTTTTGGTTGTGCTTGGTTTGTGGTGGTGGAATGTAATGGCAGTGAGGCTGTTGTGAGATGAATGATTTGTAGCAAAATGTGTTGATTTGGTAAGAGCAGTGGTATTGAAGATGAGGGTTTGAAAGTGAATGTTGAAGGGCATTTGTCGGTGGTGGGTAATGTTTGCACTTGCTAGTAGATGGTTTGGATGGTGATTCAGGCAGGAAGGTGAAATGAAAGTGGATGATGGAAGTATATAGTTTGATGGTTGTTAGAGGACTTGTTTGATGATGGCAAAAGCTTGATCAGAGGAGGTATGAAGGCTCTGTGAACAGGCATAATGAACAGATTAGACAGTGAACAGATTAGACAGAAATGAATGTAGTGCAGTGCATAATTTAATTTGTTTTTTTGTTTTTTTGTTTTTTGATGAAAGTTGTAAAATAAAAACTTATAAAGGAAATGGAAAATCGAAATGAATTTTTTTTTTCTTTTTGAAATTGTGTATGCTCTTTTTTTTAAGTAAAATGAAATGCAAATGCAAATTAAAGTAAACAACAACAAGCACACAAACAAAAATAAAAATCACACAAACACACACAATTTTTTTTAATAATGCACTCGACACCCAAAATGAACACAATGAATCAAACGAAAATAATTCAAAGAATAGAAAATACAAATCAAAACAAGTCCCCGGCAATGGCGCCAAAAACTTGTTCGTCGACGAAATTCTATTGGTTTAGAGAACCGTCGAACGAATTTAAATTTAAAAATTACCGCAAGCGCACAGTGTACGAATGTAGCACGCGGCGAATACGGGTCGATCCGCAGGGAATTGATGATTTTAAAATTATATTCAATCAAATTATACCAAAGTCAAAGAGGATTTGTTAACTTGAAATTATGAGGCTAACACTAGAAAATGTGATTCAAAAATTATTAGACTAAAGAACAATTTAGAGGCAAATCCACTCTCAAATTTTTGTAAATCAACAAACACATAATTTATGATCTCTAACTTTGATATTAAGTGAAATAATCATTGCATTTATAATAAGTATGGTTTGTTTATGTTATTAGTTAACATAACTCAAACCATCAAACTATAATACAACAATTATACCACTCACAATTCTCATGAAAAAGAAGCCAAAGCAAAAACTATTTTAAGTATGATCTATTTACTATTGTAACTAGTAACATAGATCATCAAAATTCATTTTTACTTTCATTTCATAATCAAAAATTAATTAGCAAATGTTGATGTAAATTGTGTTTATGTTGAGTAAGAATAGCTCATTTGCATAAGCAATATAAGCTATCAAACCCACTTGTATAAACTTACATCAAAACACATTCATGAAGCATAAACAAAGAGATCATACATCATAAAAATGTTGAAATTACATAAAGTTAGAGAGCTTCATCACCCCTAAATTGAAGGGGTTTAGCTACTCATTTGTGGCATTGAAGCAACACAAACAAATTTCAACATTAAAAAGAAAATAGAATAGAAAATAAGCAAAGAAAGCAAAAGAGATTAGCTACTTACTACTTGCATAAATGTAAATCTAAGCTATGAACATAAAGGAAAAGAGGGCATAAAAATAAATATTAACAATAAAACAAAGAAAAGCATGTAGAAAAGAGAGAAGAAAGAGGCTTGGAAGCCATTTTTATTTCATAGAACATTGAGCTTACACTTTGATTTCTTAATTTCCTAAGTAAAATGAAAGAGTAGATGATAGTTTCATATACATAAGAGGGCTATATATACATGCATAAAACCCTAATTCTATTTTTAGGGGACTACCAAAAATGCCCTTTAGGAAGTGTGGCCAACAAGTAACCATTAACTACTAATTAATCCATCCTTTGTTTTGCATGAAGCTTTAATCTCCACTTAGTTGTCCATTAGCTCCAAATTGTACTTTTAGGTAAATGGGTGGGGTCCTCCATGTTCATGGCTTGAATTATTTCCCTCTTCTTTCCTTTGTATTCATTTGTGCATGCATATATCTTCATATAAGCCTCTTCCATATGCATCCAAATTCCTATAAAAATTATCAAAAAATGTCTAAGTAAAAATTCTTATATTGACACATGCACAAAATGACCGTTTTGCCCCTGAATGAAGATGAAAATATGATGGTTGGAAATAATTGAATTTTGGTTTTGAACATGTTAAAATGCCCAAATATGATGATTATTTAAATAAAAAGAGATAAAATATGGATATAAATATATGCACAATTACGTGCATATCAACGAGCTCGAACCACCATCAATGCTGAACTTGTAGCAAATGCGATCCAAGAGAGACAAATGTGATCGCCAAATCCAAAGGCTGGATGTTATCGAACTACACCTACTATTTGATTATCTAAAAACCCAACTCTAGACCGGCCGTGTGGAAAATTGTGAGCACCTAGAGTTTAAGAAGGGAACAATAAACTCCAGGTCAGTCATGGGACTGGTATGAGCAAAAAAAAACAGTTTATCTTTATCAAAAGCAAAACAAAAGAAATTAAAAGAAATTCGCAATGCTTTTTGGAAAATGAAACTACCATAAGGCCTCCCACTGCACACACCATGCAAACACATAATTAGAGGAGATTTCTCTTTATGATAGTCAAACATGCTTGATACGCAAAAACCTTTTGATATTATTATTAGTGCATAGTGCAAAAAACCTTTCGAAAGTATAGTATTAATCTTAGCCAGCATACAACCATTATTGTATGCCTACAATAGCTACCATCTAAACAGCGGTGACCACCATAAGTAAATGGTAGGTTATACAACTAAAATCGTACAAGGCGCGTATTGGAGATTGGATTTCCAACAAATGGTCAGGCTAAGGAACTTCCTATTGCCACATGGGTACTCCTCTGGAGGAACTCCCCGAGAACCTACCGAATCTCTGCCAACACAAAGCCGGGTTACCTCTACCCGAAAGTAACACCTACAAGTATGCCATCCCCGGTCGTAACCAACCTTTATCCGAGCACTCGATACTAACAACCACAAAGCAATGTATTTGCAGTAACCACATAGGCTAAACATCCGGGCTCCATACCATGATACCACCTCTATCCAAAAAAAAATGGACATACCCTAGGGGCGCGACCCCTAATAACCTTGTTCCATTGTTCCTGTTTCCACCATTTTCGGGGTATGAGGTCCTGATGCAGTCTCGTCCATAAAGCTTCCCTTTACACAAAAGTCGTGCTTCGATCAACAAATGATCAGCAACACTTCGTATGCCACATTACCAAATTAGGAGTTTATCACCAGTAGCCATCAACTACATAACCTCTGAGCTCGTACGTCTCAAAAAAGGGTGTTAAGCTAAGAGAATAAATTCTCCGCCACCAAACAGAAATGTATTTGATAGAAACTAGCTTTACATCTCAAAGTGTAACGTTAGAAATATATCCATACAAGTCTGTTCTAGGTTTGAACAGAACCGAAGGCACTTTCGAAGAATCCCTTGCAAATCCGGATAATCCCAAATCACGTCTAGACTTCCCATCACAAAGGGTAATCAAATCTCTATATCGGGGACCAGTCGGTGCAGAGACATTCGATGGGTTATCCTTTCGCTTTCGAAAATATCCGACCTTCACCACCGGTCTTCAAATGTTATCCATATCATCTTATCATTATTCAAAATGGGTTATATGACACAAAGTCCTCTCCAGGCTAAACCGAATAATGAGCGCAGTATTTAAGAATATGGATATAGTGGGATCTTAGTTAAGTCAAAATTTACAACCCAAAACCTTCCATTCAAATGGTTTAAACAAATTATCATTTTCAAATCTTTTAAACAAAAAGATTTACTTCATACAGTTTACCAATCTTTCACAAAGATTCATTCATAGTTTTCAAACCTATTTCAATTCCAAATCTTCTATACTAAAGATTTACCTTTAAGATCCTCTTCGATTTCAAAATAAAGTTCAACAATCTTCCATAAAGATTCAATTATAGCTTTCAAAACAATTCATAATTCAAATCTTTTATACAAAAGATACACCTTTAAGATCCTCTTATTTTGGAAACAAAATTCACTAATCTTTAACCAAGATTAATCAATAGCTTTCAAAACAATTTTCATTTCAAACTTGAAATCTTTTTAACAAAAATTGGAAATCCTTTCTTCATATGAAAGTTATTATTATTTGAAAACAAATAGTTTTCGTTTCGGAAAAATCTGATTACATTTTATCAAGTTTAAAGGCTTTCAAATATAAACTTGGGTTAAATTTAAATTCTCAAAAATAATATTTTTAAAATGGTTTAAATCCCATATAAATACTTTATATAACTTGGAGAACCTTTTAAACCATAATTTCCAAACATCGAATTCAATTTCAAATCTTGAATTTAAATTAAAATCAACAATTTCAAAACTTTATCCAGTTATTCAAAATAACTTTTATCTTTGAAAACCCCCTTTCAAAAGCTTTTCATATTTAACCCAATTTCATTTCCAAAACCATTTGGATTCATAATTCAACTTTAAAACCATTTCAAAAATCTATGACTTAACCAATTTCCTCGTGCAATCCACATTTTTGTATATATGGTGTAGTCCATGGGTTTTACACAATAGTGCAACATCATCAATTATCACAGATTCAAGCACATCAACATCGATAAGCGGTATATTCTATAATGCTTATCTTCCTTCACAGATTAAATAATATAAATTTATCATAGAGATAAATAAATTACATTCATCACAGATAAATATATTACATTCATCACCGCTCAAATCAAAACAGAGCATCACACATCAGGGATATCAAACAATTCAACATTCAATTGAATCCAAACATCCATAAGTAAGATCAATTAATTATCTGATAAATTTAAATATCATATTAATCGTTTATGAATAAATTACTAATTGAGAATTAACATTAATTAATTACAAAGCATTTTAATTAATTATCCTTTAATCATTCATTAATTACCCTTAATAATAAATTAATTAACCTTTAATTATTAATTAATCAACCTTAATTAATAAAATAATTAACCCTTAATCATTAAATAATTAACCTTTAATTATTAAATTACCTTTAATTAATTAATCAATAAATTAATTAACCTTTAATTAATTACCCTTAAATTAATTATTCTTATTTAATTACCATAAATAAATCACAAATTTAGTACATTGAGTAATTATCCTTTAATCATTTGATTAATCAACTTTTAATCATTTATTCTTAATTAAGTAATTATCTTTAAGTAATTAATTACCTTTAATTATTTATCATCAATTAACTTGATTAATTAATTATCCTTAATAAATTTACTCAAAATAATTATTCCTAATTAACTAATCAAAATAATTAATTAGCCTCAAATTAATTACCCAAAGTAATTAGTTTTAAATTTAATTACACAAAGTAATTATTCTTATTTAATCACTTAATCACATTCTTTAATTTATCAAAAACTTAATTAATTTTAAAGATAAACCCTTTTTATCTTTAATTAACTACTTAATTACAATATTTAAATCTTACTTGAATGAACCTTTGAAATAGATTTATTCATTATCCCGTAAATTAACTAAAGACTTAAGTTAATTAACAATTAAATATTTTCTTTTTCTTAATCAATTAATTAATTATACTTTTAAATAAACTCAAGTTAAAACAATTTTACAACTCTCATTTACTCAAACACTTAAATGAGTATCAATTATTTTAAAAAAAAATATTTAAGAAAACAAGTCAAAACTGGATTTATTTAAATATTAAAACCTGATTTATTTTAAAATTTAAAAACTTTCATATAAATAATCACCCATGCCCAAGATAGCTCGAGTACTTACTCGAGCGAAATGCCATTTTTCCCGAGCAAATCCCTACCCTTTCTTTTTATACTTTACTTCTATACTGTAACGATGCGATTTTTCGTTGCCGAAAAACCGAAATGTTAGGGTTAAAGAAGAAGAAAGAGGTAGAAGAAGAGAGAAAAGATAGAACAGAACATAAAGATAACAGAACAACATCAGAATCTCACAATTCGCAGTGGAACAACATATAATACATAAATGAATAATCTTTAAACAAAGAACTATATCAGTTATTACATTACATTACATTTCATTACATCATCAGAGTGTACAACAACAAACAACATCAACAGCGGAAAAGAAATATTATATACTAGTAATACACCATGCCATCCAGCTTGCCTCCAGCAACTCCTGAATTCCAGAATATCCTGATAAACCTTACTCTTGACAGCCCCTGTGGAAATTGGTGTGCACCCAGTGTTTTGGAAGGAAAACAATAAACTCCGAGTCAGTCATGTGACTGGTGTGAGAACTCAAAACAGTTTATCTTTAAAACGAAATAAGGGATATTTTTAAAGTCAATTCGCAATGCTTTTAAAAATGAGACTACCATAAGGCCTCCCGCACACACACACAATGCAAACGCAGAATCGGAGGAGATTTCTCCTTGTGATAGTCAAAGATGATTGATACGCATTAAAAAGAAACATTTGATATTATTACTATTGCATATTATAGGGAAAATCATTTCAAAAGTAAAGATATAAATCTTAGCCAACATACGACCATTATCGTATGCCTACTATAGCTACCATGTTCAATAGCAGGTTACCGCCACATTCCATGGCAGGTTAAACAACTAAAACCGTACAAGATCGTATTGTTTCTTTGGATTTCCAACAAATGGTCAGGACAAGGAACTTCCCATTGCCACATGGAAACGCCTCTGGAATGACGTCCCGAGAACCAAACCGGATCTCTGCCAACACAAGGCTGGGTTGCCCCTAACTGGGTAACTACTGACACGAATATGTCATCCTCCGATCGTAACCATCTATCTGAGGATCCTCGATTTCCAACAACCACATAAGAATAATAATGCAGTAACCACATAGGCTAAGTATCTGGGCTCCATTCCATGATACCACCTCTATCCAGAAGGAATGACATACACTAAAGGGGCGCTACCCCCTAATAGCCTTGCTGCATCCTTCCTGTTTTGACCATTTCCGGGGTGTGAGGTCCGACGAAGTCTCGTCCACAAAGCCACGCTTTATACAAAAACTGTGCTTTGGGTCAACAAATGATCAAAGTAATGATCACCAAGATAAATGATCAAACAAAAATATCATATCACAAATGATCAAACAATGATCATTCCACAGCAACACTCAGCATGCCACATTACCAATTTGGGAATATATCACTAGTAACCATCAACTACATAACCTCCGAGCTCGTACGTCTCAGAGAAGGGTGTTAAGCTAAGAGAATAAATTCTCCGCCACCAATAGAAATATATTTGATAGAAACCAGCTTTACATCTCAAATTGTAACGTCAGACATACAATCCACACAAGTCTGTTTCGGGATCGAACAGAACCGAAGGCACTTACAAAGAAGTCCTTGCATTCCGGATAATTTCTAATCACGTCCGGACTTCCCGTCACTAAGGGTGATAAAACCTCTATATCGGAGATCAGCCGATGCAGAGTAACTTAACGGTAATCCTTCCGTTTTCAAAAATATCCGGTCTTCAACACCGGTCATCAAATGCAATCCATTACGACGTGTCACATATTCGGAATAGGTTATACGACCCCAAGGTCCTTTCCCGGCTGACCCGAATAGTGAGCGCTTATTCAAAAATAAGTGTGGCATTCAAATTCAAACAATCACAACAAATACCTATTTAAAGGTAAATATTGATAGTCGGATTATTTAACTATCAAAAGGCATGCTCAACATCACCAGATTCCAAATAATTTTTAGAATTATTTATTTTCCAAAATATCTTTACTAGATATATATTTTCCACACTTCAATCATTTGAAAACAAATTTTCAAATCACTTTTCACCTTTACCACTTTCGAAAACAAATTTAAATCAATTTCCTTATGCGAAATACTTTCATTTCAACGTGGTTCATTTAAACCAATTAAATAAATCCTTACCGATTTACTTTATATTTACGTTCCAAATCCGTAAATTTATTCCCACACTTTAAAAATAAATCAACGTTTATTTTTAAACTAATTCCCCTTTCTTTTATAAATTCCATACTGAATTTATAATCCCAAAATATCTATGATGTACGATTTTCAATCGATTTTCAATATTCACTTTCAATTTATCTTACAAGGATAAATTCTAAAACGTTCATTTCACATTGGAAAAATATTTTCATACTTATTTAATAATAAGTACATCACAAATCTATTTATTTTCAACATTTGAAAATATTCGATATACTTAAATAAAAATTTAGTATATATTTCATTCCTTAAGGAAATCATTCTCTTAACACATTTATTTGGGTCAAAAAATGAATGTTGTGTAAAACATCGTTACGACGACCCAAAATCACTAGTATAGGGATTCAAAGTTTAAATAGATATATAAATCCCAATACTATACAAAACATTTCCTTTCGGAAACCATTTACTATAACAACAGTGTTATAGTCCACCATTTCCTTCTTTCTCGAAAACGTCTATTTCAACAATAAATGTTGAAATCTATGGTTTCGATTCATAATACATTTTAAAACATCTTTAAAATAATTAACTTCATTCTATAATATTCATTTTTCCAAACATGACCATTTTATTCAATAATGTATTCACTGTCCAAAATCGTGAATATATTTCCTTTAATAAACTTCAATATTCAATTTGTCAAATTAAATTGATTTCGAATTTATGAACAATGTTTATAAATTACATTTCTATTTATAAGCTTTGATTTATAAATCGCATTATTAACAAATTCCATTTATATCTCATTTAAATGCCAAAATCCGATTTATAAGATAACTACTTATAAATCTTCTATTTTACAAAATCTATTCATTTTTATAACTTCACAATTTATAAATCTATAAATTCTGTTCACTTATGAAATCCATTTTTATTTCATTTTTTAACACTTATAAAAACTCGTTTTAATATTCCAATATTTTTAATTTATAAAATATCAATTTTATAAGTCTTTTATACACATCGTTTTTAATAATTCAAAAATCCCAATTTAAACCAATTTATAAATTACTTAACTATTTATTTCCAAAAATCTCATTTCGGTTATATTTCTCAAAAATCTAAATTTTTATAACATAAAAATTTATAACGTTTTAATTATTTAAAATGAACCAATTCAAAATTTAATAAAAACATATGCTTTGAAAAATCACTTTAAAATCCTTTTAAAAACCAAAATCATTATTTTTAAACTTTAAAAATGGATCCGATGATGCAGCAGCACCAAATAGTCAGTCACGACATCCAAATATCATATATCGATACGATAATCAATAAATATCACAATATCTGTAAATAAATCAATACAGTTGACGAATCCAGTTGGATCCCTCCAACCTGTTTCCTTGCATCCACAAACATTAGCACAATACCAATTCCGTTCCAGTACGGAATTATCGCGGTATATGTGATCTATAAAATATTATCCGCTTAATAGACGGCGCAATAGGGTCTCATCCGCTATATAATGCGGGAAATCAAATCCAAGTACATAAATAATACCAATTTCACTATACTGTGAAATATTCGCGGTATATGTTTTTAATAAATAACATCCGCTTACTAACGGCGCATAATGTCTATTTTAACAATCAACAGATAACAATCATCATTCAAACATACATTCAAGTATTTTAAATATAACTATTTAAAATTAAAATCGAAACCAATTCGATTGAGTGGGAAGTTCTCACCTTGATTTCAATTTCGTTTTCAGCTTTTATTTCGAATAAAATTAAACTTGCGTTTAATTTTACCCAAAATTTTCGCTAAATCCAAACGACTCCAATCCAATTCCCTAGCGTAGTTCTCGTCCATACGATTCCAGCGCAACTAGTTTCGCACGTTTTCGACCTCGTATGAAAAAGATATGAATTTTAGAAGTTACACGAATTTTATAAACTAAATTTACAACATTTATTTTTATTTTTAACCCTCAACCTAATCACATCCGTTGATTTCCTCTACCCCACCATCAAGGCCGTTCAGCCCTTCTCTTCCATCTCACGTTTGCGTACAGGAAATAGCACGCATGAGAACCCATCAAGCTTCAAATTAGGGTTCCATTTTGCGACCACCACAAGTGACTTCAACTCGATCAGCAAGCGCCATATCGAAGCTCGTGACAAGAGCTACCTTCGGCTGCCATGGGGTGGAGCTCGGCCTTGTATAATCCCTTGAAAGTCGTGCACAACTGCAGGCCTTTGAGCCCAAATTCCCGTTGTCCAAAGCTCCAAACACGATCTCAACCGTTGAATTACTAGATCTCATTGTCGTCTACAACTTTCATGTTGAAAGATTTCGCTAATTGTTGATGGATTGAGAGATTTGAATGGAAGAAACTTGATAATTTTCGGCCATTCATGTTTCAGAAAGTGGCGGCCTGAAGAGATGGAACCCTAGGGTTTTTAATTTTGCAAATTTATGAAGAATATGGGCTTATATAGAAAATTTCACGAACACTATTCATCCCCGAATTTCCCAACTCCAAACGAAGCGTGCCAGTTGGCGTTCCTAAAGTTTACCCCGCGTTCCGAACACAATGGAACGTGTTTCGGGAGCCAATTTGGTCATCTGTGCGAGTTATGGCAATAAACGATCGATTTAAAATTAAACCGATTAAACGATTTTTCTAGGCCTTTTTGCTTGCACCGGACAAACGGTAAATCCGATTGACATGAAATTTGAAACCATACAATAATATCACATTATGGATCCGATGAAACTGGTTTCTTCGAAATCCGAGACTGTTTGAAAAATGGCTATTTTAGCTCACCAAATCAATATTAAAACAATTTCGATGCGTTTCGAGCTGCCACGGTCAAACGACAACTCCAATTGTTACGAAAATTGAAATCCGATAATAACAAACTATTACGGATCCAATGGAAATAGTTTCGTCCAATTCTGAGACTGTTCAAAAATTGGCTATTTTACAGTCAATAATTAAATATTAAAATATTCAATTTTCACAATTTAACTTTTAATTCTATTTTAAAAGTTCTATATCATCATTCTAACTTCAATATGATATAATAAA
This sequence comes from Allium cepa, assembly GCA_030765085.1. NCBI lineage: Eukaryota > Viridiplantae > Streptophyta > Magnoliopsida > Asparagales > Amaryllidaceae > Allium > Allium cepa. The sequence goes on from CM060929.1 coordinate 293,924,220, forward strand.
ATTTTACAAATCATTTTCAATCATATTAAACCCAATTTTCAATTATTTCTGGAATTTTCAACTATTAAATAATCGATTTAGTTATCCAATTAAATCCAATTATTCAAAATAAAATTTATTCGACTTATAAATTTCACTTATTAATATTTAAAATTAATTAAATATTCAAATTTTAATTAATAGAAATTCTGGGTCGTTACATATATAGAAAAAATTAAAACCCGCTACCCATAAAAATACTCATGAATACTCGATACCAAAACCCGAGCCACAGGCCATTTTTCTCGAAATAAACTTCGAATGTCTACCTTCATTCCTAATACCTTTCAGTACAACCAACTCAAACACCTCGTGCACGTGTACAACTGGCCGACGTTGCTCTGACCATCGCCGTAGCCTCCGTTACATCGCCGACAGCCTCTTTCATCATAACATAAACCCAGATTGTCGAATTCAACTGGGAATCTAAATTTAGCATATCGATTTCACCTGGAGCAAAACTGACCATCGAAAAAACACCTCGTGTAGCCTCCACCAACCACCAGAAGGTCTGAGATTTTGACCCTAGCTTCACTACGCATCAAACCCCCTCGGTCTTGATCATCACTGTTGCTTCATCGTTTACGAAATCGTCACTAGAACCTCCATAGCCAACACAAAGAATAAAACCCTATATTGTCAACGTTCAACCACCTCAGCAAGTATTTACCTCAACGAATATTTTTCCCATGGACATCAATAAACCAGCCACATCCAGACTTTGGATTCGACGAGCAGTTCGTCGCCGTTGGTCAGAATTTGACGAAAATGCTAGTTTTAATAAATTCGAGATAACTTGCAATTACTTTCTTAAAAATCTTGAAATAATTATCAAATATCATTAATTTGTAATTCGAATCTAATTGTATAATCAAAAAATGGAAATTAAAATACTTGATTTTCTGATTATTTGGATCATTACTGACTTTTATCAATATTTAAAAATGATTATTCAACATAAACACTTTTAATTATTTTTAAAATATATATTACCCCATCGCTATCCTTTTTCATTCATAAATCATCACTTAATAATGTTTATTTGGAGAGGTGTAGATTTATTTATGTTGTTCTTAGTCCGTGAATGTTTTAAACATAGATATACTGCCGATAAACAGACATGCGTACAAATTTACACATATATACTCACAGATATGCTTGCGTATCAACATTTATACAACCAACTCCAATGTCATCATGATATCATGGCAGATTTAGTTTCAAAAAAAAGGAGTTTGCTCACCTGAGATGAAAGAACAGAGAACAAGAACCAGTTTTAAATCTGAAAAATGATCTAGACTTTGTTGTTTAAATCTGAGATTTGGGTTGATCTACTCTTCTGAATTTGTTTTGGTTACTTGTATTAATTTGCCGTTGAATTTGAAGCTTGTTTCCAGATTAAAAACCTGAAGTTTGATTTCTTGATTTCCTTTTAATCCTCACTGGTTTGGTCTCCAGGTTTTCTATTTTGAATCTTTGCATTGCTTTCTTGTTTCCAGGCTGACTTGTTTCGGGTTTTGATGTTGAGATGATCTTTACTTTGATCTGGTTTTTCATTTTTTTAGTTTCAAATTTGAAATGTTTTCAGTTTGAAGATTGTTTCAGAGATTTTTTTTCTTTGTTTCTAGATTTGTTTCCGGTTTGAGACAATTGAAAATAGCCTGATTATTTCTTAACCAAAATTTTTTACATTTTTTAATTAAAAAGAGATCAACCCACTTGTTAAATTTGATGTTACTTATCCAACATTTGTCAATGCATGATTCTATAAATTTACAAATGTCACTTGTTAAAACTTTATGTTTAAATCCCCCTTTTAAATAATTTTATAAACTTTGTTTTAAACCCTTTTTAGCTTTATATTTACAAAACATTCCTTTTTCTTTGACATATGTTTTATATTTATGCATTTTCTATTATTTATATTTTTATACTTTTATAACTTTCAAATAGCAATTAAAAAATGATTGTATTAATTTCAAAATATAACTTCCAAATCAAAATGCCTGTTTAATGTAATTTGGAAAACAAATCTTTATATTTTCAATTTTTATCATATTCACTTTTTATCGATAATTGGATTTCGAAGGAACTGGGATCGGATTTGAGTGATTCCTATCTAAAAACCACTCCTAACTAGTTGAAGTGTTCAAAAAATAAAGATGTTAAAAGGCGGAGATGTTGAGATGAATAATAACGAGGGACTACTTATTGATTAATTGTGGATAAACTCTTGATTCACTATATTGTAGCAGTGGTTTCTTTGTTATGAAAAATCTCAAAACCACAAGGGCTTCTCGCCTAGTAATAGCCAAGAAAAATGCCTTCGGTTTCATTCAGTCCCAGAACAAACTTGTATGGATGAATGTCTAACCTTGCATTCCAAATCATAATGAGTGATCTCTATAAAAGTATATCATTCGATGGCGCAGAAGACACCTTTTCTTAGCTTAACACCCTTTCCCAAGACATACGAGCTCAGGAAGTTACGCGTTTGTAGAAATCATTCATGTGAATGTGGAATGGCAATGTAGCATTCAAAGTGAAAGAAGATGTGCTATGTGAAAATTTAATCATTGCCTCGATCCTCATCAATCGAAAATGACCGAAACAAGGTTAGATGCAGCAAGACTAAGTGGATCATTCCCAATTAGGGTATGATCCCCTTCTAGAAATATTTCTTCCCGCTATGACATTCGGGATGTAAATTAATGATGTTTGTATGCTAGAGCGCACGGTTAAAGGTCGATAATGACCAGGGGATGATTCGGTACTATCTAGTTACAGAGATAGGCCATTCTTATATTGGTAGAGGTTTCTTTATAATGGTCCTAGGTACATTCCTCTAGAGATGTACTGCCGGATGGTTGTCCCTTCACCTGATCATTTGTATGGAAATCCATTCTCTAATAAGAACCTATCATTTTGTTTGTAGAGCCTAGTATGCTGGAATTTAATAATGGTAACAATTTCAGCTAAGATTGATAAGTTTGTTTGCAAATGTTTTCAAAGAAGGTCATTAGAAATAATATCAAATGTTTTGATATAAAAGTGTTTTTGTTATCATAAGGTAAAAACTCGTCCGTGTTTATGTGTGGGCGTGGTCTTATGAGATACACTTTCTTTTCAAAGGATTTTATCCAAAGGCTGATATATGACACTGTCATTTATTATTGAGTTTTCTCACGCTGGTTTATCAAGCCTGATCTGGGTATTTTCAATACTCGGGTCAGACCGGAGTAGTTTCAAGTTTAGTCGAAGACGGTTGGAGTTTCCAAAAGAGAACCGGAGATATTCATCAACATATTCTATTATCCGCTGCTATCTATTTGTTTTTGTTTGATGTTTGTCAGCAATTGTAAGGACAGATGTTTATAATTGTCCAAGTTGAATTTACGCTAGACTCTAACATATTTTAAAAAAAAATTCCGTTGTAAAGATATTTGCTCAATGTTATATATTATTCCACTCGTGTGAGATTCTGTTTTGTCTATTTTTTTTATTACCCTTAATGATCCGTCTTTTCATGCAATTTGAGTTACACATGTGTGGTTTATTTTCGATTCAAAGGGTACGAAAAAACAGTCCATCATAGTTACTTTAACTCTTTTGTTGAAAAGGAGGGAAGCGTATTTCTTTTAGGAAATGATGCTTGTTGTAGAGCCATGAGAGAGGGTACAATACTAATTCGCATGTTTGACAGAGGGATTCACACTTTGATAGTGTCCTCTATGTTTCAAGTCTTCAGAAATCATTTGAGGCATTTGGCATCCATGGGACGTAATATGACTATAGAAAAGGATAGTTTGAAGGTTTCTAGGGTTGCACTAGATCTGATGAAATAAGATACGTTCTGAAATCTATATCAGCTGAAGGGAACTATAGTGCTTGAGGTGTCTTGTATTGGAGTAGATAGTTCTTATTTTTTGGATGCCATTAGACTTTGGAATTTCAAAGTGGGTCATATTTTGGAGAAAGACCTGTAGTTTCCTCATAAATGGAAGATGATCAAAGAAGAAAGCTTCAACAAGTTACATTTATGCCACGAGTGTGTTATGGGAAAGAAGACAAGTGTATCTTTTGGAGTTGGCTTTATAGATCAGAGATATTACTTAATTATGTACAATTAGATATCTGGAGACCCCTAGCTACCTACATTAGGGAGTGAATATTTTATTTCCTTCGTTGCTAAATTTTCTTAAAAGATTTGCATGTATATCAAGAAGTCCAAATTAGAAGTTTTTAGAAATACAAAGCTTGGAAGTTGCTTGTTGAGAACCGGTCTAGTTTCAAGTTGAAGGTGCTTTGATTTTTGTAAGCAGCATGTCATTCAAAGACATTTAACTACACAAGTTATCCACAATCCAATGGGGTTTTTAAGAGGTGAATAGTACTCTACTTGAGAAGGCCCATTGCTTGAGATTGACTACGTACTTATCCAAAGGCTTTTAAGCTGAAGCTTTATAAACTACCGCACACATCATAAATTGAATTCTATGCTTAGCCATAAAAGGGAAGATTCCAAAAAAAAAAGTGGAGAGACAAAGTAGTGTATCTTGGATATTTTCATATTTTAGGTTGTCTTGTGCGTGTACACCATACAGGTGATTAAAAGTTGAAGGCTTGAGCATGCAAGGGATATTTATGGGACACATTGACGGATTCATAGGGATCACATTTGGAACACTATTGATAGGAAAATTATGCATTCCTAACATGTTACATTTTATGATTCTACAATGTTCAAGTCTAAGGAAGAGTTACCGCTGATAACCCTAAGAAGATGGAAGTAGTTCTTACATTGCAGCATAATAGAAGAGTTATAATCGTTGTACATAGAAGTGAAGACATAGTTAATGAGACATCATAGAGTTGTCCACATGTGCCTTCTAGTAGTGTTGGTGATGTCCATGAAGGTGGAGGAAGTTAGTTCAAAGTAGAGTCAATAGGAGTTTAGCCGATGTTATACCTACTCGAGCAAGTCATAAGATCATTAGGCTACCCAAGATGTAAGGAGATTCAATGAATGCAAACCATATCCTTGATGATCAATTTGACTATGCCCTACATGTAGTTCATGATGTTCCATTTGACCTTAAAGAAGCCATGAAGTCGAATGATAGCTTGAAATGGATTTGGGCTATAGAGGAGGAGTTGTAGTCTTTAAAGAAAATCAAGACTTGGGATTTGGTAACGCCTCTTCTAGGAAGCCTGTAATATCCCGGAATTTTTAACAATATCAATTTAATAATCTGTAGTTAAAATTAAATTGATATTGATAATCTGTTAATAATTATTCAAATAAATTTAATAATCTTCCTTAATAATTATTTAAATTGGTTATTTTATCTTTTGAAAATAATAAATTGATTTCTATTTACAATATGAATATATGGTTTATATTTTAAATAGAATTAGCTTTGTTTTAATTTCAATAAATAAAGCATATTTTCTAGTTTTAATATTTGTAGTAATTTGGGAAATTTGTTTTATTTTTAATATTTAATCTTTTCAAAGTTAAATAAATGGTTTTGGTTTAAATTTAATAATTCAACCATATTTTAAAATTCTAATATAGACATTTTAATTTGGGAAAATTTTGTTTTTAATTAGTATTGAGTTTCTAAAACTATTTCAATAAAAATATGATTTTTAAAATTGATAAGAAAAATATTAAATGTTTAAATTAAATTGGCTTGAGTTTTAAATTTAGAATAAATTTAACAAATTGGTTTTATGGCTTAATAAAATGAATATTTTGTAAAATGATCTTAATTTAATAATAAGATATTTATAAAAACAATATTAATATTATATTGACTTTATAAATAAGTTTTGAGTAGAATTTGTAATTTTTATTTCAAATTGAATTTTTATTTATAACTTAATTTAAATTGTTTGATTTTGAATTTAGTTTGAATTTAAATTCCCAAGTAGAAATTGTTTAATTGTTTTAATTTTTATTGGTGTAAGTTTGTAAACATGATTTGTTGATTTTTCTCTTGTAAATTCATGCACATATCTAATATAAACTAACAAGTTATATTAAACTAAAATCACATGCATTACTTTGTTAATTTGAATACTAATTATCTTTAAAGAAAATACATGTGTTAAATTCATATGTATTCATATAGACAAGTGTCTAACTTTTGACAAATGTTAAAAATTTAGTTTTAAATTTTCTTTTCTTTTATTAAAATCTGAGAATACATTTACAATCTTCATTCATATTACATTTTCATTTCATTAATCAAATGAAGACCCAAAATTCATTTTTTCATATCCACAATCAAAATTCTACATACACAAACTCCACATCAAATTCAAATAAACCTGCGTATTCAAATCTGCAAATCCCTGTAACTCATCAAAGATCAATCTGCATATCCAAAACAATGTTCTAATCTGCATATTGAAATTCCAAATCTACATTCACAAAAAAATCAAAATCTTCATATTAAAAATAAATTTGCATTTCCTAAAAAGCAAAGGAAGCGTGCACATTGTTTTTTTTCTTCCTGCACTCTGTTTAAACCTAGGTTGAAAGTGCATTTGCATGCATGTGAGGATCTAGCAACTGCATCATCTACATCTATTTGCTGCATACAAGTAACTAGGAAGGGATCATGAGGATTTCATCAAATTGCAACTCAGATTTCAACAGAAGTCAAGCCTGTATTTCTGTGTTTTCTGCAAAAGAACAACTAGGGGTCTACATTTAATAGGTGAGTAACAATTTATTTTAAAACTAATTTAAATTTATATAGTTGCTTGAATTGTTTATTGATGAGTATCTTAAAATGTCTGTATATATGTATGAGTTTGAATATCTGCTTGCTGTGATGAATTTCTTTTTGTTCTAGAATTCAAGACTTTAGACCCAATTTAAAATTTCATAAACTTAAGATTTAATCCATGTTTAGATGCAAAGTAAGTTGTATTATATTCATCAATTCATGTTTAAAAATGTCAAGAAGTTAAAATTATGAGTTGACTCTGGAAACAGGGAAAAGCATCATGCATGCTTATTTTTATCAAAACTCAAACAAATGGATGTGGTAATTTAGTAGAATAAATCAAATATTTAAACTTTAACTTGATTTTTAAATCAAGTAATAGTATTTTTAGGTGTTTGATTAGTGACCATTTATTCTTGAAACAAAATATGAATTTGTGAAAATTCTTGCAATCTGAAGTATGAGAAAACTCAAATTTCTTTCTGAGTTATAAAGTAAGGATCATAAACCCTTAGAAAAATCAAAGAAGTAACTAAATTGATTAGATTGATTGCAGTTTTGGGATTTTCTAAATTTAACCCTAGCTTTGAATGGGTTTAAGCATTGGGGCAGTGTGAGGAGTAGGATGGATCGAGTGCCATGATATCTGGGAAATGGGAAGTTGGTGTGTAGATAGGTTCGAAGCCGGATAAGGTGGACCTCGGGTGGTCGGAGTGGCGAGAGGCTGCCGTTAACAGGTTTTGAAGGGAACCTGCTTGTTGTTACCAGGTTTTGCATCCGGGGGTTCAAATTTTTGATTCCGTGAATGATTGTTCGAATTGATAACCACATTAAAGTGTTGGAGTGTTTCTGGATATGGGGCGATCATCTCAGATGATCAGAGGTGGCTGGGATCACCGTGCATATGCACGGTGATGAATTTCCTGTTGATTTTTGGTCTTATTTTGGTACTCAAGAAAATCTTGAAATTTCTTGAAGCACTAGGGAAGTTAACTCGGGGAAGACGGGTTGCAAACTCGATGTAAAATTAGGGGGGTCTCGGGTTGAACTCTGTTATTTCCAGGTTTGAAAGCCTGTATAAAATCTGGGTTTTCAAATTTTTAAATCTGTAGCTTTAGGTTTTAAGCAAGGTTTAGGTTTAAATTTAATTCAAATTTGAATTTCCAATTTGAATTTCCAATTTGAATTTAAATCCCAGTTTTTAAGTTAAAATTAAAGTTTCAAAAATTTAACTTAATTAACTATTTTATTTTGGGTAAAATAGTTGAAATTTTTAATAATGAAGTTTTAAAATGTGATTAAGATTTAAGAATTGATTTTAAATCTGGAAATTTAAGTTTTTAAAATGAACTTTAATTTAAATTTAAAAAGAAGATTTAAATTGAAGTTAAACTAAGAATGAGTTGAAATTTCCAAAATTTTGAAATGAATTCAACTTCAAATTTTTATGATTTTTTTTTAAGACAAACTATTGTTTGTTTTGAAATTTAGATAAGTTTTAAAATTTTCAAAACTTTGATAAGTTTAAATTACTTTTAATTTAAACTTGTATTTTAAATGAAATTTAAAAGGATTTCATAAGTATTTTGTTTTGAATTAAATTGTGTTAACATAATTAAGTTATGTTTTATTTTGAAAATTTGATTAAGATTTATGTTTTAGAATTAATTAAAAAGGTAATTAAGATTAATTAATTAATTGAATTAATTAATTAAATTTGGAATTAATAATTGATTAATGATTAATCAATTTGGTATTAAGATCATTAATTAAATTTTTAATTAATGATGAATATTATTAATTATGTAATTAAATTTTTTATTAAGGTTAATAAATTTAATAATTAACTTTAATTAATAAATAATTAAAGATAATTTAATTGGTAATTAATTCAAGTTAATTACCTTATAAAATAATTTGAGGATGGTTAATGAAGGTCATTAACCATGATTATTTAACAATTAATTAATGTAGTTAATTTTTATAATTAATTAGATTAATTAATTTAATAATAATCAATTGCGGATGGTTTGAATATAATTACTAAAAGTAATTAAGGAATCAATTACTTGATGTAATTAATTTAATTTAATGAGATTGTTTAATTTAATTAATTAAGTTTAATTAATTTTAAACACTTGGGTTTTATAAATAATTACTTTATGTAATTAATGTTTTGGAAATTACTTAATTAAGTAATTAAATAATAATTACAGGTTGTGATTAAGTGGAGATGTTTAAGTATGAGATAATTTGGATTAATTATTTAGTAATTAATCAAATAATTAATTAAGAAAGTAATTAATTTGGTTTAATATAGTAACTAAATTAGTTAATTACTTAGAGTAATTAATTTAAGGAACAATTAAGGATCATTAATTATTTTAATTAATGATGTAATTAAAGTTGATTAATTATGATTAATTAATCAATAATAGGTAATTAATTAATGTAACTAATTAAGGAATAATGTAATTAATTATGATAAATTAATTAATCGAAGTAATTCAAGGTTAATTACTGTTTTGTTGAGGTTAATTAATTTGTGAAATTAATTAGGGATAATTACATGAATGTAATTAAGAGTAATTAATCAAGAGTGATTAATTAAGGTAATTAATAATGAATGATTAATTGATTGTAATCAATTAAATGATTGAGTAAGCAAGATTTGTATTGATGAAGTAATTAATTTAATTTATTTTAAACTAATTATAGATGAAGGAATTAATTTAATTCATTTTAAATTAATTAAAGATAGAGATGGTTAATTTAATTTATTTTAAATTAATTATATTGTGATGAGTAAATCATTGCTTATGGATGAATGGTTGAACTTGATTGTCTTGAATGCTTTGTGATCTCATTAATGAGATAAATAATATTATGTGGTACGGATGTTTGATTGTATTGTGATGATAACTTAGATTATCTATTGTGATAGTGATATATGGTATATCTATTTGATATTGATAATGTGGATACCTGTTATTTGGTAAAGTTGATTATCAGTTATGATTTATAAGTTTTCTATCTGTGTGTATATAGATACTGTATTGAATTGTTTTAAAACCTTTAAAACAACTTGGACCTTAAAAGACACGCTTTGGATTTCGATGAGACCGGGATCGCGTTTCCATATTTGGATATCCGAAAACCACATCGATTCCAAATAACGTTAGGTCGTGAATCAAAATGGAGCTTTGTGAAGACTCGAGGTGTAAGGGCTATGAGTCATTAAAACTCTCTGGGTGATTCCGTAATGAGTTGACGGAATTAGTTCTTATAGATTCGAGATGGTGAATTAGAGTGCAAGGGTTATTGTCGTTAACTCTGAGGGTGATTCCAAAATGGGTGTAACGAGATAATGCCTTCGGTTTCGTTCGAACCCGGAACGAACTTGTATGGATTGAATGCTTTCAGAACATCGTCAGGTGGACGATGAGCATTCTAAGTGATATGTACTATAAAGGTAATCGTAGCCTCAAGCCTCATCAACCGCGAATGGCTAAAACAGGGGAGGTGCAGCAAGGCTTCGTGGGTCGCGCCCACTGAGAGCAAGATTGATCCCTGTCTAGAAGTCCCTTTATATTCGGCTGTGTGGGTGGCTGCTAGCTACAACCACGGGGTTGTCTTGTTCGGAACTATTCAGTAAGGAATGTGTCCGGCTTTGTGTTGCACGGGGTCGGGAGTGATCCTCGGTACGTTGATCTAGGCCACGTACTGTGACGGGCGGTACCCCAGTAGCCCCGCCCTTGTATGGAATCCAAAATCCAATAAGTGCCAACGGTTTTGATTGTATTACCCACTTTTGTGGCTAGTAACTGGAATTTAATAATGTAACAATTTCGGCTATTTCTTATTTATTTGAAAACCCTAGACACTATTATAATATCATCGGATTTCCTATCAAATGTTTTGGTTAGCGTAAGGTAAAAACTTTTCCATGTTTATGTGTGGGAAGTCTTACGTGATACCTTTCTTTTCAAAAGGTTTTTGAAAGTTAAGCAACTTTATCCTGTTACTCACACTAGACCCATGTCTGACCCGTAGTTTATTTTGTTTTTCATAAACTCTTGGGTACTCAAATTTTTATGAGTAGTCAAGAGAATTCAGATTAGGATTCAGGTTAGCTTTGACAAATTGTGGAGGAGCAATGGAGCATGAGGCTTCTGCGTGTAGATATATCTAGTATTCCGCTGTGTGTTCTCTGAGTTGTTATATTGAGTTGTATAACTAGACAGGAGTTTATAACTGTCTAGTATGTGTTGTATATCTGTGTACTCTAATATTTGTTGTAAACTATGTAATATTTATGTTATTAATATAATTTATTCGTTCCGCTGTTAGATTCTGATGTGTTGTTTCTTTCTTCTCTTCTTTCTATTCTCTTTTCTATCCCTTTCTTTATTAAAGACGATGCGACTTCCGGGTATTTGGAAGTCGGGTCGTCTCATTTGGTATCAGAGCATTAGGCTGAGTGAATACCTAGGCTCTGTAGTGGTGTCTTTCTTAAGAGAGCGTATTTGTAATTTTTATATATAATATATATATATATATATATATATATATATATATATATATTTCTACCTATCTATTGGGTTACCTGTTCAGTTTTTCCAATATAAGTTATAAAGGTAGATGGGATAGTAGTGTGTGTAACACGACTACCATTGGTCGGAGTTTGAATGTTTGATGTCGGAAGTGTATTTGTCGAGACTGTAGACCTAGTATCGTCTCAAGTAAGTTCTATAGTGATGAAGAACTTCATTGATTTCTGAAGGAAACCTGTTAAGGTTCGGAGTTCATTTCTGAAGTTGGATAAGTAGTGTTTGGATCTGTTGGTTTGTCAGAAGCGAGTGATGGTATTTTGAATACCTTAAGAAATAGTAGCTACGTGATGAGATGCAGTGACTATGGATGTTCCCGAAGATGTTTTCTTTGGAACAAGTTAAGGAAGCGAGTCTGCTTCAGTGTTGTGGCTGTGATCAGCTTGAGTTTCTGTTTGCTTTGAGGTCTGAGTTTCTCGGAGAGCTTTGTTTTGGAATTCTTTGGCATCTGTGGCAGCAGTGCAACTTGGAGTGTTCTCGGTGTTGGCAAGAGATCTTTTGGCTTAGCAGTTTTTCTGAAGTGGAGTTCAGAAGCAGTTGAGTGGACCCGTTTCTTCGATGGGTTGGCTAGTTAAGTGTAAGCTGTTAAATTTGGTTAAGGGAGAACAGTTTTACTTGGATTTGGTTTAGTGGATCGCAAAAGTGACTTGCGATTGTTTGAGTTTCTCTTGGGTTATCTGGGTTTTTCTGGATGTCTTTAGGAAGTCAGAGTTTGTTCACATCTGGAGATAGAGTTGGTGTGCAGCTCAGAGTTTTGGAGGAACTTCTGAATTTTTCTTATGGATTTGTTGAATCATATCTCTGGGGTGAGTTGTCATGTTTGTGCTTGTGTTCTTCTTCAGCATTTTCTTCTACTTTGGATCAGAATTGAGCAGCGGAAGCAGTTTGGAAGGGTATCTGCTTTTCTTTTTTGGACAGAAGAGGTTCTTGTCTTCTGATGTTGAGAAGTTGAGTTTGAGTTGTTGGTTTTGGTTGATCTTGAGGATATCATTTTGTTGAGTTGATTGGTCTAGTTTGTTGCTAGAAGCATCAGCGAAGGTCGAGCTGATCAGTAAGGCTGTGGACAGCCCAGGATTGTTTGAAGAGTTTTTGTGAATAAGAGTCGGAGGGATTTGGACTCTGAAGATGGAGATTTAATTTTGGATAAGTTTTCTCTGATCTTAAGTGAGCTATAAGTTTGGGTAAGCCTGAGAAGTTAAGCTCTGAAGTGTTTTGGATCTTTTCTGTGATCTTGGAGATTAAGTGATTGATCTACAGGATTGGATTACCAGTTTGGATAACTGGGATTCGATGAGTTTCACGTATCTCTGAGGGAGTACGTGTATGATCTATCTCTGGTTGTGGAACCAGCAGTTCTGGAGTTTTGGTTGTTGAGTTAGACTTGTTTGTAGTCAGATATCTTGTCTAGTGTTATAGATATATTTGTATAGGAGCTTTGTAACTTCATAGTATTGGTTGTTTGGATTCTCTAGAGCGAGTAACCCGATATATATATAGACACACACACACACACACACACCTAGGGAAACTCGATAAAGTTCTATCCAGAATTTGTTTGGATAATTAGATTTGTTTGATTGCTTGAATTGGTTGTTTTTGATTGTTAGCATATGTTTGATATATGCTTGTGTAACGACCCGCATATTTATCGATTTTTATATTTAAATATTTTATTTAAATATTTTATCGTTAATCGGATTTTGGTCCGAAGCTACTTTTTTTGCAAACGGTCAAATTAGGACTCGAGACCACTTCCATTGAGTTCGAAACGTCGTTTGCAATCTTCTAAGTATAAACATTGATATGTTTGGGGTTAGTGGAATTTCACCACTTTTTCACTCGAGCCTTTGGTTTGGACTTTTAGCCCATTAGGCCCAAGCTCCACCCCCCTTCTTCTTCATTGCTTCATTTCATTTCCTAACACTAAAGCTTCAACAAAAATGGTGAATGGAATGAGAAATTAAAACTCCAAAGTCTTTGTTTTATTGCAACTCCAACATTCAACTCCAAATTCAAGAAGAAGACATCGGATTCAAGCTTGTGGTTGCTTCTCCATTTGCCTTCAAGCTTTGTTCTTCATTTTCATTGGGTTTTGGAGCAAAGGTGAGATTTTTATCTCACAAATCTAGTCTATAACTATATTGGACTGTTGGGAATGATTCCCTATCACTTTTGCATGCACATTTGCATTTGGTTTGGATTGGATTGGCGAAAAACTCCAAATTTTAGCGTTTTGGTGAATTTTCTGCACTTAGGTCGTTCTGGCCATTTTCGTGTGTTCGGAGTTAGGTCGCTCGCGACCTAACCCTTAGGTCGTTCGCGTGTTAGCGCGCTAGGTCGCACTGCCTTGAATTTTCACTTCGGAGTTAGGTCGTTTCACGTTAGGTCGTATGGCGTTTAGGTCGTAGGTCATTTTTGGCCTTAAATCCCCTCTGCAGCGTTAGGTCGCTCAGCCTTTCCTTGTTAGGTCGTCACCACTTAGGTCGCGACAAATGTTAGTACGTTAGGGCCTTAGGTCGTAGGCCTTAGCTCGCATTTGAGCTTAGGTCGTAGGTCGCTAGCTCATAGCTCGTATTTGAGCTTAGGTCGTATGGCGCTTAGGTCGTAGGTCGCATCACCCTTAAGTCGTTCGACCTGATGTCTCTCTTAGGTCGCGCATCCCTTTAGGTCGCTAGGTCTTAGGTCGCGCATCGCCTTAAGTCGCTCGACCTGCTCTCACCTTAGGTCACGCCATCTTTTAGGTCGCGTACCATACTTTAGCCCGTTGTCCCTTAGGTCGCTTGCACCTTAGGTCGGCCTCGTTAGCTCGCAGATCCTCTAGGTCGCGTGGCCTTTAGACCGTAGGTCATTAGGTCCTAAGACCTTAGGTCGCCTGACCACTTAGGTCGCTTGACCTATTCAAATGTTAGGTCGCGAGTTCCTTAAGTCGCTCGTCTCTCTTAGGTCGCTCTCTTCGGCTAACTCGCGAACACCACTAGGTCGTTTGACCCTTTAGACCCTTAGGTCGTGAGCAGTTAGGTCGTTAAACCTAGATTGCCTTTTCCCCTTAGGTCGTTGGATCGATAGGTCGCTTCACCTGTGCTCACGTTAGGTCGTTCGACCCATTCATCTTTAGGTCGTTCCACTTGCCTATCTCGTAGGTCGCATTCCACCTAGGTCGCGTGAACCTATAGGTCGTTGGACCCTTAACTTTTAGGTCGTTAGACCTCATTTTGTCTTCACTAGGTCGTACCGTTTTGGCCGGGGCGCTGCCCCGCACCCCGCCGGTGGCGCTGCCCCCTGGACCCCCGCGACCTGACCGGGCAGGTCGAACCCCGTAAGCGGTGGCGTTGCCCCCGCACCCCCACCTTGGGGGGTTGCCACCCCCCTGGACCCCCCCTCCGTAGGGGATCTTATCTGAAAAATATTCAACAGAACTTGCTGAGTTGATTTCCTTGGATTTTTATCACATCTTCAAATGTGACCTTTGTGATTGATTGTTTCTACAAACGCTTCTGTGATTTGTCACTTTAAAATATAAAGGTTTCAAAACTAGTAGTAAATATCAAAACTCTTTTAACAAACGATTTCAACTCTATTTTTAATAACAAAGCTCTTTTCTTAAACCGTTTTCCAATCTATTAGTATATACAAGCCTTTGCCTCACTCGGACGAGAAATCTAATTAAACAACTTAGTAAAACAAGTGGTATGAAACGCTTGCGTTCACTTCGTCGGTTAATTCTTGGACTTGTTCGATTGAACCTCTTGTGACAATTTTATTAGTGAAGATTTACAGTTTGTTCGTAAATATTTAAGTTAAGCAAGTGGTTATGGGACATGAAGCTAAACTTCTATATTTACTAGCTTAGTGTAATTGACACTTCTCGTTGATCTTGATGATCGCTTTATGAATTAGACTAGCAATTGCGCGATGTCTCTTTCATTGCAAGGTTAGACTAGACACCACTTGTATGATTCCATTCACACATACCTTTCTGCTTTTTGGTTAGTCTTGACCTCAATCTGTGTGATTCCATTCACACATGTGGGGTAGCTCCCCATGGTCTTCGGACCGTCATGTGATAGGCCTCTTTCCCTTTTTATGATTTCTGGATTTCTTGTGTTGATTTCTGGAATTTATCTCTTTGACTTGTCATGAGTACAAGTTTAGGGTATGATGCCCTCTTTGGATCTTTGAGAAGATTCTTGTGATATTGATTTATCTCTTATCGGTTGATCTCCTGTTGATCATTAATTGCATACTTATAGTAGTATGTCAGTATGGATATTTTATGTTTATGCCATATCTTTTATTTTATATCATGTCATCTGATATTTATAACTAGACCGATCCGTTTATTATTTTCTTATAAATAATACTCGGGTCAGGCCGAGATGTTACAGGTGCTACTGCTTGACTCCTCCCCCAGTGATTCACTACTCAGACTTTTGGCTACTTGTTTAGATTAGCAGCTTTTGTTGTTTACACTTGAGATATAGACTCATAGTTGTATTCTTTTGTATAGCACGCGTTTCTATTCTTTTGTATTATCGTGGATCTTTTTAGACCACTACTCTGATGTACACTTTTATGTGATATATATTCATATCTCTTTCCGCCTTTGTGATATGGATATCTGTGATTGATTCGCATGTTATGCTTACTTCTATATTTGTTTCCGAAGATCATTTTATAGCCTCCGTGTGATAAGAAATTACACGGATGGTCGCTCCTCAACAGTCTTATTCTCCGCGCTAGTTGACAGCACTACACCGTAGTGTTCTTGGCTAGCGTGGGTATAGAGGTGGGGTGTCACAGCTTGGTATCAGAGCCAAACTTCGGAACAATGTAGAATAATCTAGCAAGGATCATGTCCTAAGTCTTTCTTAGGAGTTGTGCCTTAGGATTTAATTCGAGTCTTCGTACCGATTCATCCTATTTTCTTTATGATTCCTTGTTTTTCCTATCAAGGTTGCTTGATATTCAGTGAATAACCTTCTTCTTCTTCCTTCTTTCTTTCTTAAGGAAGAGAAATGGTTAGTTCTAGCAGTCCTAGCGCTGGTCAGTCCAGTAGCCCTTCTCTGGATGGTGCATTCATGTCTGCCCAACAAATTTTGGATCTTGTAAAGAATTAAGAGTTTATCTATGCTTTGAGTAAGAATACCACAAAGATCTTACCTTTGAAACTAGAAGTTCCTTTCGACCAGCTTGTAGATATCACTCTACAAGAGGAAGAGGCTGATAAAGGAATTGATAGTGTTATTGGGATTTCCAAGAAGAGGCGTATTAAATTCAAAAGCCCTCATCCCGATAAGAAGGTGAAGCAACCTATTTTTGGAGCAAAGACTCCAATCCTTAATTGTGGAAAATGCTACAACTGTGGTTCTAGGGACGACTATGCGAAGGAGTGTCCGGAACCACTCTTTTGTCGTTACTGCAAAGATTCCAGTCATCATATTTCTGTCTGCCCCATACTTCTAAGTAAGAAGAGGGTGGGACCAGAAACTTCGGTAGCCATGCCATCTACCTCTAGTCATAAACGATGCTACAATTGTGGTTCCTCAGACCATTATGTAACCAAGTGCCCGGAACCCCTCTATTGCCGCTATTGCAAGGGCTCGGGCCATTACTTGTCTACATGTCCCACACGACCTAGTAAGAGAGAAGGAAAGCTAAAAGCTTCTAACGATACTTCTCTGGATCAAGGTATTCCTTATTTAATCCTTGATTTCATTTGTTTGCGATTATCCGATTCGAGTTCTTTTTGATATGGGTTTCCCTCATCATTTTTATTTATCATAAGAACTTGTTGATTCTCTTTATTTTTATATTTTGGGCTTGATGACTTCTTTGAGGATTGTGAATCCGAATCAGAGGATTCGCAACACTCAATTTGCTTATTATTGATGTCGAAATTATTACATGTGATTTTTCTTTCCGAACCGATTGCTTATTGTGCATTGCTTAGGTTTCAGAATTGATTTGCGTGAAAGGATTGGCTTAATCACTTTGAAGCCCATATCCAATTGTTCCGAATGGACAATTCCTTTTTCGACATTTTCAACCTGTTAAGCAAATTCATATTTTTCCTTTGTGATTTCGATTTCAAATCGATGGCATCATTTTATTCTTTAAGCTCACATGTTGAATAAAGAGATATCTCTCTCATTCATATCAGTTGAGAATTCTCCGATATTTTTGAGTTTGTCTTAGGATCGTTACCTAAGCAACCTTTTAAGTGGTGTTAAGGTCTTTCTAGTTTGACCTTGCCACCGAATTTCAATCACTGCGAGTTGCGGAAGTTAGCCTTCCACATACCGCATTCCGCACTCATTATGATTTATATGAATGACATATTGTGTCATTCAGTTTATCCAGTTTATTTCATCCATTTTATAAATCAAGTATTCTATGGATATCTCAATAATTCCAATCTTGTATTTATTAATTTTGGATGAAAATAGAAATTTAAAATTTTACAAATCTTTTAAGAAGATATTTTAAATTCCTATAAAAAGGTAATTTTGTGTTGTATTGCCCATTTAGTGTTTTAAGATTTCTGGTCGATGCACTTGATCAACGCTATCGATAGGGATTTCCTAAACGATTTGATGAGACAATCAGACACAATAAATTGACTTGTAAAATATAAATTTTTCTATAAAGGTAATTGTGATTTTTAAAGTTTTAGCTTTTTGGGAAAGAGGACAAAATTCCTTCTTTTCAATATTCTTATTCTTGTGATTCCCGAAGAGAACGTGCAATCACTTTTGCTTCTAAATCTTTAAGGCCGATCGAGACTAGGAATGCCACTTATGATCTGGTACTCGCGGCTATTGATTTAGCTTTCAATATTTGGCATTATCGTCTTTGGTGGAGAAATTTGTTCTCTACCTCAATTATAAATCATTGGGATATCTATTTCTCATAATTAGGTTGCGTCAACCATATTGGCTCGAATTTCTTGCATCTTATGATCTTGATATTCTATATACTCCCTGAAAGGGGAAATCTTGTTGCCAATGCACTAGTCGTAAGCAACAAGTAGTTGTTTTCTATGGTGATATCCGAATGGAACGATCTCGAGACTCTATTCACTTGAGAGATTCGAGATCGCGAAATCCGATTTATATGCATCCCTTGTTTTATGTAGTCTAGAGGTTCCTTATTCTTTTTAGACTGCATTCTTGTAGCTCAAAGGGCTAGATTCTGAATTGGCTCTTCTTAGCCAATGTTGTAGGGATAAAATTATTATTGAAAGTTAGAAAGACTTCGATATTGATTTTCGTGGCGACATTTAAAAGTTTGGTAGACTTATCGTACCAAATATTTGTGATCTTCGTCAATATATTTTTGAAGACTCACATCGTTCCAAATTACCATTCATCCTAGAAGTAGTAAAGTGTACGTAGATATGAAGCGGCTTTATTATTTGGAGTGAATGAAATCTGATATCGCTAACTTTGTTAAGTGTTGTATGACTCGCCATCTTGTCAAGGCCCTACACTAAAGGCCTGGTGGGTTAATGCAACCTTTAGAAATTCCAATTTGGAAGTAAGACCAAATCTCCATGGATTTTATAGATGTCTTTCCCCGTTCCCGTTCGGGTCATGAGAACTTATGGGTTATAGTAAATAGACTTACTAAATCCGTCCATTTTATTCCCCGTTCGGATTAACCGAACCGTTCCTCTTTTGGCCCAAACTCTTTGTTAAAGGAGATGTTAAATTACATGGAGTTCCTACTTCTATCGATAGCGATAGTGATCCATTGTTTACTAGTGGATTTTTGGAAGTGTCTTCAAAAAGCTTTAGAAACGAAGCTTAATTTAAGCACCGCTTATTACCCCAGTCCGATGGACAAGTAGAGCGTGTGAACCAAACTCTAGAAGACCTTCTTCGTGTTGTGTGCTTGATTTTTGTGGAAGTTGGGAAAATCATATTTCTCTTATTGAATTTTCCTATAATCATAGCTTCCAATCTAGTATTGGTATGGCATTCTTCGAGGCGCTCTAGGGAATGCTATGCCAATCTCCTTCTTGTTGGCTTAAGGTCGGTGAGAAGCTGGTTTTAGGTCCAGAATTTTACTCGTGTTTCACCTATGATAGGTGTTGTACGTTCCCGTTGATAGGGAAAGATTAGCGCCTCAATATATTGGGCCATTCCCTATCACCGTACGTATAGATTCCATGGCTTGTCGCCTTGCATTACCGGCTCAGTTTTCTGCTATGCACGACATGTTTCACATTTCTCAAATTACGGAAATGCCTTCGGGATTCCGATTCCATTCTTGAGCCTGCTGTTGTGGAAGAAATAGAAGTTTCGCCGAATTTAACTTATGAGCAGCATCCTATTCGAATTATTGCTTCGGAGGGTAAACGGCTTCAAAATAAAGATGTTCCGCTTGTGAGGGTTCAATGGTCCACAAATCCTAAGGATTGCTCTTGGGAATCCAGAGAATTCATCGAGCGAACACATCCGGACTTGCTTACTCCTGCTCTTTGAGATGAACTTCTAATATCAAGTTTCTTTAGTATTAATATGCTTTTATGGTTGTTACTTCTTATTTCCACCTTATATATTGCGAGGACGCAATTTCTTTAAGGAGGGGAGTCTGTAACAACCCGCATATTTATCGATTTTTATATTTAAATATTTTATTTAAATATTTTATCGTTAATCGGATTTTGGTCCGAAGCTACTTTTTTTGCAAACGGTCAAATTAGGACTCGAGACCACTTCCATTGAGTTCGAAACGTCGTTTGCAATCTTCTAAGTATAAACATTGATATGTTTGGGGTTAGTGGAATTTCACCACTTTTTCACTCGAGCCTTTGGTTTGGACTTTTAGCCCATTAGGCCCAAGCTCCACCCCCCTTCTTCTTCATTGCTTCATTTCATTTCCTAACACTAAAGCTTCAACAAAAATGGTGAATGGAATGAGAAATTAAAACTCCAAAGTCTTTGTTTTATTGCAACTCCAACATTCAACTCCAAATTCAAGAAGAAGACATCGGATTCAAGCTTGTGGTTGCTTCTCCATTTGCCTTCAAGCTTTGTTCTTCATTTTCATTGGGTTTTGGAGCAAAGGTGAGATTTTTATCTCACAAATCTAGTCTATAACTATATTGGACTGTTGGGAATGATTCCCTATCACTTTTGCATGCACATTTGCATTTGGTTTGGATTGGATTGGCGAAAAACTCCAAATTTTAGCGTTTTGGTGAATTTTCTGCACTTAGGTCGTTCTGGCCATTTTCGTGTGTTCGGAGTTAGGTCGCTCGCGACCTAACCCTTAGGTCGTTCGCGTGTTAGCGCGCTAGGTCGCACTGCCTTGAATTTTCACTTCGGAGTTAGGTCGTTTCACGTTAGGTCGTATGGCGTTTAGGTCGTAGGTCGTTTCTGGCCTTAAATCCCCTCTGCAGCGTTAGGTCGCTCAGCCTTTCCTTGTTAGGTCGTCACCACTTAGGTCGCGACAAATGTTAGTACGTTAGGGCCTTAGGTCGTAGGCCTTAGCTCGCATTTGAGCTTAGGTCGTAGGTCGCTAGCTCATAGCTCGTATTTGAGCTTAGGTCGTATGGCGCTTAGGTCGTAGGTCGCATCACCCTTAAGTCGTTCGACCTGATGTCTCTCTTAGGTCGCGCATCCCTTTAGGTCGCTAGGTCTTAGGTCGCGCATCGCCTTAAGTCGCTCGAACTGCTCTCACCTTAGGTCGCGTCATCTTTTAGGTCGCGTACCATACTTTAGCCCGTTGTCCCTTAGGTCGCTTGCACCTTAGGTCGGCCTCGTTAGCTCGCAGATCCACTAGGTCGCGTGGCCTTTAGACCGTAGGTCATTAGGTCCTAAGACCTTAGGTCGCCTGACCACTTAGGTCGCTTGACCTATTCAAATGTTAGGTCGCGAGTTCCTTAAGTCGCTCGTCTCTCTTAGGTCGCTCTCTTCGGCTAACTCGCGAACACCACTAGGTCGTTTGACCCTTTAGACCCTTAGGTCGTGAGCAGTTAGGTCGTTAGACCTAGATTGCCTTTTCCCCTTAGGTCGTTGGATCGATAGGTCGCTTCACCTGTGCTCACGTTAGGTCGTTCGACCCATTCATCTTTAGGTCGTTCCACTTGCCTATCTCGTAGGTCGCATTCCACCTAGGTCGCGTGAACCTATAGGTCGTTGGACCCTTAACTTTTAGGTCGTTAGACCTCATTTTGTCTTCACTAGGTCGTACCGTTTTGGTCGGGGCGCTGCCCAGCACCCCGCTTGGGGCGCTGCCCCCTGGACCCCCGCGACCTGACCGGGCAGGTCGAACCCCGTAAGCGGTGGCGTTGCCCCCGCACCCCCACCTTGGGGGGTTGCCACCCCCCTGGACCCCCCCTCCGTAGGGGATCTTATCTGAAAAATATTCAACAGAACTTGCTGAGCTGATTTCCTTGGATTTTTATCACATCTTCAAATGTGACCTTTGTGATTGATTGTTTCTACAAACGCTTCTATGATTTGTCACTTTAAAATATAAAGGTTTCAAAACTAGTAGTAAATATCAAAACTCTTTTAACAAACGATTTCAACTCTATTTTTAATAACAAAGCTCTTTTCTTAAACCGTTTTCCAATCTATTAGTATATACAAGCCTTTGCCTCACTCGGACGAGAAATCTAATTAAACGACTTAGTAAAACAAGTGGTATGAAACGCTTGCGTTCACTTCGTCGGTTAATTCTTGGACTTGTTCGATTGAACCTCTAGTGACAATTTTATTAGTGAAGATTTACAGTTTGTTCGTAAATATTTAAGTTAAGCAAGTGGTTATGGGACATGAAGCTAAACTTCTATATTTACTAGCTTAGTGTAATTGACACTTCTCGTTGATCTTGATGATCGCTTTATGAATTAGACTAGCAATTGCGCGATGTCTCTTTCATTGCAAGGTTAGACTAGACACCACTTGTGTGATTCCATTCACACATACCTTTCTGCTTTTTGGTTAGTCTTGACCTCAATCTGTGTGATTCCATTCACACATGTGGGGTAGCTCCCCATGGTCTTCGGACCGTCATGTGATAGGCCTCTTTCCCTTTTTATGATTTCTGGATTTCTTGTGTTGATTTCTGGAATTTATCTCTTTGACTTGTCATGAGTACAAGTTTAGGGTATGATGCCCTCTTTGGATCTTTGAGAAGATTCTTGTGATATTGATTTATCTCTTATCGGTTGATCTCCTGTTGATCATTAATTGCATACTTATAGTAGTATGTCAGTATGGATATTTTATGTTTATGCCATATCTTTTATTTTATATCATGTCATCTGATATTTATAGCTAGACTGATCCGTTTATTATTTTCTTATAAATAATACTCGGGTCAGGCCGAGATGTTACAGGTGCTACTGCTTGACTCCTCCCCCAGTGATTCACTACTCAGACTTTTGGCTACTTGTTTAGATTAGCAGCTTTTGTTGTTTACACTTGAGATATAGACTCATAGTTGTATTCTTTTGTAACGTCCCGCCTTTTCGCACACTTTAAAACGACACACATGCCGATTCAAAGCATACGCAAGGGCGGATTGTTATGGGGTAAATAAGAAAAACAGAGAAGAAATAAAACAAAATAGAATCTCACAGCGGAAGGATAAAATATAATAATAAATATACAATTCAAAACAGTTTACAAAATAGTTATTTCACTTATACAATGAACATCAGAGTCACACATACCAATACAACAATGCAGCGGAATATAAAGAGTGTGTGGTGCAATACTATATATAAATAATGCTGAATCTTCGTCTTCGTCCTCCAAGCTAAATCTGCTATCCTGAAATGCTCGGACTGACCCGAGCGAATTTGAAAAGACAAAAACACTCGAGTCAGGCTAGAATATCTTATGTGAGTTGAATAAACAGAAATAAATATGAGTACAGTAACTCAAGAGATGCTCGGGATTTACATCTCCTAAGGATCCGTTAAACTATTTACTATATAGTATATTGCGCTATTATAATAGCGTCTATTCATAAAATAAACTTACTTTTTAATAGCGTTAAGGGGTTACCCATATAGCCCTTAACACGTAATAGTCCCAGTAGTCCATCCAATATCATAGTCCCTCCTGATCGGGAAGCCACTAGAGGATATCACACGGGCTACGGGAGAAAACCAAACTCGTACAAGGCGCGATAGGGTAGGTGACACGGCACAACTAGGCAATGCCAGGGTAGATATACCAATTGCTATCCAGGCTGATGGTAACGCGCAGCGCGCAGCTGCCGCCCACCTCGAACTAACTCCCCCAAAATCAAAATATAGAAGTGGCCACTGAATCAATCCAAGTCAAAGTATAATATCGAAGAGGAGCGTCCGATCAGAGGAATGACCTCATTGGCCTGAGAATCGCTCCTGTTTTAGCCACCTTATGCCAACTCACGGGAGTTGGGTCCACGTATTTACCTTACAGGAAACGTCGCCACCACCTACTTCATTCTGGAACTCCACCGCGTACACGGTTAGTCAAAGTGGTTTTCGGTATCGACAGAGAGTATGTCCATATCCGATCCCGGTCTCTTTGCCAACCCATCGTTATTATAACACCGCGGTTATTTAAAACAGTTTATACTTTTAAAACCAGAATATAATCCATTTCAAAACCATAATATTACGATATCATTCCAAAACCCAAAACCATATTTTACCACTTATCCCAAATATAATTCCTTTCCAATAATAAAAGGCTTTAACTTCATAATATCTGAAAATCGAATATTTTCAAAGCATAATATTTTTGGAAATCCATAATTTCAAACCATAACTTTTAAAACTCAAATGGTTTGGATATTCAACGGTATATGAATTTCAAAGGCTTAACTTTACTGTCACTTTGTAAAGAAATAAGTTATATGGCTTTATGGAAATATTTCTTTATCTAAAGTTAAAACCATAATTTAGATATCACTCTTAAGTTCCAAAACCATTTCAATTTCCATATATATAAATCCATTGGAGTATTAATATTCAAAAACTAAAATTGGAATATATTCTTTCAACAAATTAAATGTTTTATTATTTAGTTTGAATATTCACATAAATCCTTAAACAACTCCAATTTCTAGTAATAAAACATATGTATTTTTCGATTCCAATTATATTAGAATATTTTTCCAATTCAAATTCATATTAGAATATTCATTTCAATTTATCTTGGGAAAAATCCAATTATAAATATCATATCTTAAATTTCCAAACTTAACATTTAAACATATGATATAAATTTATCCAACTCCATTTTCTAAATTTTCTTCCATTTTACTAAGGGAATTTATACACCTTTTTATTTCAAAATTTCCAACTTTTCATGTACATAAATACGGAAGAAAAATATTTATACAGTATAAAATTTAAGATTATTATAAACCGTATTCCATCCAAACCATAGAAATCACGTTAAAATAGTTATATATAGACCGC
Organism: Allium cepa; assembly: GCA_030765085.1. NCBI lineage: Eukaryota > Viridiplantae > Streptophyta > Magnoliopsida > Asparagales > Amaryllidaceae > Allium > Allium cepa. The sequence continues at coordinate 293,949,044 of CM060929.1, forward strand.
GGTGCCTGTATATAATTTTCTATCCTATGGTCAAGTGATACGGATATTTATCATTTCAATCCGCAATTTAAAAATAAACTTTACGGTTTTATCATTTCAAACCACAATCCCGAAAAATGAAAAATGCATACTAACTTGCAGTTTAATAATATCCAAATAAAACATCCATTCAACAACACATCCATCATCCAATCACAAACATCAATCAATATCAGTCAATAACCATATATATTTGGTAATATACAACAGGTAATAATTTGCAGTTTTATCTCAAATTATATTTATCAACTATTAATCTAACAGTTTATATTCAGTGATAATTTATATAACTGTTAACTAGCAGTTCATATGCAAACAATAATTTCTAACAGCCAATTAATACGCAATAAATCAATTAAATTTACAGTTAAATTTAATAAAATGCAATTCAACAGATATGAATGAAATAACATGCCAAAAGCTCATAAATAAATTTCTATTCATTTCTAAAATTTATTTAACAAACATAAAAGCTTCTAGTAATTGTGAGTGGGTTAAAACACTCACCTTTGGAATTTAAATCGAATTTAAACCCGATTTAAACCCAAAAATTCACCCGTCTCGGAATTCGTCCAAACCAGCGTCATCGAGTCCGGAATTAATTTACGATCCTAACAAAAAAAGTTTCGTGTGAATCCGACTTCGTATGAGAAAGTTATGGCGAAAAATGCGATGGGAAAACAATTAAAATAAAAAAACAAAGATGGAACACATTTCTCACCTTTTCTACACATCCACGTCATCACTGTAATCAACGCACGAAACTCCTCTTCCAGATTCCAGAACCCAGCACGCAACGAAGAACCAAGCCTTTGACCAAAAACTTCCATCACCTCCGACCACCTGAGAACCGCCGACCATCACCACTAGCCTCCCCCTTCCAAGCCGCCGCCGCTAGACCATGCGCGCGCCCCAGATTTTTGCCGCCGCCGTTAGTTTTTTCCGAACCCTAGTTGCGATTTGGCGACGATCTAACCATTTAAACGACGAACGAATTATATAGATGTGCTCCACTCGGTCCTCTCCACAATACCCAGAAACAGTTTCTCCGTCCGACGAAGTTTGCGACGACGACGATGAACGGTTTTGGGGCTGTTTTGAATTGTTCTGGATGAACGACAGCTCCAATTGAAAAACGAATTACACCATGAGAATACGCGTATCGAAAACATCAACATATATTTTTTTCAGAATTTTTCGAGAACTTTGAATTTTCACTTTTATTTTGCAATTGAAATTGGATCTGAGGAGCATCCATTGAGGAAGAAAGAATGGTTGAAGAATGAACGTACAGCATAAGCAAATAAAATGGGCTAGGGTTTATAGCCATGCTTATATAGGTAGGCTAGAGATAGAGAAGATGGACTGGATAAGCGAACGTACGGAATAAAACACGGCCCAAAAAGCCCGCTATGCCTCCGGAATCGAATTTGTTAAAACTATATATCCAAATAGGTGTTTTAAAATATTCTGAACGCAATGGAAAAAGTTTCGCGACCAAATTCGATCGTATGAAGAAGTTATGCCAAAAAAACAAAAATTTCACATTGATTTCAAAATGCGTAAATTTCAAGGCGTTTCGAGTCCGTACGATCAAACGACAAGTCCGATCGCTACGAAACTTGAAACATTATTATAATTCACCGTTACGGATCCGATGAAACTGGTTTCGTCGAAATCCGAGTCCGTGACAAACATGGCTATTTTTAATATTTATTAAATAAATTAAAATAAATCATAAAATCCAAATTTTCTTTCAACTTTAAATATTGACCAAATTTCATTACTAAGATAATTCAATCAGTTCCAATTGATTTAACACGCTTGGATTTGAATTAAAATGTATAAGTATATTAATTTGCAGCGTTAATATCCGCACTTTCTTATTATTAGGAAATTTAAAATTTTATTCTAAAACCCAATTATTAAAACTTATACCCTTATACTCTCAACAAAATCTAACTAAATAAATAATTGGATTTCCATTTCAACTCATTATCTTGATTGCAATTAGCCTTTTTTACCATAATTAAATTCCAAATTATTAATAACCCTTATTTTTCTTAACTATTTATTAATTCCAATCCAATTGAATTCACCACTATAAATTTGATTAATTTATTATATTCACTTCCTTTCTATTATTCAAAGTATTTGTTGTAAATACGACGAATACTAACATTAGTTTAAGATTTCACTCAATGTTTACAAATTCCATTTCCATTTAATAACGTAATATTTTACGTTCAATTCTATTTCATTTGTCGTAAATACCACTTGTTGAATTAAATACTCAAATCATAAATAAATCTTGCTTCTAAAGTTATACAACAATGGTCCAGTTAAATTTGAAATAGCTTTACCTTTATTTTATGAAATTAACTATTGCAATAAATCCAAATTTATAAAGAAGGTTAGATTCCTATACTACTTCTTTGGTCTCAATTAACCTTTTATGGCGAGTATGAATTTCCATGTATAATTGAAACTTTTATATCCCTTAAATTTTTACTATCATTCAATATCTACATCTTCTAGCTAAATTTCAACTAACATATAAATTAGCTATTCCAACTTCCATAAATTTCGATTATCATACTATAGAAATTAAACTCCCTTAACCACATAAATAAAAGTTGATCCCCATCTATTAACATTATATCACGTTTGCATAAATTTATTCAATGGTCACTTTTAATTAATAACTATCCAATTTCCAATCCAAATGTAAATCTTCCACCTTTGAATTCTTATATTAAATGGAATTTAATATTTACTGATTCAACATTTATATGTTTCTAAAAATTAGCTCCAACCAAATGTGACAATTTACATTTCATTTCTATGCAATATATACTCATCTTATTCCATTTATTTGGTTACTGCATTGAAATCTATTTATTAACCAATACTAACGTTATTATCATTAAATAAAATTTGATTCCCCATTTCACCCTTCTATTCAAACCAAGTATCATGCTATGATAATATTTTACGTTGTTCACACTGAATATAATCAACCTTTTCATCGTTATCAATTAATCATACATTGATTGCACTAATTTAAGGAATTAATTGCCATTGATATCCGATTAAATTTAATAGGCCATATAAATAGGTAATATATATACGAATTAAATAAATTCAATATTTCCATTTATTTCTCATATTAAATATATATACAGGTAAAGCCTTTTCACTACTTAAATTCATTTGAATTAGCTTCGAATTCTATAAGTAGGTTTAATACATATTATCTTCTACTAAATTCAATTACAACTTATTAAAGAAAAACGAATTAAAACCATGAAATAAATGAAATCTTCCCATTTGTTTTCTTATATTAATTTCTTAGCCTATAAATAACAATTTACAGCACTTAAATTTCTCGTCATTTTGTTCCAACTGGAAATTCTTAGACTTAAATTCCCATGGTTTCATTTCATTTAGTCATTTGCTTCAAAAAAAATCACAGATCTTAATTTCTTTCTAACTTAAATTATTTAAATCCTATTAAAATGACTAAATTGAATTAACGAAAATTACGGGTCGTTACACTCTCCCCCACTCAAAACTTTTCGTCCCCGAAAAGGAAAAGGAAGGGAGAAGGAAGAATAAACAGTATATCTAATTTCAAATATTAACTTATATCAATAATTTACTAAATTAATTTCCTTTAATGAATTACACTTGTTTTATAATCATTATGTCTTTTAATACTTGAATTATTAAAGTTGGAAAACAATTTCAACAAAATTCTAAGTCCAAAATTTACGAAAAATTTTGGCAGAGTCTCCTTTGTACGGAGGGACTCTGGAGAAAATATAATATCCAAATATACAAATATATTACATATATTTCCAAAATAGAATATCCCACACGGGAAAATATATAAATAGCGCTTTAATCGTAATCCGAAAACGTACCTATCTGTCGGGCAATACGCTTATTATTTTGGAACCAAAAGCAGTAGCAGTTGCTTCCAACACCTGTATTCACTTATATAATCTAAGAGGTTAAATATTTATTTTACAGTGAAATGTTTGGGTAGATTCAATCATTTATATCCAATCAAATGCAACAACCATAAATTTTAACAAACAGCACATGCCACCAACAGACAATCATTCAATCAAACAAACAATTAGTTGTTAGGTTCAAATTCCGAAATTGTACGAAATGTAAAATAACTATCAAGTGCATCCTTTACTCAACAGTCTTAGATGGAACAAAGATAGATTATTTCTCCATCCCACAACTTCAAAATTCCTTACCCAACAACCATACATCAACCAAACAATTCAAATCAACACCAAAATAGCTTATTATACATTTATTTCATAATTCAGTGTTTGATTTTCATTCCTTCATTTATGGAAGAATTTCTTTATTTCTTACAAGTTTTATTTTCCAATTATCCCAAAATTCATTATATTTGTATTTCCTTTTATTACTTAAGTTTCCTTTTATTACCTAAGTTTATAAAATAAATTCTCATTAATAACAACAAATATTTGAATATCTTCATTTCCTTACTCTTCACTTGTAAGATTTCCCTTAAACTTTAAATCTACTAACATTCATTCTTATAAGTGGAAGTTTTTATTTATCTATTAGCTATGGATTTCAGTCATTTCAATTTTTCCTACTTTCTATTATATTAGAATAGGGGAGATCAAAACATACTTAAGTAGACAATCTTACAACATGTCACCTATTAATAATACTTAACTTTATTTCAATAGAATTTTGATTATCACTTAAGTTTTATACCATTTAATTCTTATTTATAACGGTAATTTATTGAATACTTCATTATTTCTAAAATTCCTACTTGTAAAATATTCAATTCTAGTTTCTTATTTAACATTTCAACTTTTATATATAGGTAAGTTATTTATGCTAAAGAAAATGCAATTGAACTTATACAAGTTTAATCTCCATTCTTTTAATTTATTTTTAATGTTTATCCACATTACTCCTTGTCTCGTATTTATGCAAATTCTTCTTTATAGCTTTGCAATTATTCTCTTATTTATTAGAGGTTTCAATTCATTTATTACTCAACTTTTTATTTCACTAAATTTTAACAATTAATTAATGGAGAATTTTAGAGTCTGATTCCGAGTCAAATTTCAATTTATTTCAAAATAATAGATAAATAAGTTCTTACACTCAATATCTCAAACTACAGTTAAAACAATAAAAGAAAATTTTTAGAAACTTTCAAAATAAATCTGCAGTAGAATTTACTACAGTGGCCTTTCCCCTTCGAAACTCGAAAATGAAAGTCGATGATGCGGCCGTCATCACCGAATTTATTTTCCAGCGACGGAGAGAAAAGTACAGAATTTATTTCTCCAAAATCTTCTTTTAAAATAATTTTCCCGAATTTAAAATGGAATATTCATATCGAAAAATATATATATGACAATATTATCATACTTCCAAATTATACTTTTTATATAAGAAATTCCTTATAAACCAAATCATTATTTTTCATAAATTCTTTGAAAGCACATTTCAAAAATCCCGGACTTAAGTTCTAAAATCTCCAATTTGGTTATAATTTCACTTAGCTTCAATTATTATAAATATGTTTATTGCCTAACATCCAATCTATAGCAACCAAATATATATATATCTTTATAAAATATTTTTATATATAGAAAATATAATAGGCAAAATTATTTCATTCACCTATATTAAAAACAAATATTATGTCAGTCTGTCCTATTAAGTGTTTAGAAATCCCTATTGATGGCATAGCGTCCCATGCATCAACCAGAATTTATAAATACAAAGCGGAACAGATTAACACAATATTAAAAATCTTTTATTAATACTAACAAATACGCTCTCTCATATATATACACTCAGCGACTCCCATAGGATATTTCTACCCTATTAACAAAGAGTCAAGCCCCACAAAGCAAAGGTTTATCGCTAAACCAAAGCTTTGATACCAACTGTAACGTCCCGCCTTTTCGCACACTTTAAAACGACACACATGCCGATTCAAAGCATACGCAAGGGTGGATTTTTATGGGGTAAATAAGAAAAACAGAGAAGAAATAAAACAAAATAGAATCTCACAGCGGAAGGATAAAATATAATAATAAATATACAATTCAAAACAGTTTACAAAATAGTTATTTCACTTATACAATGAACATCAGAGTCACACATACCAATACAACAATGCAGCGGAATATAAAGAGTGTGTGGTGCAATACTATATATAAATAATGCTGAATCTTCGTCTTCGTCCTCCAAGCTAAATCTGCTATCCTGAAATGCTCGGACTGACCCGAGCGAATTTGAAAAGACAAAAACACTCGAGTCAGGCTAGAATATCTTATGTGAGTTGAATAAACAGAAATAAATATGAGTACAGTAACTCAAGAGATGCTCGGGATTTACATCTCCTAAGGATCCGTTAAACTATTTACTATATAGTATATTGCGCTATTATAATAGCGTCTATTCATAAAATAAACTTACTTTTTAATAGCGTTAAGGGGTTACCCATATAGCCCTTAACACGTAATAGTCCCAGTAGTCCATCCAATATCATAGTCCCTCCTGATCGGGAAGCCACTAGAGGATATCACACGGGCTACGGGAGAAAACCAAACTCGTACAAGGCGCGATAGGGTAGGTGACACGGCACAACTAGGCAATGCCAGGGTAGATATACCAATTGCTATCCAGGCTGATGGTAACGCGCAGCGCGCAGCTGCCGCCCACCTCGAACTAACTCCCCCAAAATCAAAATATAGAAGTGGCCACTGAATCAATCCAAGTCAAAGTATAATATCGAAGAGGAGCGTCCGATCAGAGGAATGACCTCATTGGCCTGAGAATCGCTCCTGTTTTAGCCACCTTATGCCAACTCACGGGAGTTGGGTCCACGTATTTACCTTACAGGAAACGTCGCCACCACCTACTTCATTCTGGAACTCCACCGCGTACACGGTTAGTCAAAGTGGTTTTCGGTATCGACAGAGAGTATGTCCATATCCGATCCCGGTCTCTTTGCCAACCCATCGTTATTATAACACCGCGGTTATTTAAAACAGTTTATACTTTTAAAACCAGAATATAATCCATTTCAAAACCATAATATTACGATATCATTCCAAAACCCAAAACCATATTTTACCACTTATCCCAAATATAATTCCTTTCCAATAATAAAAGGCTTTAACTTCATAATATCTGAAAATCGAATATTTTCAAAGCATAATATTTTTGGAAATCCATAATTTCAAACCATAACTTTTAAAACTCAAATGGTTTGGATATTCAACGGTATATGAATTTCAAAGGCTTAACTTTACTGTCACTTTGTAAAGAAATAAGTTATATGGCTTTATGGAAATATTTCTTTATCTAAAGTTAAAACCATAATTTAGATATCACTCTTAAGTTCCAAAACCATTTCAATTTCCATATATATAAATCCATTGGAGTATTAATATTCAAAAACTAAAATTGGAATATATTCTTTCAACAAATTAAATGTTTTATTATTTAGTTTGAATATTCACATAAATCCTTAAACAACTCCAATTTCTAGTAATAAAACATATGTATTTTTCGATTCCAATTATATTAGAATATTTTTCCAATTCAAATTCATATTAGAATATTCATTTCAATTTATCTTGGGAAAAATCCAATTATAAATATCATATCTTAAATTTCCAAACTTAACATTTAAACATATGATATAAATTTATCCAACTCCATTTTCTAAATTTTCTTCCATTTTACTAAGGGAATTTATACACCTTTTTATTTCAAAATTTCCAACTTTTCATGTACATAAATACGGAAGAAAAATATTTATACAGTATAAAATTTAAGATTATTATAAACCGTATTCCATCCAAACCATAGAAATCACGTTAAAATAGTTATATATAGACCGCGGTGCCTGTATATAATTTTCTATCCTATGGTCAAGTGATACGGATATTTATCATTTCAATCCGCAATTTAAAAATAAACTTTACGGTTTTATCATTTCAAACCACAATCCCGAAAAATGAAAAATGCATACTAACTTGCAGTTTAATAATATCCAAATAAAACATCCATTCAATAACACATCCATCATCCAATCACAAACATCAATCAATATCAGTCAATAACCATATATATTTGGTAATATACAACAGGTAATAATTTGCAGTTTTATCTCAAATTATATTTATCAACTATTAATCTAACAGTTTATATTCAGTGATAATTTATATAACTGTTAACTAGCAGTTCATATGCAAACAATAATTTCTAACAGCCAATTAATACGCAATAAATCAATTAAATTTACAGTTAAATTTAATAAAATGCAATTCAACAGATATGAATGAAATAACATGCCAAAAGCTCATAAATAAATTTCTATTCATTTCAAAAATTTATTTAACAAACATAAAAGCTTCTAGTAATTGTGAGTGGGTTAAAACACTCACCTTTGGAATTTAAATCGAATTTAAACCCGATTTAAACCCAAAAATTCACCCGTCTCGGAATTCGTCCAAACCAGCGTCATCGAGTCCGGAATTAATTTACGATCCTAACAAAAAAAGTTTCGTGTGAATCCGACTTCGTATGAGAAAGTTATGGCGAAAAATGCGATGGGAAAACAATTAAAATAAAAAAACAAAGATGGAACACATTTCTCACCTTTTCTACACATCCACGTCATCACTGTAATCAACGCACGAAACTCCTCTTCCAGATTCCAGAACCCAGCACGCAACGAAGAACCAAGCCTTTGACCAAAAACTTCCATCACCTCCGACCACCTGAGAACCGCCGACCATCACCACTAGCCTCCCCCTTCCAAGCCGCCGCCGCTAGACCATGCGCGCGCCCCAGATTTTTGCCGCCGCCGTTAGTTTTTTCCGAACCCTAGTTGCGATTTGGCGACGATCTAACCATTTAAACGACGAACGAATTATATAGATGTGCTCCACTCGGTCCTCTCCACAATACCCAGAAACAGTTTCTCCGTCCGACGAAGTTTGCGACGACGACGACGAACGGTTTTGGGGCTGTTTTGAATTGTTCTGGATGAACGACAGCTCCAATTGAAAAACGAATTACACCATGAGAATACGCGTATCGAAAACATCAACATATATTTTTTTCAGAATTTTTCGAGAACTTTGAATTTTCACTTTTATTTTGCAATTGAAATTGGATCTGAGGAGCATCCATTGAGGAAGAAAGAATGGTTGAAGAATGAACGTACAGCATAAGCAAATAAAATGGGCTAGGGTTTATAGCCATGCTTATATAGGTAGGCTAGAGATAGAGAAGATGGACTGGATAAGCGAACGTACGGAATAAAACACGGCCCAAAAAGCCCGCTATGCCTCCGGAATCGAATTTGTTAAAACTATATATCCAAATAGGTGTTTTAAAATATTCTGAACGCAATGGAAAAAGTTTCGCGACCAAATTCGATCGTATGAAGAAGTTATGCCAAAAAAACAAAAATTTCACATTGATTTCAAAATGCGTAAATTTCAAGGCGTTTCGAGTCCGTACGATCAAACGACAAGTCCGATCGCTACGAAACTTGAAACATTATTATAATTCACCGTTACGGATCCGATGAAACTGGTTTCGTCGAAATCCGAGTCCGTGACAAACATGGCTATTTTTAATATTTATTAAATAAATTAAAATAAATCATAAAATCCAAATTTTCTTTCAACTTTAAATATTGACCAAATTTCATTACTAAGATAATTCAATCAGTTCCAATTGATTTAACACGCTTGGATTTGAATTAAAATGTATAAGTATATTAATTTGCAGCGTTAATATCCTCACTTTCTTATTATTAGGAAATTTAAAATTTTATTCTAAAACCCAATTATTAAAACTTATACCCTTATACTCTCAACAAAATCTAACTAAATAAATAATTGGATTTCCATTTCAACTCATTATCTTGATTGCAATTAGCCTTTTTTACCATAATTAAAATCCAAATTATTAATAACCCTTATTTTTCTTAACTATTTATTAATTCCAATCCAATTGAATTCACCACTATAAATTTGATTAATTTATTATATTCACTTCCTTTCTATTATTCAAAGTATTTGTTGTAAATACGACGAATACTAACATTAGTTTAAGATTTCACTCAATGTTTACAAATTCCATTTCCATTTAATAACGTAATATTTTACGTTCAATTCTATTTCATTTGTCGTAAATACCACTTGTTGAATTAAATACTCAAATCATAAATAAATCTTGCTTCTAAAGTTATACAACAATGGTCCAGTTAAATTTGAAATAGCTTTACCTTTATTTTATGAAATTAACTATTGCAATAAATCCAAATTTATAAAGAAGGTTAGATTCCTATACTACTTCTTTGGTCTCAATTAACCTTTTATGGCGAGTATGAATTTCCATGTATAATTGAAACTTTTATATCCCTTAAATTTTTACTATCATTCAATATCTACATCTTCTAGCTAAATTTCAACTAACATATAAATTAGCTATTCCAACTTCCATAAATTTCGATTATCATACTATAGAAATTAAACTCCCTTAACCACATAAATAAAAGTTGATCCCCATCTATTAACATTATATCACGTTTGCATAAATTTATTCAATGGTCACTTTTAATTAATAACTATCCAATTTCCAATCCAAATGTAAATCTTCCACCTTTGAATTCTTATATTAAATGGAATTTAATATTTACTGATTCAACATTTATATGTTTCTAAAAATTAGCTCCAACCAAATGTGACAATTTACATTTCATTTCTATGCAATATATACTCATCTTATTCCATTTATTTGGTTACTGCATTGAAATCTATTTATTAACCAATACTAACGTTATTATCATTAAATAAAATTTGATTCCCCATTTCACCCTTCTATTCAAACCAAGTATCATGCTATGATAATATTTTACGTTGTTCACACTGAATATAATCAACCTTTTCATCGTTATCAATTAATCATACATTGATTGCACTAATTTAAGGAATTAATTGCCATTGATATCCGATTAAATTTAATAGGCCATATAAATAGGTAATATATATACGAATTAAATAAATTCAATATTTCCATTTATTTCTCATATTAAATATATATACAGGTAAAGCCTTTCACTACTTAAATTCATTTGAATTAGCTTCGAATTCTATAAGTAGGTTTAATACATATTATCTTCTACTAAATTCAATTACAACTTATTAAAGAAAAACGAATTAAAACCATGAAATAAATGAAATCTTCCCATTTGTTTTCTTATATTAATTTCTTAGCCTATAAATAACAATTTACAGCACTTAAATTTCTCGTCATTTTGTTCCAACTGGAAATTCTTAGACTTAAATTCCCATGGTTTCATTTCATTTAGTCATTTGCTTCAAAAAAAATCACAGATCTTAATTTCTTTCTAACTTAAATTATTTAAATCCTATTAAAATGACTAAATTGAATTAACGAAAATTACGGGTCGTTACATCTTTTGTATAGCACGCGTTGCTATTCTTTTGTATTATCGTGGATCTTTTTAGACCACTACTCTGATGTACACTTTTATGTGATATATATTCATATCTCTTTCCGCCTTTGTGATATGGATATCTGTGATTGATTCGCATGTTATGCTTACTTCTATATTTGTTTCCGAAGATCATTTTATAGCCTCCGTGTGATAAGAAATTACACGGATGGTCGCTCCTCAACAGCCTTATTCTCCGCGCTAGTTGACAACACTACACCGTAGTGTTCTTGGCTAGCGTGGGTATAGAGGTGGGGCGTCACAGCTTGTGTTTAAAATTTAATAAGATTATTAAATTACCTTTGTTATAAATTTCGAGGACGAAATTCTTTTAAGGGGGAAGGATTGTAATATCCCAGAATTTTTAACAATATCAATTTAATAATCTGTAGTTAAAATTAAATTGATATTGGTAATTTGTTAATAATTATTCAAATAAATTTAATAATCTTCCTCAATAATTATTTAAATTGGTTATTTTATCTTTTGAAAATAATAAATTGATTTCTATTTACAATATGAATATATGGTTTATATTTTAAATAGAATTAGCTTTGTTTTAATTTCAATAAATAAAGCATATTTTCTAGTTTTAATAATTGTAGTAATTTGGGAAATTTGTTTTATTTTTAGTATTTAAGCTTTTCAAAGTTAAATAAATGGTTTTGGTTTAAATTTAATAATTCAACCATGTTTTAAAATTCTAATATAGACATTTTAATTTGGGAATTTTTTTTTTTTTTAATTAGTATTGAGTTTTTAAAACTATTTCAATAAAAATATGATTTTTAAAATTGATAAGTAAAATATTAAATGTTTAAATTAAATTGGCTTAAGTTTTAAATTTAGAATAAATTTAACAAATTGGTTTTATAGCTTAATAAAATGAATATTTTGTAAAATGATCTTAATTTAATAATAAGATATTTATAAAAACAATATTAATATTGTATTGACTTTATAAATAAGTTTTGAATAGAATTTATAATTTTTATTTCAAATTGAATTTTTATTTATAACTTAATTTAAATTGTTTGATTTTGAATTTAGTTTGAATTTAAATTCCCAAGTAGAAATTGTTTAATTGTTTTAATTTTTATTAGTGTAAGTTTGTAAACATGATTTGTTGATTTTTCTCTTGTAAATTCATGCACATATCTAATATAGACTAACAAGTTATATTAAACTAAAATCACATGCATTACTTTGTTAATTTGAATACTAATTATCTTTAAAGAAAATACATGTGTTAAATTCATATGTATTCATATAGACAAGTGTTTAACTTTTGACAAATGTTAAAAATTTAGTTTTAAATTTTCTTTTCTTTTATTAAAATCTGAGAATACATTTACAATCTTCATTCATATTAAATTTTCATTTCCTTAATCAAATGAAGACCCAAAATTCATTTTTTCATATCCACAATCAAAATTCTGCATACACAAACTCCTCAACAAATTCAAATAAACCTACATATTCAAATCTGCAAATCCCTGTAACTCATCAAAGATCAATCGGCATATCCAAAACAATGTTCTAATCTGCATATTCAAATTCCAAATCTGCATTCACAAAAAAATCAAAATCTTCATATTAAAAATAAATTTGCATTTCCTAAAAAGCAAAGGAAGCCTGCACATTGTTTTTTTCCTTCCTGCACTATGTTTAAACCTGGGTTGAAAGTGCATCTGCATGCATGTGAGGATCCAGTAACTGCATCATCTACATCTATTTTCTGCATACAAGTAACTAGGAAGGGATCATGAGCATTTCATCAAATTGCAACTCAGATTTCAACAGAAGTCAAGCCTTTATTTCTGTGTTTTCTGCAAAAGAACAACTAGGGGTCTGCATTTAATAGGTGAGTAACAATTTATTTTAAAACTAATTTAAATTTATATAGTTGCTTGAATTATTTATTGATGAGTATCTTAAAATGTCTGTATATATGTATGAGTTCGAATATCTGCTTGCTGTGATGAATTTCTTTTTGTACTAGAATTCAAGACTTTAGACACAATTCAAAATTTCATAAACTTAAGATTTAATCCATGTTTAGATGCAAAGTAAGTTGTATTACATTCATCAGTTCATGTTTAAAAATGTCAAGAAGTTAAAATTATGAGTTGACTCTGGAAACAGGGAAAAGCATCATGCATGCTTATTTTTATCAAAACTCAAACAAATGGATGTGGTAATTTAGTAGTATAGATCAAATATTTAAACTGTAACTTGATTTTTAAATCAAGTAATAGTATTTTTAGGTGTTTGATTAGTGACAGTTTATTCTTGAAACAAAATATGAATTTGTGAAAATTCTTGCAATCTGAAGTATGAGAAAACTCAAATTTCTTTCTGAGTTATAAAGTAAGGATCATAGACCCTTAGAAAAATCAAAGAAGTAATTAAATTGATTAGATTGATTGCAGTTTTAGAATTTTCTAAATTTAACCCTAGTTTTGAATGGGTTTAAGCATTGAGGCAGTGTGAGGAGTAGGATGGATCGAGTGCTATGATATCTGGGAAATGGGAAGTTGGTGTGTAGATAGGTTCGAAGCCGGAGAGGGTGGACCTCAGGTGGTCGGAGTGGCGAGAGGCTGCCGTTGACAGGTTTTGAAGGGAACCTGCTTGTTTTTACCAGGTTTTGCATCTTGTGGTTCAAATTTTTGATTCCGTGAATGATTGTTCGAATTGATAACCGCATTAAAGTGTTGGAGTGTTTCTGGATATGGGGCGATCATCTCAGATGATCAGAGGTGGCTGGGATCACCACGCATATGCACGGTGATGAATTTCCTGTTGATTTTTGGTCCTATTTTGGTACTCGAGAAAATCTTGTAATTTCTCGAAGCACTAGGGAAGTTAACTCGGGGAAGACGGGTTGCAGACTCGAAGTAAAATTAAGGGGGTCTCAGGTTGAACTCTGTTATTTCCAGGTTTGAAAGCCTGTATAAAATCTGGGTTTTCAAATTTTTAAATTTGTAGCTTAGGTTTTAAGCAAGGTTTAGCTTTAAATTTAATTCAAGTTTGAATTTCCAATTTGAATTTAAATCCCAGTTTTTAAGTTAAAATTAAAGTTTCAAAAATTTAACTTAATTAACTATTTTATTTTGGGTAAAATAGTTGAAATTTTTAATAATGAAGTTTTAAAATGTGATTAAGATTTAAGAATTGATTTTAAATCTGGAAATTTAAGTTTTTAAAATGAACTTTAGTTTAAATTTAAAAAGAAGATTTAAATTGAAGTTAAACTAAGAATGAGTTGAAATTTCCAAAATTTTGAAATGAATTCAACTTCAAATTTTTATGATTTTTTTTAAGACAAACTATTGTTTGTTTTGAAATTTAAATAAGTTTTAAAATTTTCAAAACTTTGATAAGTTTAAATTACTTTTAATTTAAACTTGTATTTTAAATGAAATTTAAAAGGATTTCATAAGTATTTTGTTTTGAATTAAATTGTTTTAACATAATTAAGTTATGTTTTATTTTGAAAATTTGATTAAGATTTATGTTTTAGAATTAATTAATAAGGTAATTAAGATTAATTAATTAATTGAATTAATTAATTAATTTGGAATTAATAATTGATTAATGATTAATCAATTTGGTATTAAGATCATTAATTAAATTTTTAATTAATGATGAATATTATTAATTATGTAATTAAGTTTTTTACTAAGGTTAATTAATTTAATAATTAACTTTAATT
Source organism: Allium cepa (assembly GCA_030765085.1). Lineage (NCBI taxonomy): Eukaryota > Viridiplantae > Streptophyta > Magnoliopsida > Asparagales > Amaryllidaceae > Allium > Allium cepa. The sequence goes on from CM060929.1 coordinate 293,964,370, forward strand.
AATAAATAATTAAAGATAATTTAATTGGTAATTAATTCAAGTTAATTACCTTATAAAATAATTTGAGGATAGTTAATGAAGGTCATTAACCATGATTATTTAACAATTAATTAATGTAGTTAATTTTTATAATTAATTAGATTAATTAATTTAATAATAATTAATTATGGATGGTTTAAATATAATTACTAATAGTAATTAAGGAATCAATTACTTGATGTAATTAATTTAATTTAATGAGATTGTTTAATTTAATTAATTAAGTTTAATTAATTTTAAACACTTGGGTTTGATAAATAATTACTTTATGTAATTAAAGTTTTGGAAATGACTTAGTTAAGTAATTAATTAATAATTACAGGTTGTGATTAAGTGGAGATGTTTAAGTACGAGATAATTTGGATTAATTATTTAGTAATTAATCAAATAATTAATTAAGAAAGTAATTAATTTGGTTTAATATAGTAATTAAATTAGTTAATTACTTAGAGTAATTAATTTAAGGAACAATTAAGGATCATTAATTATTTTAATTAATGATGTAATTAAAGTTGATTAATTATGATTAATTAATCAATAATAGGTAATTAATTAATGTAATTAATTAAGGATTAATGTAATTAACTATGATTAATTAATTAATTGAAGTAATTAAAGGTTAATTACTGTTTTGTTGAGGTTAATTAATTTGTGAAATTAATTAGGGATAATTACGTGAATGTAATTAAGAGTAATTAATCAAGAGTGATTAATTAAGGTAATTAATAATGAATGATTAATTGATTGTAATCAATTAAATGATTGAGTAAGCAAGATTTGTATTGATGAAGTAATTAATTTAATTTATTTTAAATTAATTATAGATGAAGGAATTAATTTAATTCATTTTAAATTAATTAAAGATAGAGATGGTTAATTTAATTTATTTTAAATTAATTATATTGTGATGAGTAAATCATTGCTTATGGATGAATGGTTGAACTTGATTGTCTTGAATGCTTTGTGATCTCATTAATGAGATAAATAATATTATGTGGTACGGATGTTTGATTGTATTGTGATGATAACTTAGATTATCTATTGTGATAGTGATATATGGTATATCTATTTGATATTGATAATGTGGATACCTGTTATTTGGTAAAGTTGATTATCAGTTATGATTTATAAGTTTTCTATCTGTGTGTATATTGATACTGTATTGAATTGTTTTAAAACCTTTAAAACAACTTGGACCTTAAAAGACACGCTTTGGATTTCGATGAGACCGGGATCGCGTTTCCATATTTGGATATCCGAAAACCACATCGATTCCAAATAACGTTAGGTCGTGAATCAAAATGGAGCTTTGTGAAGACTCGAGGTGTAAGGGCTATGAGTCATTAAAACTCTGTGGGTGATTCCGTAATGAGTTGACGGAATTAGTTCTTATAGATTCGAGATGGTGAATTAGAGTGCAAGGGTTATTGTCGTTAACTCTGAGGGTGATTCCAAAATGGGTGTAACGAGATAATGCCTTCGGTTTCGTTCGAACCCGGAACGAACTTGTATGGATTGAATGCTTTCAGAACATCGTCAGGTGGACGATGAGCATTCTAAGTGATATGTCCTATAAAGGTAATCGTAGCCTCAAGCCTCATCAACCGCGAATGGCTAAAACAGGGGAGGTGCAGCAAGGCTTCGTGGGTCGCGCCCACTAGAGAGCAAGATTGATCCCTGTCTAGAAGTCCCTTTATATTCGGCTGTGTGGGTGGCTGCTAGCTACAACCACGAGGTTGTCTTGTTCGGAACCATTCAGTAAGGAATGGGTCCGGCTTTGTGTTGTAGGGGGTCGGGAGTGATCCTCGGTACGTTGATCTAGGCCACGTACTGTGACGGGCGGTACCCCAGTAGCCCTGCCATTGTATGGAATCCAAAATCCAATAAGTGCCAACGATTTTGATTGTATTACCCACTTTTGTGGCTAGTAGCTGGAATTTAATAATGTAACAATTTCGGCTATTTCTTATTTATTTGAAAACCTTAGACACTATTACAATATCATCGAATTTTCTATCAAATGTTTTGGTTAGCGTAGGTAAAAACTTTTCCATGTTTATGTGTGGGAAGTCTTATGTGATACCTTTCTTTTCAAAAGGTTTTTGAAAGTTAAGCAACTTTAACCTGTTACTCACACCAGACCCGTGTCTGACCCGGAGTTTATTTTTGTTTTTCATAAACTCGTGGGTACTTAAATTTTTATGAGTAGTCAAGAGAATTCAGGTTAGGATTCAGGTTAGCTTTGAGGAATTGTGGAGGAGCAATGGAGTAGGAGGCTTCTGCGTGTAGATATATCTACTATTCCGCTGTGTGTTCTCCGAGTTGTTATATTGAGTTGTATAACTAGACAGGAGTTTATAACTGTCTAGTATGTGTTGTATATCTGTGTACTCTGATATTTGTTGTAAACTATGTAATATTTATGTTATTAATATAATTTATTCGTTCCGCTGTTAGATTCTGATGTGTTGTTTTTTCTTCTCTTCTTTCTATTCTCTTTTCTATCCCTTTCTTTCTTAAAAACGATGCGACTTCCGGGTATTTGGAAGTCGGGTCGTCTCAAAGCCAAGCCATATATTGCTAGTGGGTGTCAAAAAGTGAAGGATGATGAGAGATACAAGGTTTGATTAGTTGCAAAAGGGTTTTCACAAAGGAAAGGAATGGAGTATGGTAAGGTGTTTGCTCATGTAGTGAGACATACCTACATCCGAATTTTTCTTGCGATAGTTGCTACTCATGACTTGGAGCAACTTGATGTGAAAACTGCTTTCTTGCATGGTGACTTAGAGGAGACCATTACATGAAGCAACCAGAAGGATTTTTTTTGAAATGGGAAAGAATATTATGTTTGCAAAATGAAGAAGTCTTTTTATGGACTCAAGCACCCGCATAGACAGTGGTATAGGAGGTTGGATTATTTTATGCTTCCACGTGGTTTTGATCATAGTACCAAAGATGTATATATTTATTTTAATCATTTAAAGAATCGTAATTAGCTATATTTTCTTATATATGTGGATGATATGATAATTACTTCCAAGAATTAAGATGAAATTGATAGATTGAAGTTGAATGCAAGATTCGAGATGAAAGGCCTTAGACAAGAAAATAAGATTTTGGGCATGGAAATCTAAAGAGATAGAAATCTTAGAGTTTAGAACTCAATCAAAAGGAATATATCGGAAGGTGCTTGCTTGGTTTAGTATGGAGGGAACAAAGGAAATTCGCATACCCATGCCTTTGCATAAACAGCTTTCTAGCAAAGGCTCACCGATCTTAGAGAATGAAAAAGCAACATGGATATGGTTCCCTATGTGAGTGCAATTGGTCGCTTGACGTATGCTATGGTTTGCACCAGGCCTGACATTTGCATAGGCTCTTGGATTGGTTAGCAAATATATGAAAAGTCATGGAAAGACACGGTGAGATGCAGTAAAGTATACTTTTACACAACTTAGAGGAACTCCAGATCATTGGCTTGTTTTCTGGCAGTAGAGATAAAGATTTTAGCTTGGTTAGATATTTTGATTCTGGCTGTGTCGAGGATAGAGATCAAAGGAAGTCAACCTTGGGTTATGTGTCAACCTTGGGTTATGTGTCAACTCTTGGTGGGACAACTATTAGTTGGAGAACAAGGTTGTAGATGACTTTGTCTACAACAGAGGAAAAGATAATAGTTGTTGTTGAAGCAGCTAAGAAGGCACTCTACTTGAAGCGGATGATGTGTGATTTGAGTTTCATATATTATGGAGTTGTGGTGAGTTATGATTGTTAAAGTGTAATCCACTTAGATGAAAATCTGGCTTTAATCTCGAGGACGAAGCATATAGAGGTAAGAGAGTCCTTTCTTATATATCTTGATGAACAAAGAGAAGCTAGTTCATTTACAAATGGTTTGCATAAAGGAAAATTCATAGACTTGTTAACCAACTCCTTACCTGCTGCAAAGTTCGAGCATTGCTTGAGTTCGATCTACTTATTAAGGTGTTAGGTGCCATATGGTGGCACATGCGGGAGAGTAAGTTGGTAGATGGAGACATTTATTTTCATTGTGGAGATTGATAGGCCATACATGGAGAGTGTTCTTTCAATAGTTTGTTGGTGGATAGTGGCCTTGCCGAAGTTCTTTGACAAAGTATAATCGGCGATGGCCATATTGACGCTCGTTGGGAAAGATCCATGGTTTTTTGTTCGAGAGTCACTAAGAGTATGAGGATACACGTGGAGTTACTAGGTGTAACGACCTAGAAATTTCAATCATCTGAAATTAAAATATTTAATTAATTTTAAATATTAAAATATTAATTTTATAAGTTAAATAGCTTAAATTTCATATATAGCGATTTATTTGATAAGTAAGTTGTTAAATTAAATATTTGGGATTATTTAAATAATCGAATCTTGGGTTTGAATTGGATATAAATGATTTCAAAGCTTATTTAATTCTGTTTGGATAAGTATGAAAATAGTAAACTTTTTATTTAGATTTAAAAATGGTTAATTTGGTTTTTATAATAATTCGTTTTAATTAACATATAAAAATAGCCTTTTGGGGCACTATTTCGGATTTCGACGAAACCGGTGTTATTGGATCCATAATAGTGAGTTATTATATGCTAACGGTTTTTATGGAAATCAGATGTATCATTTGGTCGTGCGAGTTTGAAACGTCTATGAATTAATTTCGATAATTTAATATAATAATTGGGCTTGAAAAGCTATCTTCTATATACGATCGAATTAGGTCTCAAAACAAGTTCCTTTGTGTTAGAAATAGGGGTATAACATATAGAATGCTATGCGACATGTCTTGTTTGGAGTTCGAGATTTTCGGACGTTTTATAGTTTGATAATTTAAATATAAATAATATATATCAGTCCATACCTTTCAAACTAGCCCATGCTCCATGTCTATTCGTCCATGCACATCCAAGTCTTAGCCCATTCCCTTTTCATTATAAATACAGTAGCCATAAGCAAGAATTTCCTTTTAAATTCAAATTTCTAAATAAATATCTCATGTTATACTAAGCTTAAAATTGAAAAATAAATTTTTGCTGGGTTTGTTATGGTGAGAGCTACCCTCCCTAAGCTTGGAGCTATGTTCGGTCATGTTTAGAGTGGTGTGCAGTAGAGTCATGGCTCAAGGATGGACTATGATTAGCAAAATTCTTTCGTATTGTGAGGGATTGGTTCGACTGAAGGGTGTATTCGAGCTCGAAGAAGCAAGGCAAGGTTTTGGTGATTCTTTTAGTGGCGTCCAATCGCGCCTTGGGGGCCATGATTTTAGTCGTGGGCTGTGACATTTCCTGGAGATCACGATTTTAGGGAGAGGGCAATGTGCTAAGTATTGGTGTCGAGGCAATGGAGCTTGAGGTAAGAAGAATGTCGGTGAAATCGAATAGTAGAATCGAGCTGTGTAGTGGAAGGTGTGGTGCACATCATGCATAATGTTGCTTTCTGCGTATATAAGAGCTGAAGAGTGAACGGTAAGGAAGAAGATGATTTAGGAGGGGTAATTTTGTAATTTAAGTAAATTATACAATTAGCTTAATTATATCGTAATTTAAGAATCGATGACTTAAAATGTGTGTAACTCTATCATACAAGTTCCAATCAAGGAGCATATTTTTGCATTACGCTCATAACGATGAAAGCTTCACGATGGAACTGGTTTGGATGAATTTGGAGCATGTTGAAAAATTGGACTAAAACTAAAACATTGTTTGATTTCAGCTCCAAACCAGAAAGCCTCGACGACAATAGAATTTCGGTGAGTTAAACTCACCTTTTGGCTAACTAGTGTGATATATAGTTGATAAAAAATATCGATTAAGTGGTTGGATGATTTACTATTTTATATCGTTGATTTGGATATATTCCTATCCCTGGAGTGGATGGGACCCTATTACGTTCCTATGTAAGGGCGGTCGCCCTCTTGTATGCAATCCCGCCTCGAAGCGGTTGATTTATTCTTTTATCATTATATACTATTGTGATGCTGGAAAACAGGCTAGAGGGATCCAGCAGGATTCCTTACCGCAAATTAATTTTATTTACATAAATATATGAGCTAATAAACACGAGCTATGATGTCAGGGGACAGGTTGGAGGGATCCAATGGGATTCTCGCTATTGTTGAATTGATTTCAATAATATTCCAATCATATGAATTATTGGATAATAAACCTGATTTTTTACAGTAATAGTTAAGGCATTATTATGTATTTGGAAACTTAATCCTAGTAATAATTGAAAATCAATATCAATAATGGTTAAGCGTTTAGTAACTATTGGTCTTAAATTGGTATTTTAAAAATACTATAAATTGCCATTTGAGTTGGAGTTTGGTTTTGATACAGGAAATGGTTTTAAATCTGAAATTGGGTTTTCGAAGATATTTTGTTTTAAAGGTTTAATTTCTATTTATTCCAACCTATCTAGCTTTTCTAAATTATTTATTTTTGTTTAATATTGTTTAAAAATATTATTTATTTATATTTAATATTGTTTCAAAGTTATTTATTTATATTTAATGTTACTTAAAAATTATTTATCAATTGTTAATGTTTTGGAAAGTTAAATATTTTAAAAATAAAATATGGCTTAAAATTAATAATAAAGATTTATTATTCATGTTTTGGAAAAAAATTATTGCTATTTATAATAATGGTAAAGATTAATTATTATTTTTTATTTAATAATAGTTTAAAACTATCTATTATTATTTTTTAGATGTTTTGAAGTAAGGATAATTATTTATTTAAAATGTTATTATTCCTAATTATTTTCTTATAATAATGGTTTTAAAGTAAATGACCATTATTTATTTAGAAATGTTCCGAGATTTATAAATAGAGCTTTATTGATAGATTTGGGTTTTAAAAAGAATTTTATAAAGGGATTGGAGACATAAGGAGAAATTATTTACGATGTATAAAGAGAGTTTTGTAAATGATTGGATAGTTATAAACGAATTTTAGAAACGGCTTTATAAATTTATAAGGAGAGCTTTATATATAGTTTTTGGATTTATCAAGAGTTTTTATATGTTTGGAAATTTATAAAAGGATTAATAATTGGAAATGGAAGTTGGGTTTATAAGGGGTTTCTATAAAGAGTTTTATAAACGGTTTCGAAGATTTATAAAAAAGTTTGGAAAATGCTTTTTGAGATTTATAAGGGATTTATAAATTATTTTGAACTATATAGAAAGGTAATCTTCTTAATTTTGTGAATATACTTATAGCTTTATGGTAAGTATACAGATATTTTCTAAGTACTTAAAATATAAGGATTTGTGGGTATATCTTTGAAAGGGTGTATATATACACATAAGAATTATAAAGGAATTTTAAATAATGTGAAGCTTAACTTAAGAGTCTTGCTTATGTGCGTAACCAATGTTTATTTTCCCTGTGGAATTAGATCCCTGAGTGAATGTTTATTATTCGATGGTTGAATAACCGACTATTGAATTTGGACCCAAAATATAACTTTCTAAATATCTAGGGAAAACACGTGAGTTATATGACATAATCATCTCCGGTGATGTTGTACTGTACGTATAAATCTCGTTTCATTCTCCTAGGCCAAAGGATAAGGAATTCCATCCACTAACGCTAAGAGGTGATCTCCACTCTTATCTTTGACCGTTTATTTCCTAAAGAACTGAGGTTGAGTTTATCGAAAACTATTGAATGTTGTTTCGAGGAGATCAGGATTAGATATGTTATCCAAAAAACACTTTGATCCGACTTAAGCATTCGAAGTGACGACATCTTGAAGATGATGGTATTGAAGGTGGAGCTCTTAAGCGTTTCATTCTCTCCCAGAACGAACTTGTATGGAAGAATGTTGTTATTGAATTGTTGGTAGGAGGACAGTGTTAGCATTCCAAGTGGGAAGTGCTATATAAAAAGTAAAATATAGCCTCAAGCCTCATCAACCGGGAATGACTAAAATATGGGAGACGTAGCAAGGCTAGGTGGGTCGCTCCAATGAGGAGGTCATCCCTATCTACAGTCCTTACTATTAACTCATTTATGCTTCGGTACGGTTGTTGATCACAATCGAGAGGTGATCTTATTCAGTGCTATCCAGTAAAGGGTATGCCAGTCTTGTGTTAGTTGGGGTTGATAGATCCATCCTCGGTTTTATTTTATCTAGAGATGCACCGTGATGAGCGGTACCCAAATAGCCTTCATTGTATGGAATCCATCAACAATGTGTGCATTTACATTTTAGTTGTATACGTATTATGCTGGAATTTAATTCATGTAACAATTGCGGCTATGGTTAATCTACACTTGTATCTTAAACACAATTATAATATCATAGAATTTTGTATAAAATGTTTTAGTCATCGTGAGGTAAAAACCGTTCCAGTTTAGCTGCTATAACGACCCAGAAAATTTTAACTATTTTAATAACGTAATTAACTAAATTTTCTTGAAATTAAACAAATAAATTTTTATAATGAAAATTTGATATTTGGAATACGTCTATTTAACCTAGCAAGTATTAGATTTTCATTGGAAAATATGAAAGTTTGTTTGGTTGTGAAATTTCAAATTTCAATTTTAAAATCGGTTAAATTGATGAAAATAAAATATTTTTGAAATCTAAATATTTTTATATAATAAAAATGCAAATCATAATCTGAGTGAGATGTCATATTTCTTTTCGCCAAATTTGGACTATTGTAAACCCGTATATCTTATTTTCGATGGTTTAACAGCATTTTGGCAACGAATATCGACTTTTGATAGGATGATCGTATCACTGATATCTATGTACCATTCTATTCGTCTCGTCATGCTCATATCCATAGTATAATCATTTTTGTGTTTCGGCATCTGTTACGTGGCGAAATCTGTAAAACAGTTGGCTATATCGGTATCCGTTTGGAACCTTTTGGTGTTTTGTGTCCTTCCATAATCCATTGTGAAAATGAATGGCCATTAGCCTGTTAATATTCTCAGAAATTCATGTCTAACTTTTTTTATTCCTACCGATTCATTATATTTCATTTGTTTACATCTCCTTTCCTCTCCTTTTTCTTTTTTCTAATTCGTTCTCCACATTCTTTAAAAAATAGTAATAATAATATCATATGTTTTTGTTTTGTGCAAAGAGCCAAACACGTTTTCCTTCTTGTCGAAACTTCCCCTAACCCACGCCTTCCCGTTCCTACCACCTTCTCTTCCAAGGTCGCATCATCTCCGCCTTTAGCCTATGCCATCCACGTCCACCAGATGCCGACACCCTCCAGCTCGCTCTCTTCCACGTCATCCACACACAGCCCTCCACTCCACATAACACACACCGAGATAGCCCCTGACAACTAAGGAGCACCACCCAAGTCTGCCCCACCTAGCTTCGGCCCTCCACCACTATGCGACAACACCTAGACGCCAAACTCCACCTTGATAGCCAAAACTCATCATCCATCACCTTATAACACTGGCTGCGGCACATGCTAACCCCATCAACACCATTTCCTACTCTGTCGTAACTGTGATGCTGCAGCTCATCCATCTATTCATTAATGAGGCCTCTCTCTTACCTTTTGTTCTGCCATTCCTACTAATGTACATATATATGTATATATACACGTTATATATATAAGATGCTATATTATTATCTGTAACCCACTTGTTTTCCTTCCCCACTTCCCAGAATTCAAGTTCGTACATATGTCCTGTAGCCTTCCACACCACTAGAGCATGGAACACCTCCAAATCAACACTCCCTATCCACCTTTGCAGCCAACATGAGGTATATCTTTTCTTTGTTTCGATTTTTATGACCTAGCCTTCTCCATTTATATAAAATATATGTATAAATATAGCTTATAAATATAAGCTTAATTATATTGTTGTTTCTTCAAATTTGAAATTCTAAGTTGTTTGTTTTGAAATTTGATTTTGAAAGTAAGGATTTTCAATTAGATATTGGTTTTAAAAAATAATATATAAAAAGATTTCAGTTTAATATGCACTTTAAATTAAATATTGATTTTAGAATAATATAAAAGATTTTATTTTTATATGTGTTTTAAACTGAATATTGATCTTAAGAAGAAAAAAAGTACATTTTTTTTCAGTTTATATCAAGATGGTTTTGATTTGTTCTCGTCGATTCCAAACTATAAACTTTGCTCGTCTAATTCATGTTCATCGTCTCGTGCTATGGAATTTGTTGTTGGATTCATCGCATCTTATTCTTGTTATTTCTCTTGCCTCGAAAGGTGAGCAATCACTCATAATTAACATTCTTATATTTAGTAAATTTAATTCACACAAAATGACGATTGAACTATGTTGTTAAATTTGAATTGTTAGTTATTAAATTGTTAAATATGATATGTTATTATTTGCATATATTCACCTATGCTGATTGATAATATTAAGACTAATAACTTGTCAGTATGTATATATTATATTTAAATTGTTAAGTATGATCATAATTGCCATTTATATGCCATGTGATTTTATGCTATTATTTTATTGTTCTCACTCTGCAAGTTCCCTGATAGTTAGAAATTCCTTATGGGTTGGAATGATACATACCCGAATGATTTGATAGATTAGGGAAAATCAATATGGGTTAAAATAACCCAAGCGATTTTATTGAGTTGAATTTTAGGATTACAAGCTGAAATGATATATACCCGTAAATTAAATTATTACCGATTGTAATGATAAATATCCGTATCACTTGACCATAGGATAGAAAACTATATATGGACAAGGTTGGTATGTTTTTAAAAATGATTTCCAAGGGTTTGAAAGGAAATATTTAGGTTTAATTAAATATTGATTTTAAAATATAATATAAAGATTTTTAGTTTAATATATTTGTTAAAATTTTAGATTTTAAATTATATATTTGAAAATTTTGAATTTATAAGTTAAGTTTTGAAAAATATAAATTTTTAGATTTTACTTATAATTTTATTGTTTTTAAAAATATAAAATAAGATTTTATACAATATATTTAGTAAAATAAGATTTAATTTAATAAAATTTAATAAGACTTTAATTTAAGTAATATGTATGTGAAATGTTTTAAATATTTATTTACTATTCATACTAATATTTTTAAAATAGATTTTGTAATAAATTAAGTAAATAAAGATTTGAAAGATAAGTTAAAGTGGACTTGAAATTTTATTTGTTTAAGAATTGTATTTAAATAAAAATATGTTTTAAACTTATTAATTTTATGATTTCAAAGATATGATTTTTATAAATTGATAACTGGTTTTAATTAAAGGTGACTAAATGAATATTTTTAAATTTAAATAAAATTGAATATTTAATATTGATTTAAATTTGTATTTGAAAATTTATTTAAATGCTTATAAAAAGTGATTTAGTGAATATTTTGGAATAAAATATAATTAAGTTAGATATTTGATTATTGATTTTATTTAAATTTATGATTTTATATAAACGTTATTAAAAATGGTTAAGTGAATATTTTCAAATTTAAATAAAATTAAAGTTAAATTTTGGCATATAAATGAACTTTATCAAATTGAGTTATTGTAAATTGTTTGTATAATTAAGCTTTGAAACCTATTGAATTGGTAGTGGTTTAAATTTGTTGTTCAAACCTGGATTTGAAATTGAAATAAATTAAAAATGATTTTAATGAGAATTTGAGTTAAACCTTTTTAATTGAATTTTTGAACTAAGATCGATTTAAATTGAATTTTGAAACTTAAGTTGATTTAACTTGGTTTGTGAAATTGGAAGGAACAATTATAATTTGAAACTATTTTTAATATAAATTATTTTAACCTATAACCTATTTTTAAATATATAAACTATTTTTAATATAAACTATTTTAATCTATAACCTATTTTTAAATATATAAACTATTTTCAATATTTAAACTAGTTAAGTTGGAACTATTATGATCTAGATTTAATGGATTTAAATGCGAATATTTTGATATGATGGTTTAAACCATTTTTTGTTATGATTTAAAGTAAATATAATTTCAAAAGTGATATGATTTCAAAAGTGATATGATTTTGAAATAATTATGATATTTTGATATGAAGTATGAACTGTTTGAAAATAAATGACCACGGTGTGAAATAAGCATTTGCTTGTTTAAGAGACCAGGATCGGATATTGTCGTACGCTCTGCCGATACCGAAAACCACTTTAGCAACTGTGTACGTGGTGGAGATTCCAGAACGAAGTAGGATGGTTTAGCGACGATTCTATATAAGGTATTAACGCAACCCTGACTCATGAGAGTCAACTTGATGTGGCTAAAACAAGAGCTATACTTGAGCCAAGTGAGGTCGCACCTTCAATCGAGCATGCTTCTTCGATACCATTCTATTACTTTGTGATTTGATTGGGTGCTGGGAGTGTGTCTCGAGGTGGGCGGTAGCTGCTACTATGCGTTACCACCAGCCCATTTCTGCAAAACGTTGGAATCCTACCCTAAGCATTACCTCTCGTGCCTTGTCATATGCCTTATCGTGCCCACTACGAGTTTGTTTTGTACCGTACCTATGGAGTGCACTCTGAGTAAACCATCGATTTGGTGGAGCTTACGGTACTGTGTAGACTACAGGATTATATAAAATGTGTTAAGGGGGATATAGGTAACGCCTTAACGCTATTTTAATAGTTTACTTTACTGTAGACATTTTCTATGTAGTGTATTATACGATGTATGTAGATAGTTTAACAGATCCTTAGAGGATGGGAATCTTAAATGTCCTTTAAGTTATTTTGTATTTCACTTGACATTTCACTTGAGTTATTTTACTAGTATAAGAATGTTAATCTTGACTTGAGTGTTTTGTGTTTTTCATTATGCTTGGGTCAGAATGAATGTCTCAGCATTTGAGGGTCACCTTTGAAGCCTGGATCTTGGCTTGAAGATCTATCTTTTTCTATTCAGCTTTCAGTTATCTCCGGTTATTTCCAACATATGTTCAGACTTGTCATTTGCTTTGTATTGAGATTTATTTGTACTTGATATTTTCTATCGTATTTATGTCAGACTTTGATGTTTATATAGTAGCCTCATGAAATACTATTTATCTATTCCGCTGCTTATTATCATATTACTTTGTATCTGTGATTTTATGATTGATTTATTTACTATATATGCTAAGTTTTGCAAAATAAAAATTAACAATATGTTGTCTTGAGAAATTCAAGTCTTTCATGAATGGATGATTGTCGATTTGAATTGTAACGGCCCTGACTCCATCTTCAAAAATCAGCACCGAATACATCACCCGTATTGAAATGCCACAGATTCAAACGTCGAATCTGGTTCGTCGAAGCTTATAACACATTAAGTATAACAACACAGCGGAAGAAAAAAAGATAATATCATTGATATACAACAATTGATTACAACAATGATACAACAAGAATTGATCGATATTATCAGAGATACAAGATATAGCGGAAAGAAATAACTCCAAAAGATAATTTCTTCAAAAGTCCACAAGATAGATACTCCAACATATAGCGATTCTATCGCCAAAGTTCCAGAGACTCCAAAAGCTAGATCTACCAACATGCTTTCCAAACGCGAAGCGAGAAACCCACATCACGTTAAACTTGTATCAAATGCGATCCAAATCCAAAGGATGGATGCTATCGAATCTACTCTTATTATTTGATTATCTAAAAAAACCCAACTCTAGACTGCCCGTGTGGAAAATTATGGGCACCTCGAGTTTAGGAAGGGAAAAAAAACTCCGGGTCAGTCATGAGACTGGTACGAGCAAACAAAAACAGTTTTATCTTTTAAACAACAAACAACAAAAGAAATAAAAGGGAAATTTGCAATGTTTTTGGAAAATGAAACTACCATAAGGCCTCCTGTGACGCCCCAACTCTATACCCACGCTGGCCAAGAACTCTACGATGTAGTGCTGTCAACTAGCACGGAGAATAAGGCTGTTGAGGAGCGACCATCCATGTAACTTCTTTGTGCGAGCACCGTTATGTCAGATTGTATAGCATGCATTTCATTTAAAGAGTAAGTCCAACATACCGATACAAACCCAAAGCTATCACACACTATAAATAATCTTCGGAAACAAACATAGAAATAAGCATAACACAATCAAGCACAGACATCCATATCACAAAGGCGGAAGAAGATATGGATATATATAACTAACACATGAAAGTGTACATCAGAGTAGTGGTCAAAAAGATCCACAATAATACAAAAGAATAGCAACACGTGCTATACAAAAGAATACAACTATGAGCCTATATCTCAAGTGTCTACAACAAAAACTGCTAATCTAAATAGTTAGCCAAAAGTCAGAGTAGCAAACCCCGGGGAGAAGTCAAGCAGAAGAACCTGTAACATCTCGGTCTGACCCGAGTATTATTTAAGAAAATAATAAACGGATCAGTCTAGCTATAAATATCAGATGACATGGTATAAAATAAAAGATACGGCATAACATAAAATATCCATACTTACATACTACTATAAGTATGAAAATGATGATCAACAGAAGATCAATCAATAAGAGATAAATCAATATCACAAGAATCTTCTCAAAGATCCAAAGAGGGCATCATACCCTAAACTTGTACTCATAACAAGTCAATGATATAAATTCTAGAAATCAACACAGGAAATCCATAAATCATAGAAAAAGGGAAAGAGGCCTATCACATGACGGTCCGAAGACCATGGGGAGCTACCCCATATGTGTGAGTCGAAATCACACAGATGAGGTCTAGACTAACCAAAAATCAAAAAGGTATGTGTGAGTGAAATCACACAAGTGGTGTCTAGTCTAACCTCGCAAACAAAAACGTATGTGTGAGTGAAATCACACAAGTGGTGTCTAGACTAACCAAGAAGGTAAAAAGGTACGTGTGAATGAAATCACACAAGTGGTGTCTAGTCTAACCAAGCAAACCAGAGACATCGCACAATTGCTAGTCCAAATCATAAGAATGATCGTCATGATCAATGAGAAGTGTAAATTACACTAAGCTAGTAAATATAAAAGTTTAGCTTCATGTCCCATAACCACTTGCTTAACTTAAATATTTACGAACAAACTGTAAATCTTCACTAATAAATTGTCACAAAAAGGTTCAATCGAACAAGTCCAAGAGTTAACCGACGAAGTAAACGCAAGCATTTCATACCACTTGTTTTACTAAGCCGTTTAATTAGATTTCTCATACGAGTGAGGTAAAGGTTTGTATGTACTAGTAGATTGGAAAATGGTTTAAGAAAAGAGCTTCGTTATTGAAAATAGAGTTGAAATCATTTTGTTGAAAGAGTTTTGATATTTACTACTAGTATTGAAACCTTCATATTTTAAAGTGACAAATCATAGAAGTGATTGTAGAAACAATCAATCTTAAAAATTCACATACGAAGACGTGAATAAAATCCAAAGAAACTGATAAAGAATCCATCGAAATATATTCAAAAATCCATAAAATCGACCGAGAAGCCAAAGATAGTTTGTCTCGAAGAATGGTCAACTTAGCATCTCAACAAAGTAAGTTATGTTGAATGTTTTTCAGATAAGATCCCCTACGGAGGGGGGTCCAGTGGGGTGGCAACCACCCGAGGTAGGGGTGCGGGGGCAATGCCCCTGCTACGGGGTTCGACCTGCCCGGTCAGGTCGTGGGGGTCCAGGATGGTTGCGACCTAGGGGTCTAAGGAGTCAAGCGACCTAACTGGAGCAACCCTGTGGTCATGCGACCTAATTGAAATGGCCAAGCGACCTAGTGGGATGAGTGACTTAAGCGAGCGACCTTGTAATTTGGGGCCGAATGACCTAATGATCCCGCGACCTAACAAGTCTCACATGCGAGCGACCTAAGAATTTTATCACGCAAGCAACCTAAGGGTTTTAACACGCGAGCGACTTAAAGGTTGAACGACCCAATGGTCCAGCGACCTAGGGGAAAACGACTTAGCTCCGAGGCGCACGAGCTATCCTGTAGCGACTTAAGGAATGGAGGCCGAGTTGCACGTTGGACGACCTAAGGAATGAAGGCCGAGCGACCTATGACCTAAGCTCGATAACGAGCTAATGACCTAGTGGCTTGGGGGAAACCGAGCGACCTAACGCTGCAGAGGGGGGGTTTAAGGCTAGAAACGACCTAAGTGTTAGCGACCTAACGACCTATAGGCCAAACGACCTACGACCTAAAGCCCAACGACCTAATTCCGAGATGACAATACGTGCAGTGCGACCTAGCGCGATAACACGCGAGCGACTTAAGAGTTAGCTCGCAAGCGACCTAACTCCGAACTCACGAAAATGGCCAGAATGACCTAAATGCAGAAAATTCACAAAAACGCTAAAAATTGGAGTTTTTCGCCAATCCAATCCAAACCAAATGCAAATGTGCATGCAAAAGTGATAGGGAATCATTCCCAACAGTCCAATATAGTTATAGACTAGAGTGTGAGATAAAAAATCTCACCTTTGCACCAAAAACCAATGAAAATGAAGAACAAAGCAAGCAAGAATCAATCCCTCTTCAATCCCAATGCAAGAAGCTTGAATCCAATGTCTTCTTGTTGAATTTGGAGTTGAATGATGGATTTGAAGTTGAATTTGAGCTTGGAGTTTTAATTTCCCATTCCCCTACCATTTTTGAAGAAGCTTTAAGGTTTAAAGCAATTAGAAAGTTATGAAGAGGGGAGGGTGGAGTTTGGGTTTGATAGGTTAAAAGCCCAACTATTGGTCTCAAGTAAAAAAGTGGTGAAATTTCACCAACTCCAAACATATCAATGCTTATACTTAAAAAAGTTGCAAACGGCGTTTCGAACTCAATGTAAGTGGTCTCGAGTCCTAATTTAACCGTTTGCAAAAAGTAGCTTTTCGGACCGAAATCCGATTAACGATAAAATATTTAAATAAAATATTCAAATATAAAATCGACAAATATGTGGGTTGTTACACCTCCCACCGCACACACCATGCAAACGCAGAATTGGAGGAGATTTCTCCTTATGATAGTCAAACATGCTTGATACGCGAAAACCATTTCGATATTATTATTAGTGCATACTGCAGAAAACTTTTTGAAAGTATAATATTAATCTTAGCCAGCATACAACCATTATTGTATGCCTACTATAGCTACCATGTTCAATAGTAGGTTACCGCCACATTCTATGGCAGGTTATACAACTAAAACCGTACATGGCGTGTATTGTTTCTTTAGATTTCGAATAAATGGTCAGGCTAAGGAACTTCCTATTGCCACATGGGACGCCTCTGGAGGTACGCCCCGAGAACTTACCCAGCTCTCTGCCAACACAAGGACGGTTTCCTCCCTGCCCGGCAGTAACACCTACAAATACGCCATCCTTGGTCGTTTGCGACCTTTAAACGAGGTACCTCTCAACCAACAACCACAAAGCAATGTATTTGTAGAAACCACATAGGTTAAATATTCGGGCTCCATACCATGACATCACCCTTTTCCAGAAGGAATGGACATACGCTAGGGGCGCGGCCCTTGAAAACTTGCCGCATCTTTCCTGTTTAGACCATTTCCGGAGAGTGAGGTCCGACGAGGTCTCGTTCACAAAGCTACGCTTTTCACAAAAGCCTTGCTTCGATCAACAAATGATCAACAACACTCTGCAGCACTTAGCATGCCCCACTGCCAAATTGGGAATGTATTACTAGTGACCATCAACTACATAACCTCTGAACTCATACGTCTTAGAGAAGGGTGTTAAGCTAAGAGAATAAATCTTCGCCACCAAACAGAAATGTATTTGATAGAAACTAGCTTTACATCTCAAAGTGTAATGTCAGACATACATTCATACAAGTCTGTTCCGGGTTCGAACAGAACCGAAGGCACTTCCAAAGAAGCCCTTGCACTTCGGGAATTCCCAATCTCGATCGGACACCCCATCACATATGGAGATCTCTATACCGGCGTGACTCAATGCAGAGACATTCGACGGGTTATCCTTTCATTCTCGAAAATACCCGGTCTTCACCACTGGTCTTCAAATGTTATCCATATCGTCGTATCATTATTCGGAATGGGTTATATGACACAAGATCCTTTCCCGGCTAAACCGAATAATGAGCGCAATATTTTAAAACCATATGGATATTGGGATCTCGGTTAAGTCACAAATTATTACACAAAACTTTTCTTTCAAATGGTTTAAAAAAATTACCATTTTCAGTCTTTAATCAAAAAGATTCACTTCACAAAGTTCACCAATCTTTCACAAAGATTCATTTATATCCCTTCAAAACAATTCCATTTCATTCCCAAATCTTTTGTACAAAAGATACCCTTTAAGGCCCTTTTCAGTTTGGAAATAAAGTTCACTAATCTTTAACCAAGATTCATTAATAGCTTTCAAAAAAAATTTCATTTCAAGCTTGAAATCCTTTTAACATAGATTGGAAATCCTTTCTTTTTATTAAAGCTATTATTATTTGAAAACAAACAGTTTTCGTGTCGGGAAAATTCGATTACATTTGCACAAGTTAAATCCCTTCAAGTATAAAACTTGGATTAAATTCAAATTCCCAAAAAAACAATATTTTCAAAATGGTTTAAAACCCATATAAACACATTTATATCTTGTATAACCTTTTTTAAACCATAATTTTCGAACATAGAATTCAATTCAAATCTTGAATTCAAATGCAAATCAAATTATTTTAGTTTCCAAAACTTTATCAAGTTATTCGATATAAGTTTTATCTTCAAAGCTTCTTTTCAAATGCTTTCCATATTCAAGCCAATTACATTCCCAAAACCATTTGGATTCCAAATTCGATCTTTAAAATCATTTAAAAATCTATAACTTAACCAATTTCCTCATGCAATCCATATCTGTGTGTGTATGGTGTAGTCCAAGGGTTTTACACAATAGTCCAACAACATCAATCATTACAGATTTAAGCACATCAATATTGATAAGCGGTATATTCCTATAATGCTTATCTTACATCCATAGATTCACAGATTCACAGATAAAATAAATTATGTTCATCACAGCTCGAAACAAAATAATTCATAACACAAAACACTGCACATAGAGATACCAAACAAGTCAAAGCATTTCATATAATTCAAACATCCATAAGTAAGATCTGATTAATTTAAATCAGGTTAATCACTTATAAATAAATTATTAATCCTGGTTAACTAATATTGATTAATTACAAATCATCTAATTAATTAACCTTTAATCATTTATTAATTAGTCTTTAAAATGAATCAATCAACTTTTAATTATTAATTAATCAACCTTTAATCATTAAATGATTAACCTTTAATTATTTAATTATTCTTTAAATTAATTACCCTTAATTGATTAATTAATAAATTAATTAACCCTTAATTAATTACCATTAAATTAATTAATTATTCCTTAATTGTTAATTAATAAACCTTAATTATTAATTAACAAAAATTAATTACAAATTAATTACTCCTTAATTACCAGTTGGTCAATCCTTAATTACCATTTGATTAGTTCTTAATTAACAGTTAACCAATCCTTAATTAATAGTTGATCAACCCTTAATTAATCTTTAATCAATCCTTAATTAATATTTAATTACAGCTTAATTTTACTCTAATTATTAATTGATGAAACCTAATTATTAATTAATAAAACTTAATTACAAATTAATTAACCTTTAAATTAATTAACTCTTAATCCTTAATTATTTATTAATTAAATCAATTAATTACTCTTAATTAATTAATTTCTTAATTAATCCTTTTTAATTTTTAACTGAATTAATTAATTATACTAAATTTCCTTAATTAACTTAATTAATCTCAAGACATTAAATCTTAATTATCTTATTAATGCCTTAATTACCATTAACATATTTAAACCATTATATCTCTATAATAATTTTACTTAATTAAATCATTAATTAAGTTTAAAATAAAATAATCATTTAACTTGATAAATTAAAGTTAATAAACATGACTTCTTTTAGATGCTTTAAACATTATCAAGTAATAGTTTTAAAACTAGTTTCAATTTAAATTTTAAAATTTACTTTTGTAAAAATCTTTAAATTTCATTTTAACTAAGTTTAAGGGCACTTTAAATTTTACTTAACAAAATTTATGTTAACAAATTTCTAAACTTTTTAACCAATTGTTAAAGAAAACGACTATTATATAAAGTGTAATTTTAAATAAGAAAGTTTAAGCTAGATTTTAAACTTTAAATTTCAAAAACATTGATTTTAAAACCTTTAAAAACTGCACAACACTGTACTTCGGGTCAAACCCGAAGACCACTCGGGTCTACCCCGAGTTTCCCTCTCCTTCTTCCCCATATTTCAAAAACTTGAATTTTATTTTAGGTTTTAAAAACCTACAGGCTTAACCCCATAAACCACTCGAGCACAAACCCGAGTCTTTTGCCCAAACACTCGAGCAATGCTTCGAGCAAAACCCCAAACCAAAACAACAGACACAAAACTCCTTACCGTGCATCAACTCCGAGTCGAACACGAGAGAAAACACAAAATACTACAGGCCAAATGTCTCCTTCCCCAAACCCAAATACACACGTCGACCACCGTGCACGTGCACGGCCAGAAAACTCGATGCCAGCGGCTCTCACTAACCCACAATCGATCTCGACAACCACCACGACGATGCAGCATAACGAAAATCGATGGCAATCCCAAAATCGATATCTCGATCAAAACTGGAAACGAACACGATCAGAAAATCTCCTCTGGCCGTCCATCTGGACCACGAGCACCCTCGTCGTCCCTAACGGAGAAACCTCTCGACCTCCAGCGCCGATCTCCTCCATCGCGCACCATTCCGATCCACCACAGCCACCGCACGAAACCCATTAACATCGACGACCAAACTCTGCACAAAACCCTACTTCTCCCTTCTCCGGCCGCCATGGCCAACATTGAAACCCTTCGCCATTTTTCCAGAGACCCCTGTCTCCTCGACCACCTTCAGGCCAAACCTCAAGCTCCTACTTGTCGACGATCAACGCAAATGCTCAAAATCCCAAAATCGAACAACTCTCGAATTCTCGATCAATACTGATTTGAAAATCATCAAATTCATTCTAAAATTCATGATTCGTTTATACGATTTAGACTATATAATCTAAAGATGAAATCGTGGATATTGATTTTCACTTATTTTTTGAATTTTTTTTACTGTAATCTTTAATTTTCAGTCTATTTATTAAATATAATTACTTAAAGCTATTTTTAAAAACTAGATCACACTGTTATTAACATTTTATTTTTAGTAATCAAACTCTAATATTGATTATTTAGGAAGATAGGAATTGTTTTTAGTTGTTCTTGCCAGAATTTTACTGAGACATATATGCAACCATATACAAGCGTTCTTCCAATTCAAAACAGCATTCAAAACCAATTTGAGGTGAAAGCATTCATGCAATCACATTCACATCAATATCACATAGAATAAATGTAACGTCCCGCCTTTCGGCACGCTTTAAATCGACGATAAGCCACACACGTCAGACTTAAACCATACAGAAGGGCGGATTGTTATGGGTAAATAAGAAATAAGGAAGAAAGAAATAAAACAAAACGAAATCTCGCAGTGGAACGATAAAATATAATAATCAAATATACAGTTCATGAAGTTTTTTTACAAAATATACGATTATATTTATACAATACATATCAGAATTACACATACCATAGAATATTAATAATGCAGCGGAACAGTATGAATGTACTGGAATACTATTATAAATAATAATAAATCTTCGTCTTCTTCCTCTAGAGTACGGTCTTTTAAATCCTAAAATGCTCAGGCTGACCCGAGTGCATTGAAAAAAACAAAACACATGAGTCAAAACTAAAATATATTATGTAAGTTAAATCAACAGAATTAAATAGGAGTGGAACGGCGTCAGAGAAGTTTATGGGATTTGACATCTCCTATCCAATGTCTAATGTGAGTGCAGTAACTTAAGAGATGTTCGGGATTCACATCTCCCAAGGATCCGTTAAACTATCTACTATGTAGTAATACACGCTATTATAATAATGTCTATAGTAAATTGTAACATACTGAAAATAGCGTTAAGGGGTTACCCATATATCCCTTAACACAATTTTATATTCCCATAGTCTATACAGTACCGTAATCTCCCCGTACTGGACGTCGTCAGTGGGCCCTCCATAGGTATGGTACAAAATGAAATCGTATAAGACGCGATAGGGTAGGTGACAAGGCACAACTAGGCAATGCCAGTGTAGATATACCAATTACGCTTCTGGGTCGGTGGTAACGCATAGCCGCAGCTACCGCCCACCTCAAGCCACACCTCCAAATCAAAGAAATCAAAAGTGGCCACTGAAAAAATTCAAAAGTCAGAGTACAATATTGAAGGGTTGTGTCTGATAAAAGGTGCTACCTTCTTAACCCGTCAATCGCTTCTGTTTTAGCCACCTTATGCCAACTCACGGGAGTCGGGTCCACGTATTTACCTCAAAGGAAATGCCGCCACCATCCTACTTCATTCTGGAATCTCCACCGCGTACACGGTTGTTAAAGTGGTTTTAGAAGTTGGCAGAGAGTATGACAACTTCCGATCCAAACGTTATTATAACACCGCGGTCATTTTAAAATAATTATACTTCAAAACCAGAATATAATATCCCTTTCAAAACCATATAAATACGATATCATTTCTGTTTTAAAAACCCAAATCAATATGATATTATTTTTATAAAACCCAAATCAATATAATATCATTTTTCAAATATAGCCTTTTCTAAAACCATAACACTTTCAAATTTATATACTTCGAAACCAACATTTGAAATATAACCTTCCAAAACATAAACTTTGAATTTCATAACTTTGAAATATAACTACACCACTTAAATGGTTTAAATATTAAATTACTTTATAAAATAAAATAGCATCTTAAATTTCACAAATAAATTCCAAATACCAATTTGAACCTCCAAATAAACCATTTCAAATTCAATATATTTCAAAGCTTAAATATTTAATATTTCAAACTAAATTTTATAATTCATATATATATACACACCAATTTCACTTTTTCTATTATTTAGTTTTGAAATATTTGCTTTCTAAATCCAATATCCTTTAAATAAAAATTAAATTCAATAACGAAATATTCCTCAGTTTATTCACTAAAATCACCTTAAACCCGAATTAAGTTATAAAACCATATTCTTTTAAAATCTCAATTTCAATAAGTTCCAAATGGATTCTTACTAAATTTAACGACCCGAAATTTTCGAACCCGAAAATTCCAAATAATTATGAAAAAGAAGAAATATATATAGAAGAAGAAGAAGAAGAACAGAATCAACAACATCTCACATTCACAGCAGATAAAATATAATAATAAATAATAACAGTTTACAAAAAAATACTATATCTGTCGATTACATTTAAATACCTAAGAGTTACACATATATTCAACACTGGACGTACTCATATCAACATGTCTCAGATTTACAATATTGTAATACAGCGGAAAAAAATATACACGTTCCTGCCACCCAGCTCGACTCCTGAGCTCCAGAACGTCCTTACCTGAAAATCTGTAATACTCGGTCTGACCCGAGCATTACACCAAAGTAACACCCGGGTCAGGCTGGAAACCAACATGAGTAAACCCAACTAACATAGAATACCAAGCAACAACTTGTATAAACTCGTGGTAACTCGTATTAATTTACAAAGTCACAATTCATTTATAAACATCGCTTATTCCATACATCCATTTTCTAAGTACAAAAATTTAGATTTAAATAATCCAATTCATTTAAATCACTTCATTCCATCCTACAGATTTCACATATCGATCTATAAAAATTTGAAGTGGTTTCGAGTATTTCCTAATACCCGAACCCGGTCTCTTCGAGTCTCATGTCATCCCAACCCAAATTATCCAAACGAAATGCACAACATTTCATATCAGAGATATCAACTCATTTGAAGCATTAAATACCATTCAATCATCCATTAGCAAACTTGATCACTTCCGAATTAATTCAATTGATTCGAATTGAATTTCTAACCTCAATCACTTTGATTTCTTCACTTGTCATTAATTAATTTCAAATCAATTAATCTATCATCCCTTCATTATTCATCATAATCAATCACCCTGGATTAATTATCCTTCAATTACATTCAAGCAATTATCTTTATTTAATTACACGATATTAATTATTATTTAACTAAAATCAATAAGTAATCATGATTACTTCATGAATTATTTAACTATTTTAATTACATTACTCCTTAAGTACTTATATTAACTAACTTCTCATAAGTCACTTATTATTGAATAATTCATCTTAATTAATGAATCTTTAATTACATCGTTAACTATATAAATTAATGATTTCCAATTATATTTTCATTTATCCTAGTTTAAATTAATTGCATTAAATAATTAATTATTAATTAAACTAAAAATATTAATCACTTTTGATTTACCTCATCCTGTAATTATCTACCCTTTCATTTACTTCATTAAATAAATCAATTTCACCTTAATTAATCATCTTAATTAATCTCTTGATTAATTCCACAAAGTAATCATATTTTATTAATTACATCAAGTAATTACTTGTCACACCATCCAATGATTATTCTGAATTACTTACACTTAATTAATTAACTTAAAACTTAATTAATTAATTCACGCCCGTCATTACTAAATTAATTAACCCAAATCATAAATTAATTGAATTAATTAATTATCCATTTTAATTACCCCACTAAGTTAATGAATCACAAATCATTAAATCATAATTAACATTAAAATGAAAACATCTTCTTATTTATGACTTAAGTTCTAAAACAATCTAAAACCCAAATACTTCGAGTCAAACCACAATTAACTCGAAAACCAACCAAAATCAAAGTCACATCATCATAAGTGCACATCCAATCAATTTAAGCACTCGAATAATTATTTAAATTTAACCATTTAAATAAAAATCCAACAGAGTGAGATTTACTCACCTTTGCCCCTTTACATTTGCAATCCACCTCATTCTCGACTTGGTTTCCCGGGTTATAACCTTGTATAAACATTAAATGATCTTATTAATATTCGAACTTATCGAAAATAAATTTTCATTTTTTTAATTTCGTTTGAATTTAAAATTTTAAAGCTTTAAACTTACTGATCATTAAATCCAAAATGGTATTAAATTAAATTACCATAAGATATATTTTTAAAATCAAACGGTAAGCTGAAGTATGCATTTCATATAGTTTCTGATCTATATATGATTTTCGAACTTGCATAAAAAATTTCTGTTAACCCGCAACTATGCTAACAATCTAAGCATAAATTAAACTTCATATTTATATATTTCCTAACAGATATATACTGAATTAAATTAAAAATAATATGTATACCTTACAGCCCCACACTCCACCCTCTCGCTACCTCAATGACAACGACGACACCTCAGCCATCCTTGACTGCACACGAGCAGCACCCACACGTCGACGCAACAAAATCGAACCACCCACTGCCCTCCGCCGCATCCTATGGTGAACACGAACCTACTAGATCGCCATTCACGATCGCGCTCCCTGACATCGAGCATCTCATCCACTAACTTCACCCACATCGTGACCCTAATCAAGCCCTCTGATACGCGCGCATCGCGATACTTCAACGAGCTCTGACTCGAATCGAATTCAATCGCGACTGGAACGAGGCTCGTCCCTTCTTTCTTCTTCACTTTTTTTACGAGTCGCGGAATTCGGAGGAGAGAAACGAGATTTTAGGGAAAAGAAAAAAGAAAATGAACGGCTCTGTTGAACTGAAGAGTTTAAAAGGTAGAAAAAGGAGAACGACAATGTTTCTTTCACTCGACCGCCATGGAATTTCAATCTTTTTTTTAGATATGTTCGATATATTGTTGAAAGTTAGAGAGGGGGATATAGGGTTGGGGAAGCTTCTTGAGTACGCTTGATTATTATTTTATCATTGAATATTGAAAATATCTCGTATAGCATAACGCGAAATCCCGAACCCTGAATCAGACATGCCAACAGGCGTTAATAAGGCTTTACCCATATTCCGAACACAATATAACATGTTTCGGAAGCTAATTCGATCATATGCGCGAGTTACGGAAATAAACAGCCAATTTTAAATTAAATCGATTAAAATAGTTTCTCTGCATTTTGAGTTTCCAGGGTCAAATGACAACTATGATTGCTACGAAAATTGAAATCCGATAATAACTAACTATTACTGATCCAATGGAACTGGTTTGATCGAAATCCGATACTGTGCCTTGGAAGGCTATTTTTAAATTCAATTTAAACGATATATTATTAAAACTGAACAAATCACTTTAAATTAAATTCCAACTATTCTATTATCTTCAGTACCATCATTATAAATTTTATTAAGCCTTAAAATTATTTTAAATAGGCTTAGAAATTTCAGATTCAACAATTTACCCAATTTCAATTATTAAATTCAATATTTAAACTATATAGTTCAATGATTTAATTATCAAGTAAATATTGATATCTGGAATTTAAGTTAAAATTAACTTTTAAATATTTCAAAATCAATTAATAATTGAAATTTAAATTGTTAGAAATTCGGGTCGTCACATTCCTCCCCCTTAAAAGAATTTCGTCCCCGAAATTACTAGTCAGGAAGAATGAACCAATACCCGTTCACTTTTCCCAAAACTCACATTCAACATCCTACCAACTATCTTTTATTAAAGACCCACTATCACCTTAACCAACTTCCCAAAACCTTCTATAGTTTCAAACAATAACCTTTTCCTCCATCATTTAAATTTCAATTTAAAATCAAATTTTGAATTATCAAAATTTTCTCAAAATTTTTCTAACTCTCTAAATTTCCGAATTTTTTTGTCAGCGTCTCCTTTGCGTGGCTAGCTCGGTACAACTACAAAAGGCCTCTACGGGCTCCCAAATTCCAAAAAGAAAACCGAAAACCAAGTGGCTAGATCAAAAACCCAATCCAATTTCATACAGAAATTTAAATACATACCTTTTAGTCGGGCAATTCAAATTTATCTTTTGGAATCACATCTAATTTTATTTTCCCTTTAATACCTGCATATCTTACTTAGCAATAATATCCAATCGTAACCTCTTTAATCATTTTATACATTTCCTTACATAGGTTTCAAATCTATTTCAAATTAGTTTTTCTCATTTACATATGATTTCGATATGTCTTCAATTATGAATATTGAATTTTATCTTTCATTTATAACTGATTCATATTAGTTTTATTTACTAATTTACTTTATTTTCCAATTTGAAATCGTTTTGTCGTTAACAAAAATTTTCTAACTTCCAAAGTTTTCGAAATTTTTTGGCAGACTCTCCTTTGTACGGAGGAGCTTTTGCAATTTGACAAGATATATAAATATATATTCATCGACCCACACAGTCGAAAAAAGCAAAAATAGTTCATATTTCCTATTTTTATTACGTAGGCGTACCTTTATTTAGCATTTTTAAGCAAACGGCTTATTATTTAAGCAATTAGCGCAATCCAAATCCAGCCAAACGGCCTTCAGGTACCTGTACTTACTCAATTTAAATATGTAAGTGTCATATATAGAAAATCTATTAGCATTTCACTTATATTCAATAGCTAATCACATGTATATCATAAGCAACAAGCACCAAAACGCTTTCCATAAGCGATTTATATAACTTTAAAGCTAATTCAATTGCTTTCAATCAATTCATAAGCCATTTCATTCAGTTTTAATGGTTTACAACTCAATTTCTTACATCCAATTGATTTTTAATCCAAACAAGCTAATATTCAATTCAATTGATTCAAAATCAATTTTTTTAACTTCTCTCAACCCATATAATTCTAATTACCTTTGTTTACAACAACGACAACTGTTTTTTATGCAAATTCGAGGATATTCTCTTAATAGAGTATCTATTTCAGTTTATAACTACTTTAAATTAATTTTCTACTCATTCTGTATTTAATTCCATTTTATTTCCAATTTATTCACCAACCAAACATTGCATTTCATTCATCTTCGCATTGGTTTCATTTTAAAAAAAATTCATTGAGCTTGTCAACATTCAATGCTTAAACTAATATCCATTTCCCAAAAATAAATTTAACCCAAACCTTTCATTTAATAACCTTCCATTCTAATAATCCAATACCAACTAAAACTTTGATTTAATTTTTATTCAAGCAGACTTCATCTATTCATTATTTAATTCGATTAACCCATTTATCCACCCCATATTTAAATTTTTAATTCACTTACATAACTCATTTTCGAATTTATTTTATTAATACAAAGCCATTCTCAGTTTATTTCTATTCACTTGGGTTTTGTTTGCAATTCAAACCATGTCTATTATAATTCATATCACACTTGAATTTTATTTGTAATTCATCCCATCACTATTTCGATCCCACTCTATTTTATTTCTATTTTTATAGCATCTCCACCTATTTAATTCATTATCAAATCCAAGTCGAATTCTGTTTTCGATTCGAATTCATTTCCAAACTCCATTATTAATTTACAATCAATTTTATTTAACCGAGTTAAATTTTATTAACATACTTTATCAAATAATTATTTAGCTAATTTGCTTACCTCCAACTTTTATATCAATATTCGATTTTATTACAAAAAATCACCTTATAAATTTTTTCCTGAATTCAAAATTTTTCATAATTCCAGTTTGAATCTTCTTTCATTTTCCCAAAATTCCATCACTTTTAGGATAAAATTTTAGAAATTCTTTTAAATTCACATCATATTATTAAAATAGCCTTTTATAAAAATACTTCTTATAACTCGATGTCT
Organism: Allium cepa; assembly: GCA_030765085.1. NCBI lineage: Eukaryota > Viridiplantae > Streptophyta > Magnoliopsida > Asparagales > Amaryllidaceae > Allium > Allium cepa. The sequence goes on from CM060929.1 coordinate 293,993,304, forward strand.
TAACCAGTCCATCCTTGTTCTCACAGAAACTCAATCATACGTTGATCAGGCGTAGGACTGAAAATCTATAAGTACTTGGTAAACCCGTTTTCAACACCCAGTGAAAATACTTGAAAAATAATTTTATTGAAAATATAGAAAACAGTTTTTGAAAATAGAGGAAATATCTTTGGTGAGAATGCTCTGGAAATCATCACTCCCATCCATGGTCGTAGTTACATTCCAGGGTTACTTTGCCATTGCAGCAAAAGTCCATGTAACTGTAGGCTCTCCGCGGCTCTCGATTATGCCATGGAACCTACAACAGATCGTAGTTACATTCCAGGGTTACGTTGCCATCACGGCAAAAGTCCATGTAACTGTTGGCTCTCAGCGGCACACATGATTTTCGCTGTCAAAATGAAACTTCTCCACTCCTACATAGGTCGCAGTCTACCGATATAAAATCAAACGCAGACTGTTGGCTCTCAGCAGCACACACGACTTTCGCTATGTTACCTTAGGTCGCAATCTACCGATATAAAATCAAACGTAAACCGTTGGCTCTCAGCGGCACACACGACTTTCGCTATGGTATACACTACTCATAATCCCCAGGAACTAATTTTGTCCAGACTCCTCACAGGATCAACTTTAGAACCCGCTTTAGGGCTCAAGGCAGCACCACCCGGTGGTACTCCTGAGAAGTTCATTTCAAGGGAGCGCATTTTTTCCCAGAGCCATCATCAAAACACCTTATACTATACATATATAGTATCTTTCAAATCATACACCTAGTATGATATCATACAAAGCTCCTTTACACAAAATCGATTATCCCAAAATCGATAATTCTCAAACTAGGCATTTCAAATTTCAATATTGATTTTACTCGAAATTAAAAGCCTTTCCAAATCCAAAAGTTCCCAAAACCTTTTCCAAAATCCTCATAAGATCCTTTATATATATATATATACACAGAAATATATATAATTTTTAAAACTTTGGATCATTTCAATCTCGTATAAAACTCCTTTTATACTTCAAAACACCCTCAAAATCCTTTTCTTCCGTCAATTGATACAACAAAGGAAGATTTATCTTATATAACAAAGATATATAACTTTGTTTATTCAAAATTAAACATTCAAATTTGATTCCTCCTTCCAATATCAATTTCATTCAAATATGTATGATGTACAGTTATCATCTGTACGCTATACCAATCTGATCGCTCACTTGATCACACAATTTCACTTTCGAACTAGTATTGTACACCCGACTTCCTAGTGCGGACACAGATCTGGTTTCTTGATTAGAAACCGTCATTCTCCTTGCATAGCCATAACTATGATAGAGAATATCCAGAACCAATCAACAATCCATATTCAAGTTCGCCGTCGAAAATCGAGTGAAATATCCCAACTCGGATCAATATAATCATTTCGAAATTTTGTGCTCGAATCTGGATCAAATCACTATGCGAATAGAAAAATATACGTACAACCTACGTATTTATTCCCATTGATTATTAGCCAAATCAATTTCGTTTCTATTCACATTTCCTTTAATTCCCATTCACTTATTTACAATTTCCTTAATTCTCATTTGGATCATATCTTCTATCCTTATCTCAATTGGGTATTTAATTAATAACAGTTTGAACTTCGACTAGTTTATATTTAGAAAATAACTTGAAAATTTTAAAAATAGGTAAGTAGTTGAAAAATGATTATTAGTTGCAAAATAGCTATAAAATAGTTAACTAATTATAAAATAGTTGAAAAATACTTAAATAGTTATAAAATAGTTAGGTAATCACAAAATAGTTCAAAATAGCAATTAGTTATAAAACATTTGAAAAACAGTAATTAGTTTATAAAACAGTTACAAAATAGTTAAATAACTCCAAAAGTAGTCATAAAATAAGTATAAAATAATTTTGGGTTTAATAAGAAAGGTTGTATATATTAAATAGCTTGGAAAAATAAATTTATATTAAAATAATTTATATTGAAAATAGTCCAGAGTCAAAACTGTTCACTTCCCCTATTATTCAATTTAAATTTCCATTTAAATTGACCCAATTCCAATTCAAATAACTCCAAATTCCATTGGACTTGATTCATTCCCAATTCAAGTTGAATTAATTCTCAATTTCTTATCAACTTCAAATCAAATTCCATTTGATTCTTGCTTATTCAACTTTATTTACAGTTCCAAATTATTCAAAAAAAATTGGACTAATTTCAAATTGAATCCACTTCAATTTCAAATCATTTCAATTCCTGCTTGAATTTAATCCCAATTCCCATTCAAACTTTAAACGTTCAGATTAATAACCTTTCCACTACGTTTAAAACTTGCTTCACGTTGGGTTTCACATCACATTCCAAGGAAAATTGAAAACTCAACCTTAGAGTTTATTTTCATATTTATTTCCTTTACACACCAGGCAACTTTTAAATTTTAAACCATCCTTGATTTTAATTTCAAAACAAATCCCTTAATAATCTTCCAAACATTTCTTGTTTTAAAATAAGACTATATTCAAAATAGTCTGAATTTTATTATTGTTATTTTCTCTAACTCTTTGAAACAGTTGATTGTTTCTAGACTTAGGTTTTAAAACTTCACAATTTTTAATTTGGAAGTTATACTCATTTTAAAACTTAACTTCATTTGTGCAATGACCCGCTATTTTGGACTATTCGCATCCGCACATGTTGGACTTGAATAATTCAAAATACCGAATTGTTAATTCAAATTTGGCAAAACTGAACATATACAATAAATAAATAATCACAGAATCACAGACACAGAGTAATTATATGCAGCGGAAGTAAAAGAGATAGTAGTTCATGAAGCTACTATATAAATATATAAGATACATCAGAGTTTACAACAGAAGAGAAATATGATACATCAAGTACAAATCAGAATACATCACTGGAATCATCGAATACTGAAAGCAGAATAGATGGCTGGATCGTCAAGCAAAGCTCCAACTCCAAAGGTGAGCCTCGAATACTGGTACACTCAGTCTGACCCGAGCGTAAAGCAAAACACAAAACAATCGAGTCAGGATTAATATTCTTATATCAATAAATCCAACTCGAGTGAAATAACAATTGAAATACAAGTAACTCAAAGGACGTTGGAATAGTCGTCCTCTAAGGATCCGTTAAACTATCTACTATGTAGTAATATACGCTAAATAGATAATGTCTATCAATAATATATAATAGTATCAAAATAGTGTTAAGGCGTTACCATTATCCCCCTTAACACATTTTATATAAGCGTTATAGTCTATACAGCACTGTAAACTCCACCGTAAACTAGTGGGCTATCAGGGAGTACTCCATAGGTATAATCCAAAACAATTTCGTAGTAGTCGTGTATGTAGGGATACAAGTACGACAAGGCACATGAGGCAATACCCAAGGTAGTGAAACTACCGTTCTCTTGATCCGGACTGGTGAGAACGCATCGCCGCAGCGATCGCAACACCGTGAAACAACACTCCTGAAATTCCGAGGGTGCACCAATCGATAACAAGTAATGAGTAGTAGTTACGAAGAAGTGTGTTCTCTCGAGGTGGCTAACCCCATTTGGCCCGGCATGGCTCCTGATTTTAGTCATTTCCAATTTGACACAAGTGTCAAGGCTATCCATTATCGTTCTCTTTCTTCAGTCATCACGTACATCATTCCAACCACTTCATTCTGGTTCATCACTCCACGTATAGTTATTAAAGTGGTTTTCGGTTTAGATAGAGAGTATATCCATAACCGATTCTGGTCTCTTTAATAACTTTCCTAATTATTACACCGATTGGTCGTTTAACAAATTTCAAATCCAAATCAAATTCAATTTCAATTATAATTTATCAATCAACGTTTTATTCGACTTCCAATATCAATTTCCAAAATCTACATTTCAAAACTTCCAAATTTCCATTTCAAAGTCTTACAATTCAATTTCAATATTTATTTAAACTATACAAATATTGATTCAAGTTTGTATATAAATTTCATTCCGAAATCATTTAAATTAATTTAATTTAACGCTCAAATCAATGTACATTCATTTATTGATTTCATTCAATATTTATTGAGTTAAATTATTATTCAACGATTTCTATTAAATTTCCAATTCATTAAATCAGTTTCTTAAGTTCAACTTCATTATATCAAAACTTCAAATTAAATTAAATTAAATTCATCAAATCAATTCTTTAAATTACAAGTTTTACGTTAATTTCAGTAAATCCCATTCATTTCAATAAATCACATTTTATTTCTTGCTAAAGAAATTCAAATTTTCATTTATATATTGACTTTGTTACAAATTTCAAACTCAATTAATAAAGAACCAAATTTCATATATTCAAGAAGTTTAATTTCACTTATTAACTTACTTAAATTTTCCAAAGCTTAATTAATAAATAAAGAAATTCAATTTCATTTAATAATGAAGTTCAAATCCACTTATTCAAAAGTTCAATTTCTCTTATCAGAGAATTCAATTTTTTTAATTTAATTATCAATTAATAAAATCTCATTCAATTATTAAATAATTTCAATCTTAATTATTAATAATTTCAAAACTTAATAATTACAACTTGATTATCAATTAAAACTTAATTATTAAATCATTTCCACTTAATTATGAATTCAAACTTAATCATCAAATCATTTCAACTTAATTATAAATTGAACTTAATAATTTCAAACTTAATTATAATTTCAAACTTATTTATAATTTCAAATTTAATTATTAATTGATTTCAAACTAAATAATTTCAAAACTCAATTATTACTAATTCCAAACTATTTATTAATAATTCCAAATTTAATTATCAAATAATTAAATTTCAAACAACGTTCTTTCATCAATTACGACGTTAATATTGTTTCAGATTTCAATCTTTACATTTTCCTTTCATTTCAAATTCCAACTTCATTTCAAAACTTATTCTATGCTCGAATAAAATCATTATTTTATTTTTAAATCAATTTATTGACCAATCGAATTTTATTTAATTCTCTATCCTAGGTCAAATTCATTTGGGTATATATCATTTCAACCCGATTCCATTTCAATTCAAAAATCAAAACATAGCAAAGGGAACTTGCAGTGTGATAACTGGGATAGTGTTAAGGTAAATAAACAAGCAATAACAACAGTCAATCAACAATTCAATAGTCAATTCAATAATCCCGAAATAATCGTATTAATTCACATTGTTGTTTGTGCAAATTAATATAATTATTTCTATAATCTACACTATCATTTCATGTAGATTTAAGATTATTACACTAATTGTTTATACGGTTCTTCACTTGTCATTTATTATTCAATTTTATACTACATCAATTTATACAACATACATTCAAATGATTCGAGGTGTAATTATCACTATTTCTACGTGTCAAATAATTAACATTTAAGGGCCATATTATACGAATTTAACTAATCAAATTCAACGCATATGTCAATTCAAATTTTAACTATCTTACGTCAAATTCAATTTCAAGTTATTTATCACATACAACATTAACAATTTAACGTTAAATGTCAACCTCACATAATCAATCAATTATCAACCAAACTGGATTATTATTGCATACATAACAAATAACGGTGTCGGGTGTCACAAGTGAACTGATACAGGTAAAAGCATATATAACAGTGTAACAGCAGTATATTTCAATTGTCGTTTCAATTGAAATCAAATTTAATAAATAAAAGAACATTAATCGTGAGTGATTGCTCACCTTTCAAGGCTAGATAGATTTGACAAGAATTGAGCTACGAGTTCCAAAGCAATGCTAGATAGACAAGATACGACGAACAAAGTTGATGAATAAAAATTGACGAAATCAAATCAGGACTGGGTTGACAAAGATCAATGGCATAAGAGATCTTGCTTATAACTATATATAACTATATATATAAATCAAATTCTAAATTCAAAGACATTTTAAATTTAAATAAATACTTATATATTACTTATTAAATGCAAAATATTTACACATTTAAAATATATATATACATATGGTCAAAATATACCCAATGAAATTATATAAAATATTATATTGTATATTATCCAATTTTCTTAAATTACCAATTTCAAAGATTATACATTTGAATAGTCATTTATTATGATCATATTTTATTCGACAATTTAATTCTTTTTATTCCAAATTATTATTAAATTTATTCTACTTAAATATCTTATCACATATATTAAGTATATTTTCCAAATTTATTCCAAATTATTATAACCACCCAAATTTATTTTAAAATTCCTTTTATAACATTTATATTGTACAATATTCAATTACAAAATTAACTTTTGAAAATTTAGGTTAGTTATATATAATGCAATTGAGTATTATCCGAATAAAATTTTACCATTTACTTATTTCAAGCTAAGTGTTTAGTCAAACTTTAGGCTTCACTGAAAATCATCCTTAAATCAAAATTTAAGAATTAATTTTCCGATTAATTTCAAACAACTTAGAGATAAAAATAAATATATCTATATATCATAATATATCAAATAAAATTTAAAATCTTCAATATATATTATAAATCAAGTCATGTTTAGAGATTCAAGACAATCAATTCTTCAAAACAAACCGTAGCAAAGCTACAGAATAGTCTCTCCACTTCGAAACTCAAAAATGAATGCCGATGATGCGGCCGTCATCACCGAAATTATTTTCCAGCGACAAAGAGAAGAGCACTGATTTGATCATCTAAAATTCTTTAAAAGCCATTTCTATTCAAAAAAATATTTTAAATAGTATACATTTTAAGACTTTAAATCCATAGTTCGGAATTATCGAAAATTAAATTCTCAGATTCTAATTTAAATTCACTTGAATTCCAAATCAAATTATAAACAAGTTTATAAATTCATTTATTTGTATTGCAATAGTAAATGGTTTACAAAACAATAAATAATAATCAAATATAATCATTTCTGACAACAATTTTATTAACAATTTAATTTCAGAGGGATTTATCTATATATAATATAATCATGCAAAATTTATTTATTTCCTAACTCGAAAAATATTATTATGTCAGTTTGCTCTATTCAAGTGTTTTGGAAATCCTATCGATAGCGTTGATCAGACGAATCGATCGGAAACCCAAATCAACATCAACAACTCAAACAACACAATATATGTAAAACATTTAATATAAATTTACAAAGACACTTCTTTGCTTGACGATACAATAATGGATTTCAAAACAAGTATAGAGATTTTAAATTTGATGGAAATCAAATCAAAGAGAATTTTTTATTCGATAATAAGTTCGAACAGAAGATTAGATAATTCAATTAACAGAATCAGGAGATAGATACGCTTACTTAATTTACGGGCAACCTTAACCGGATCGACCGTAGCTTCACGAGTAAGATCAATGCTGAATTCTGAGGTAAATCAACATTCGATCTCAAGAAATAGAATTCAGGTATTGCAAGAGATAGATAGCATCGTAAACCAAGGATACAGAAATCTCCGGTAAATCAATGCCTATTATAAAGGAGTTTCACCCATTTACAAATAATTCAAAGATTGGCGAGACCGCCGTTTCATTATAAAGGTTATTCAAAGTGGAGTTATGGGATACTCCGGAATTTAAAGAAGACGAATAGCGAGGGACACGAATGAATTTTGGAACCGTAGGGAACGTTCCAAAGTTCAAAGGAATCGAGTCAAAAGGAAGAGATTTAAATTCGAATGAGAGTGATTCTGTAAATATATTTACCCTATATGCTAAGTTTTGCCTAGAGCTACCAAAAGCTGTGATACCAACTTTAACGACCCGCTATTTTGGACTATTCGCATCCGCACATGTCGGACTTGAATAATTCAAAATACCGAATTGTTAATTTAAATTTGGCAAAACTGAACATATACAATAAATAAATAATCACATAATCACAGACACAGAGTAATTATATGCGGCGGAAGAAAAAGAGATAGTAGTTCATGAAGCTACTATATAAATATATAAGATACATCATAGTTTACAACAGAAGAGAAATATGATACATCAAGTACAAATCAGAATACATCACTGGAATCATCGAATACTGAAAGCAGAATAGATGGCTGGATCTTCAAGCAAAGCTCCAACTCCAAAGGTGAGCCTGAATACTGGTACACTCAGTCTGACCCGAGCATAAAGCAAAACACAAAACACTCGAGTCAGGATTAATATTCTTATATCAATAAATCCAACTCAAGTGAAATAACAATTGAAATACAAGTAACTCAAAGGACGTTGGAATAGTCGTCCTCTAAGGATCCGCTAAACTATCTACTATGTAGTAATATACGCTAAATAGATAATGTCTATCAGTAATATATAATAGTATCAAAATAGTGTTAAGGCGTTACCATTATCCCCCTTAACACATTTTATATAAGCGTTATAGTCTGTACAGCACTGTAAACTCCACCGTAAACTAGTGGGCTATCAGGGAGTACTCCATAGGTATAACCCAAAACAATTTCGTAGTAGTCGCGTATGTAGGGATAAAAGTATGACAAGGCACATGAGGCAATACCCAAGGTAGTGAAACTACCGTTCTCTTGATCCGGACTGGTGAGAACGCATCGCCGCAGCGATCGCAACACCGCGAAACAACACTCCTGAAATTCCAAGGGTGCACCAATCGATAACAAGTAATGAGTAGTAGTTACAAAGAAGTGTGTTCGCTCGAGGTGGCTAACCCCATTTGGCCCGGCACGGCTCCTGATTTTAGTCATTTCCAATTTGACACAAGTGTCAAGGCTATCCATTATCGTTCTCTTTCTTCAGTCATCACGTACATCATTCCAACCACTTCATTCTGGATCATCACTCCACGTATAGTTATTAAAGTGGTTTTCGGTTTAGATAGAGAGTATATCCATAACCGATTCTGGTCTCTTTAATAACTTTCCTAATTATTACACCGATTGGTCGTTTAACAAATTTCAAATCCAAATCAAATTCAATTTCAATTAGAATTTATCAATCAACGTTTTATTCGACTTCCAATATCAATTTCCAAAATAAACGTTTCAAAACTTCCAACTTTCCATTTCAAAGTCTTACAATTCAATTTCAATATTTATTTAAACTATACAAATATCGATTCAAGTTTGTATATAAATTTCATTCCTAAATCATTTAAATTAATTTAATTTAACGCTCGAATCAATGTACATTCATTTATCGATTTCATTTAATATTTATTGAGTTAAATTATTATTCAACGATTTCTATTAAATTTCCAATTCATTAAATCAGTTTCTTAAGTTCAACTTCATTATATCAAAACTTCAAATTCAGTTAAATTAAATTCATCAAATCAATTCTTTAAATTACAAGTTTTACGTTAATTTCAATAAATCCCATTCATTTCAATAAATCACATTTTATTTCTTGCTGAAGAAATTCAAATTTTCATTTATATATTGACTTCGTTACAAATTTCAAACTCAATTAATAAAGAACCAAATTTCATATATTCAAGAAGTTTAATTTCACTTATTAACTTACTTAAATTTTCCAAAGCTTAATTAATAAATAAAGAAATTCAATTTCATTTATTAACGAAGTTCAAATCCACTTATTCAAAAGTTCAATTTCTCTTATCAAAGAATTCAATTTTTTTATTCAATTATCAATTAATTAAGTCTCATTCAATTATTAAATAATTTCAATCTTAATTATTAATAATTTCAAAACGTAATAATTACAACTTGATTATCAATTCAAACTTAATTATTAAATCATTTCCACTTAATTATGAATTCATACTTAATCATCAAATCATTTCAACTTAATTATAAATTCAACTTAATAATTTCAAATTTAATTATAATTTCAAACTTATTTATAATTTCAAATTTAATTATTAATTGATTTCAAACTAAATAATTTCAAAACTCAATTATTACCAATTCCAAATTATTTATTAATAATTCCAAATTTAATTATCAAATAATTAAATTTCAAACAGCGTTCTTTCATCAATTACTACGTTAATATTGTTTCAGATTTCAATCTTTACATTTTCCTTTCATTTCAAATTCCAACTTCATTTCAAAACTTATTCTATGCTCGAATAAAATCATTATTTTATTTTTAAATCAATTTATTGACCAATCGAATTTTATTTAATTCTCTATCCTAGGTCAAATTCATTTGGGTATATATCATTTCAACCCGATTCCATTTCAATTCAAAAATCAAAGCATAGCAAAGGGAACTTGCAGTGTGATAACTGGGATAGTGTTAAGGTAAATAAACAAGCAATAACAACAGTCAATCAACAATTCAATAATCAATTCAATAATCCCGAAATAATCGTATTAATTCACATTGCTGTTTGTGCAAATTAGTATAATTATTTCTATAATCTGCACTATCATTTCATGTAGATTAAAGATTATTACACTAATTGTTTATACGGTTCTTCACTTGTCATTTATTATTCAATTTTATATTACATCAATTTATACAACATACATTCAAATGATTCGAGGTGTAATTATCACTATTTCTACGTGTCAAATAATTAACATTTGAGGGTCATATTATACGAATTTAACTAATCAAATTCAACGCATATGTCAATTCAAATTTTAACTATCTTACGTCAAATTCAATTTCAAGTTATTTATCACATACAACTTTAACAATTTAACGTTAAATGTCAACCTCACGCAATCAATCAATTATCAACCAAACTGGATTATTATTGCATACATAACAAATAACGGTGTCGGGTGTCACAAGTGAACTGATACAGGTAAAAGCATATATAAAGTGTAACAGCAGTATATTTCAATTGTCATTTCAACTGAAATCAAATTTAATAAATAAAAGAACATTAATCGTGAGTGATTGCTCACCTTTCGAGGCTAGATAGATTTGACAAGAATTGAGGTACGAGTTCCAAAGCAATGCTAGATAGACAAGATACGACGAACAAAGCTGATGAATAAAAATTGACGAAATCAAATCAGGAGTGGGTTGACAAAGATCAATGGAATAAGAGATCTTGCTTATAACTATATATATAAATCAAATTCTAAATTCAAACACATTTTAAATTTAAATAAATACTTATATATTACTTATTAAATGCAAAATATTTACACATTTAAAATATATATATACATATGGTTAAAATATACCCAATGAAATAAATAAAATAAAATAAAATCAAAGTAATATTTTATGCAAATTACCGTTAAACATATATAATATACTCTATAAAGCTAGTACACACAACCAAAGTCATATTCGGTTTAAAAAAATATAACTAGTATACAACTTATCTACGAAAGAAAACAAATATAAAATGATTGTAACTTTTATAATATATATTATATATAGTAGAAGTATGTAGATATTCATATTACAGCATATTATAATTTAAATATATTTATACATACATGTTAAATTGCGAAATATATATATAATATATTTTATCTAAACGTCTTAAACAAAGTACAAGCTAGGGTGGCCAATTCCAGGCTACATCTTTTGTAATAAATTTTATAACAAATACATGATGTATAAATATAAAATAATATATGTAAAACATTATATTATTAAAGCAGTTTCTAATAGTAAGTATAGTCGAACAATACTATCCTTATTTCATTTCAGACTTAAGTTCCAAATCTAGATATACGTATAACTGTGGAACTATATAATTTACTTGCCTTATCAACACAACAGATTATATAAGTATTAACAGTTAATATATATATTACCTTACATAGAAGAGAGGAGAAAGCATGCGGGAAGAGAACACGTAGTACTCGAGAGGAGAGAAAGGGGAGTTGCGGCCGATGACAGGGTAGTGGTGGAGGAAGTCGGTGCAAGGCAGCGACGAGGCGGTGGTTTAAGGCTGAGGCGGAATGCGGCTGTTGCATGCCGGGGTTTGGGCATTCGGCATAGTGGTCGGTGAAGAGGAAGGATGGGCGTGCGGAAGGAGGGTGGAGATGGAAATGAAATGGTGGATCTCTGCTATAATGTTGTTCACGTGTGTTGAATGTTTGGCAAGGAGGAAGTCTGAAACCCACAGGCTTGAAATGGAAAAATAGTGAAGTGAAACAAAGGCTTAACTCAGTAGTATAGCAACAGGTAAAGAAAGAAGAAAAAAATATAGTACAAATAAGTAATTTATAAGGACACAACAGTGAAGGCTAACAGACAGCAATTAGTAATGTAAGATAAGAGGGTGGTAGGCGGCTGCTGCGGCGGGTTCAAGGCCGGAGGAGGTTGTCGGGAAGGAGCAAAGTGGATGACCGGCCGATGGGTTGCGGAGTGCGCGTGGAGTCGTGCTCTCACTTTGTTTCGGCCATACAATTTTTTTTTATTTACAGGATGAAAAAAAATGAGAAGAAGAAAGCAGGAGGAGGTACCTCGAGAGTTGGAATTGCAAGAAAATGAACAGTTCGTTTCATATTTACTTTATAAATTTAGAGTAAAATTAATGTTGCTTTGTAACCCGATACGCCACTTCCTATCCAATTCTATCCACCAGCTGCCAACTGCCTCATTTAATACACCAGCTGAGATTATAAATTTTCAAATTTAAGTGTATACAAGTTAAAGATTTTGGGCTGAAAATGGCTTAACTGGTCCGTCCGGAACGGTTAAATTAACGCGACGATTTTCGACGAACTCCGATTTGCACGAATGAATATACCATTTTGATCAGTGCGACGAGGCGATCAAAACGGTAAATGAATATTAGTGGTTCGATTAAATTTTAAAAATTTGAAATTTTCTACTGCGGAAAATGCATGAAAAACGTAGAAAAATAAGATCGACGGAGCCAAAGATGTACGAATTTGAAAAACCGACAAACTGACATCTTACTCAGAAGATGGTTTAGAATTGTTTTATGTAAAAATATTTAGGTTTCGAGAAAGTTTTATTTTCATCGCTTTTTAACTGATTTAATTGAAGTAAATTTACGCACGAAATAATCTTTCGTATTTTCGGACGAAAATTTACCAGTCGCTATATTTAAGTAGACGTTTTCCAAATATCAAATTTATATTTCAAAATTTTATTTTTATATTTTTATTAAATTTCGCACAAATTCAGTTAGTTAAATTAATTTAAAACCGTTAAAATATCCGTGTTGTTACACTCTCCCCCGCTCAAAACTTTTCGTCCTCGAAAAGGAAGGAGGTAGGAGAATAGAAAAAATCGAAAGAAACTAGACTTGAATTACATTATAAAAAATTAATTTAAACCATATAAATTTCAATTTAAATCATTTTCAACAGTTGGTTTTTAAATTCAAGATTTCCGTTTAATTTCACATTTATTAATTAGTGTTAGATACAAAAAGGTTCCTTTAAAACAAAAATTCAATTAATATCAGGATATCTCGTTAAGTTGATTTTATTTCAATTCATTAACTTCGAAAACAAATTTGATTTATTTAATCACATCAATTATTCAATTAACTTATTATTTTATTCATCTCCATAAACGTTTTATAATTAAAATTTAAGTGAATAACATTTATTATACGCACTCACATTTTATTTATAAAGACAATTTATATTGTATATTATCCAATTTTCTTAAATTACCAATTTCAAAGATTATACATTTGAATAGTCATTTATTATGATCATATTTTATTCGACAATTTAATTCTTTTTATTCCAAATTATTATTAAATTTATTTGTGACGCCCCACCTCTATACCCACGCTAGCGAAGAACACTACGAAGTAATGCTGTCAACTAGCACGGAGAATAAGGCTGTTGAGGAGCGACCATCCGTGTAATTGCTTTGTGCGAGCATCGATATGTCAGATAGTATAAGAGGAAATCCGACATGCCGACACAAACTCAAAGATATCACACGGTGGCTATAATATCTTCAGAAACAAATATAGAAATAAACATAACATAAATCAATCACCGACAATTCATATCACAAAGGCGGAAATAGATATGAATATAACACATGAAAGTGTTCATCAGAGTAGTGGTCAGAAAGATCCACAATATCACAAAAGAATAGTTACACGAACTACACAAAAGAATAAGTATACATTATGGAGTCTACATCTCAAATGTATACAACAAAAACTACTAATTTAAGTAGTCAACCAAAAGCCAGAGAAATCAATCCCAAGAGAGAAGTCAAGCTGAAGCACATGTAACATCTCGGTCTGACCCGAGTATTACTTAATAAGAAAATAATAAACGGATTAGTCTAACTATAAATATTAGATGAAACGATACAGAATAAGAGATATGACTAAACACATAATAATCACAATTTCAAGCTGTGATATACATAGGTCATTGAAAATCTACGAGAGATTAATCAATATCACCAAATCTACACAAGAATCAAAGAAATGCCATACTCCTTATTTCGTTCATCAAACCACAAATATTGACGATTTTATCAATGTCAATCACAAAAGTCAATGACACACAAATTCACCTATGCACAAATATTGATAAAACTTATCAATGGAAATCACGAAAATTGGTGAAGCACAAATTCTAGAAATCATCTCAAGAAATCCAGTAAATGACACACAAATTCACCTATGCACAAAATTTGATAAATCATATCAATAGAAATCACAAAAATAGGTGAAGAAGAAAATCTGAGAATTCGACACACGAAATCCAGAAATCACCAAAGTCAATGACACACAAATTCACCAATGCACAAATATTGATAAGACTTATCAATGGAAATCACGAAAAATGGTGAAACACAAATTCTAGAAATCTACACAAGAAATCCAGAAATCACAAAGGGGGGAGGCCTATCACAAACGGGAGCATGAAAACTCACCAACATATGTATCACACGAACGAGACGCTATCTCATGGTAGCTAGCCATTAATTTTTGGCACACGAATGGTCCGAAGACCTGACACACGAATGGTCCGAAGACCGTGGGGCGTTACCCCACATATGTGAGTTGAAACTCACACAAACGGGGTTTAGTCTCCCTCGTAGACAAAGAGACATCGCACATCGCTAGTCTAAATCACAAAAATGATCGTCATGATCATCAAGAAGTGTCAATTACAGTAAGCTAGTAAATATATGAGCTTAGCTTCATGTCCCATAACCACTAGCTTAACTTAAATATTTACGAACAAATTGTAGATTTCCACTAGAAAATTGTCACAAGATATTCAATCGAACAAGTCCAAGAATTAACCGTCAAAGTGAACGCAAGCGTTTCATACCACTTGTTTCACTAAGTCGTTTAATTAGATTTCTCATACGAGTGAGGTAAAGGTTTATATATACTAATAGATTGGAAAACGGTTTTATAAACGAATTTGGTATTAAAATAGTATTGAAATCGTTTGAGGAAAGAGTTTTGATATTTACTACTAGTATAGAAAACCTTTATATTTTTAAAGTGATAAAACACAAAGAAGATTGTAGGAACAATCAGTCACTAAAATTCACATACGGAGATGTGAATAAAAATCCAACGAAACCGATAAAGAATCCATCAAAATGGATATTCGAAAATCCCTAAAAAGCAGTCATCAAAGTCGATAATAAATGACGACAACAAAAGGGAGACAACACGAATCGATTAAAGTTGGATATTCAAACGGATTAGCAAAATAGGCTAATCTGGCAATTAACAGCAGGTCGGTCGACCGGACTCCCTGAGTCGGTCGACCGAGCCTTAAACAGAGGAGTGCTTGTGCACTCGGCAGTAGGTCGGTCGGCTGGGCTCCCTGAGTCGGTCGACCGAACCTTAAAACAGAAAGTGCTTATGCACTTGGAAGCAGGTCGGTCGACCGGACCAAAGGGGTCGGTCGGCCGAACCTGTTTCCAGCCTCTTCCCTGCCTATAACAAATGAGGTTCAATCTTGACCAAATTGCATTTTTCTCGAGCAATAGCGCTAAGGGTTTATGCCAATCGACTACCCGGCCCTATATGCTCCTCGATGCATCACCAAAAACATGTTCATACATAGAAGTTAGGATTTTTAACGAATTGAGCTCAAAACACCAAAAATTGGAATATACACCAATTCAATCCAAACCAAAAGCAAATGCACACGAATAAGTGTTAGGAATTCATACCTAACATTCGAAGATAATTCATAGACTTAGATGTGAGATTAAAAATCTCACCTTTTCACAAAATCAAACCAGAAGAAGCTTGAAAGCAAATGGAGAATTACCCTCTCTTCAACACAACCCAATTGAGCTTGAATCTAAGCTTGAAAACAAGAACATTCCCAAAATTAGGTTTAGGAATTTCTGAAATTGGTAAGAGAATAAGTTGGAGAAGAAGAAGAGAAGCTTACCAATGGGTTCTTCTTGAGTTTGGAGCTTGGAATTTGATTTGCAAGAGAAACTAGGGTTTTGGAGTTTTAATTTCCAATCTCTCCCACCATTAAAGCTAAGAAAACTGAAAAGAGAAGAGAATGAGGGTGAATGGGGAAGAGTGGCTCAGATTTGAGCATAAGTAAAACATAGGGCTGGGCCCAAAAACCAAACCCAAAGTGAAAAGTAGCAAAAATCAACTTTCTCCAAACATATCGAAGCTTATACTCAAAAAGGTCGCAAACGGCATTTTAAACTCAATGGGAGTGGTCCCGAGTCCTAATTCGGCCGTATGCAAAAAGTAGATTTTCGGACTAAAATCCGACTAACGATAAAATATTTAAATAAAATATTTAAATATAAAATCGATAAATATGCGGGTTGTTACAGACTCCCCTCCTTAAAGAAATTGCGTCCTCGCAATATTTAAGAAGAAGATATATATATAGTAACAACCATAAAAGCATATTCAACACAAAATAAGTTTGAAATAAGAAGTTCACCTCAAAGAGCACGAGAAAGTAAGTCCGGATGTGTACGCTGGATGTACTCTCTAGATTCCCAAGAACAATCCCTAGGATTTGAAGACCATTGAACTTTAACAAGCGGAACATCTTTATTTCGAAGTCGCTTGACTTGCGAAGAAATGATACGAATAGGATGTTGCTCATAAGTCAAATTAGACGAAATTTCAATCTCTTCCACAACACCGGGCTCAAGAACAGAATCGGAATCTCGAAGACATTTCCGAAGTTGAGTAACGTGAAACACGTCATGCATAGCAGAAAACTGAGCCGGTAATAAAAGGCGATAAGCCATGGAACCAATACGTTCAATGATAGGAAATGGCCCAATATATCGAGGCGCCAATTTTCCCGATCGACTGAAACGTACAACACCTTTCATAGGTGAAACACGAATGAACACAAGATCTCCCACAGAAAATTCTAACTTCCTTCTCCGGTTATCGGCATAGGATTTTTGCCTACTCTGGGCTTCTTTCATCCTATGATGAATAAGATCAATCTTTTCTGTGGAATCACGAATAAAATCTGGACCTAACACCAGCTTCTCACCGGCCTCAAGCCAACAAGAACGAGATCGGTATGGCCTTCCGTAGAGTGCCTCGAAAGGTGCCATACCAATACTAGATTGGAAGCTATTATTATAGGAAAATTCAACAAGTGAAATATGATCTTCCCAACTTCCACCGAAATCAAGCACACAAGCACGAAGAAGATCTTCAAGAGTTTGATTCACACGCTCGGTTTGTCCATCGGACTTGGGGTGATAAGCGGTGCTAAAATTAAGCTTCGTTCCTAAAGCCTTTTGAAGACTCTTCCAAAATCCACTAGTAAACAATGGATCACGATCACTAACAATAGAAGTAGGAACTCCATGCAATTTAACAATCTCTTTGATAAAGAGCCTGGCCAAAAGAGGAACGGTTCGGTTAGACCGAACGGGAATAAAATGGGCGGATTTAGTAAGTCTATCAACGATCACCCATAAGCTATCATGACCCGAACGAGAACGGGGAAGGCCATCTATAAAATCCATGGAAATTTGGTCCCACTTCCAAATCGGAATTTCTAAAGGTTGCAATAACCCACCGGGCCTTTGATGTTCGGCCTTAACGAGTTGGCAAGTCATGCAACGCTTAATGAAGTTAGCGATGTCAAGTTTCATTCCCTCCCAATAATAAAGTCGCTTCATATCTGCGTACATTTTACTACTTCCGGGATGAATGGTAAATTTAGAACGATGAGAATCTTCTAAAATACCTTTACGAAGATCACTAATATTTGGTACGATAAGCCTACCAAATCTCCGAATGTCGCCACGAGAATCTATATCAAAGTCTTTCAAACCTTCAATATCAATTTTATCCCTAATATTTTGGCCAAGAAGAGCCATTTCGGGATCTAGCCTTTGAGCTTCAAGAATGCGGTCAAAAAGAGAAGGACGAGCCTCAAGGCTACATAAAACAAATGATGAGCATAAATCGGATACACGGTCTCGAATCTCACAAGTGGATAAGATCTCGAGATCGTTCCATTCGGATATCATCATAGAAACAACAGCTTGTTGTTTTCGGCTAAGAGCATCGACGACATGATTACCCTTACCGGGAGTATAAAGAATATCAAGATCATAAGGTGCAAGAAATTCGAGCCAACGCTGTTGACGCAAATTAAGTTCCTTTTGAGAAAATAAATATTTCAAGGATTTATGATCGGTGTAAAGAACAAATTTCTCTCCTAAAAGATAATGACGCTAAATACGGAGAGCAAAAACAATAGCCGCGAGTTCTAAATCATGAGTGGCATATCTAGACTCGGCAGGCTTCAATTGCCTAGAAGCATAAGCAATAACACGTTCTCTTTGCATAAGAACGACACCCAAACCAACGCGACTAGCATCGGTATAAACAACGAAATCTTGATTCCCCTCGGGAATAACAAGAATAGGAGCATCAGAAAGGAGTTCTTTCAATTTCTGAAAAGAAGCTTCACATTTGTCCGACCAAATGTATTTAATACCTTTCTTCGTTAAGCTAGTGAGAGGCACGACAATCTTAGAAAAGTCTTTGATAAAACGGCGGTAATAACCTGCCAATCCAAGAAAACTACGAATCTCCGCCACACTCTCCGGTCTCTTCCAATCTTGAATCGCTTCAATCTTTGAAGGATCCACGGAAATTCCGGATTCGGAAATAATGTGACCGAGAAACTTCACACGAGATTGCCAAAAGTGGCATTTAGAATATTTTGCTTTTAATTGATTACTCCTAAGAGTTTCTAATACAATTCGAAGATGTTTTTCATGCTCCTCCTCGGTTTTAGAATACACAAGAATATCATCGATAAAGATGAGAACAAACCGGTCAAGGAAGTCTTTGAAAACTCTATTCATAAGGACAACGAAATACGCCGGAGCATTCGTTAGACCAAATGGCATAACAAGCCATTCATAAGATCCATACCGAGTACGGAATGATGTCAAAGGAATACTGTCCTCTGCAATACGAAGCTGATGAAA
This sequence comes from Allium cepa, assembly GCA_030765085.1. Lineage (NCBI taxonomy): Eukaryota > Viridiplantae > Streptophyta > Magnoliopsida > Asparagales > Amaryllidaceae > Allium > Allium cepa. The sequence continues at coordinate 294,012,720 of CM060929.1, forward strand.
TCCAGTAGCTAAGTCTAATTGTATAAAGACCTTAGCACCACTAAGCTGATCGAATAGATCATCAATCCGAGGTAGAGGATATTTATTTTTGATAATAAGATCATTAAGCTTGCGGTAGTCAACGCAAAGCCTAAGTGTACCATCGGATTTCTTCACAAAAATAGCTGAAGCTCCCCAAGGCGAGGAACTAGAGCGAATAAATTGCTTCGTTTCCAATTCAGATAATTGTTTACGCATCTCCTCGTTTTCTTTATTGGACATACGATATGGAGGGCGAGTGATAGGTTGAGCTCCAGGAATGAGATTAATTCTGAACTCAATTGCTCGCTTAGGTGGTAATCCTAAAACGGGCTCAAATATGTCGGAAAATTCACAAACGACGTGAATAAGATAAATAATATCACCCTCGTCGTCATCATCATCGTCATCACGAGGATTTAAAGAATACAAAGATGCAACCAAGCTGGAATCTGAATCTTTAAAATTAATAGAAATCTGCTTAACAGATTGAGGATGTCGAAGATGAATAGTCCGCTCAGGACATAGGATATGGGCTTCATAACGGTTAAGCCAATCCATTCCCAAAATCATTCCAAAGCCTAAATAACGCATGACATGCAAGTCGGCAAGGAAAGAAAAATCACACAAAATAATCTCGACATCTTTACACAATAAACTGATTGTTGCGGATCCACCAACCGGATTCGCAATTCTCAAAGAAGTCATTAAACACAAAACATCCAAGGAAAAAGTATCAACAAGCTCTTTTGATATAAAAGAATGGGACGCACCCGTATCAAAAAGAACTCGAATAGGATGATCACGAAATAAAATAATTCCATCCAGAATAGAATGAGAAATACCTTGGCCACGAGATGTGTTGCCAGGGGCTTGAGCAACATTAAGCTTTCCCTCCTTCCTATTTTGAAGTTTGGGACATGCATACATAAAATGGTCCGGACTCTTGCAATAGCGACAAGTACGAGGCTTCGAACACTTGTTCGCAAAATGGTCTTTTGAACCACAATTATAGCATTTCCCTTGAGTAGAGGAAAAGGTCTTTTCAGCAGGAGTTGCTTGCCTCCCTTTCTTATTGGGATAAGGACCTTTGAATTTGCTTGGCCTCTTCTTGTTGTTGAAGTTTGGTTTGGAACCCACCACTTCAACATCATTCTCCCTATCCGCCTCTTCAAGACGAAGAGCGATATCAACGAGTTGGTCGAAAGAAACTTCTAATTTTAGAAGTTATGGCTTCTTGAGACTTTTGTTTAAGCCATAGACGAATCTCTGGTTCTTCTTTAAAGGGGTGTTGATGTATTCAACCCCATATTTGGAAAGCGACTCGAAGGAGGCGACGTAATCAGTCACGGAGGACTCACCTTGAACAAGGTCTATAAATCGTCGAGCCAATGTCACTTTTTCAGCTTCCGGTACGAATTTCGACTCGAAGCGTTCTCGAAATTTCTCCCAGGTGAGATCCGCTTCATTAGTTTCAGAAATAAGAAGCTCGTACCAGTCCAATGCTCTTTCTCAGAGCATACTTGAGGCCACCTGAACTCGGTGAAGGTCAATAAGATTCATGCAAGAAAAGATTCGATCGCATGACCTTAGCCAAGCCTGTACTTCAATAACAGTTTCGGAACCTTTGAATGGCTCCCCACCCAAATTAGTGTAATCGCTACACAAGCGTGCAAATCCCGACTTTGGGTGAGTAGGTTCCGGGTTAGCTCCAGCTGCATGAGCATTGGTCACTAAATCAAGAAGCTGTTGAGCAGTCATAAAAACTCCATCTTGGGGTGGAGTGCTAGACGATACGGCTCTAGGACGGCCTGGTCTAGACATTTCTCTTCCTTTAGAAAGAAAGAAGAAGAAGAAGAAGAAAAAAGGTTATTCACCAAATTGAATATCAAGCAATCTTGATAGACAAAACAAGGAATCATAAGGAAAATAGGATGAATCGGTACGAAGACTCGAATTGAATCCTAAAGCACGACTCCTAAGAAAGACTTAGGACGATGATCCTTGTTATAATATTCCATATTGTTCCGAAGTTTGGCTCTGATACCAAGCTGTGGCTCCCCACCTCTATACCCACGCTAGCCAAGAACACTACGAAGTAATGCTGTCAACTAGCACGGAGAATAAGGCTGTTGAGGAGCGACCATCCGTGTAATTGCTTTGCGCGAGCATCGATATGTAAGATAGTATAAGAGGAAATCCGACATGCCGACACAAACTCAAAGATATCACACGGTGGCTATAATATCTTTGGAAACAAATATAGAAATAAACATAACATAAATCAGTCACTGACAATTCATATCACAAAGGCGGAAATAGATATGAATATAACACATGAAGGTGTTCATCAGAGTAGTGGTCAGAAAGATCCACAATATCACAAAAGAATAGTTACACGAACTACACAAAAGAATAAGTATACATTATGGAGTCTACATCTCAAATGTATACAACAAAAACTACTAATCTAAGTAGTCAACCAAAAGCCAGAGAAATCAATCCCAAGAGAGAAGTCAAGCTGAAGCACCTGTAACATCTCGGTCTGACCCGAGTATTATTTAATAAGAAAATAATAAACGGATCAGTCTAACTGTAAATATCAGATGAAACGATATAGAATAAGAGATATGACTAAACACATAATAATCACAATTTCAAGCTGTGATATACATAGGTAATTGAAAATCTACGAGAGATTAATCAATATCACCAAATCTACACAAGAATCCAAGAAATGCCATACTCCTTATTTCGTTCATCAAACCACAAATATTGACGATTTTAACAATGTCAATCACAAAAGTCATTGACACACAAATTCACCTATGCACAAATATTGATAAAACTTATCAATGGAAATCACGAAAATTGGTGAAGCACAAATTCTAGAAATCATCTCAAGAAATCCAGTAAATGACACACAAATTCACCTATGCACAAAAATTGATAAATCATATCAATAGAAATCACAAAAATAGGCGAAGAAGAAAATCTGAGAATTCGACACACGAAATCCAGAAATCACAAAAGTCAATGACACACAAATTCACCGATGCACAAATATTGATAAGACTTATCAATGGAAATCACGAAAATTGGTGAAACACAAATTCTAGAAATCTACACAAGAAATCTAGAAATCACAAAGGGGGGAGGCCTATCACAAACGGGAGCATGAAAACCCACCAACATATGTATCACACGAACGAGACGCTATCTCATGGTAGCTAGCCATTAATTTTTGACACACGAATGGTCCAAAGACCTGACACACGAATGGTCCGAAGACCGTGGGGCGCTACCCCACATATGTGAGTTGAAACTCACACAAACGGGGTTTAGTCTCCCTCGTAGACAAAGAGACATCGCACATTGCTAGTCTAAATCACAAAAATGATCGTCATGATCATCAAGAAGTGTCAATTACAGTAAGCTAGTAAATATATGAGCTTAGCTTCATGTCCCATAACCACTAGCTTAACTTAAATATTTACGAACAAATTGTAGATTTCCACTAGAAAATTGTCACAAGATATTCAATCGAACAAGTCCAAGAATTAACCGTCAAAGTGAACGCAAGCGTTTCATACCACTTGTTTCACTAAGTCGTTTAATTAGATTTCTCATACGAGTGAGGTAAAGGTTTATATATACTAATAGATTGGAAAACGGTTTTATAAACGAATTTGGTATTAAAATAGTATTGAAATCGTTTGAGGAAAGAGTTTTGATATTTACTACTAGTATAGAAAACCTTTATATTTTTAAAGTGACAAAACACAAAGAAGATTGTAGGAACAATCACTCACTAAAATTCACATACGGAGATGTGAATAAAAATCCAACGAAACCGATAAAGAATCCATCAAAATGGATATTCGAAAATCTTTAAAAGGAGTCATCAAAGTCGATAATAAATGACAACAACAAAAGGGAGACAACACGAATCATTAAAGTTGGATATTCAAACGGATTAGCAAAATAGGCTAATCGGGCAATTAACAGCAGGTCGGTCGACCGGACTCCCTGAGTCGGTCGACCGAGCCTTAAATAGAGGAGTGCTTGTGCACTCGGCAGCAGGTCGGTCGGCTGGGCTCCCTGAGTCGGTCGACCGAACCTTAAAACAGAAAGTGCTTATGCACTTGGAAGCAGGTCGGTTGACCGGACCAGAGGGGTCGGTCGGCCGAATCTGTTTCCAGCCTCTTTCCTGCCTATAACAAATGAGGTTCAATCTTGACCAAATTGCATTTTTCTCGAGCAATGGCGCTAAGGGTTTATGCCAATCGACTACCTGGCCCTATATGCTCCTCGATGCATCACCAAAAACATGTTCAAACATAGAAGTTAGGATTTTTAATGAATTGAACTCAAAACACCAAAAATTGGAATATACACCAATTCAATCCAAACCAAAAGCAAATGCACACGAATAAGTGTTAGGAATTCATACCTAACATTCGAAGATAATTCATAGACTTAGATGTAAGATTAAAAATCTCACCTTTTCACAAAATCAAACAAGAAGAAGCTTGAAAGCAAATGGAGAATTACCCTCTCTTCAACACAACCCAATTGATCTTGAATCTAAGCTCGAAAACAAGAACATTCCCAAAATTAGGTTTAGGAATTTCTGAAATTGGTAAGAGAATAAGTTGGAGAAGAAGAAGAGAAGCTTACCAATGGGTTCTTCTTGAGTTTTGAGCTTGGAATTTGATTTGCAAGAGAAACTAGGGTTTTGGAGTTTTAATTTCCAATCTCTCCCACCATTAAAGCTAAGAAAACTGAAAAGAGAAGAGAATGAGGGTGAATGGGGAAGAGTGGCTCAGATTTGAGCATAAGTAAAACATAAGGCTGAGCCCAAAAACCAAACCCAAAGTGAAAAGTAGCAAAAATCAACTTTCTCCAAACATATCGAAGCTTATACTCAAAAAGGTCGCAAACGGCATTTTAAACTCAATGGTAGTAGTCCCGAGTCCTAATTCGGTCGTATGCAAAAAGTAGCTTTTCGGACTAAAATCCGACTAACGATAAAATATTTAAATAAAATATTTAAATATAAAATCGATAAATATGCGGGTTGTTACATTATGCTACTTAAATATCTTATCACATATATTAAGTATATTTTCCAAATTTATTCCAAATTATTATAACCACCCAAATTTATTTTAAAATTCCTTTTATAACATTTATGTTGTACAATATTCAATTACAAAATTAACTTTTGAAAATTTAGGTTAGTTATATATAATGCAATTGAGTATTATTCGAATAAATTTTTACCATTTACTTATTTCAAGCTAAGTGTTTAGTCAAACTTTAGGCTTCACTGAAAATCATCCTTAAATCAAAATTTAAGAATTAATTTTTCGATTAATTTCAAACAACTTAGAGATAAAAATAAATATATCTATATATCTTAATATATCAAATAAAATTTAAAATCTTCAATATATATTATAAATCAAGTCATGTTTAGAGATTCAAGACAATCTATTCTTCAAAACAAACCGTAGCAAAGCTACAGAATAGTCTCTCCACTTCGAAACTCAAAAATGAATGCCGATGATGCGGCCGTCATCACCGAAATTATTTTCCAGCGACAAAGAGAAGAGCACTGATTTGATCATCTAAAATACTTTGAAAGCCATTTCTATTCAAAAAAATATTTTAAATAGTATACATTTTAAAAATTTAAATCCATAGTTCGGAATTATCGGAAATTAAATTCTCAGATTCTAATTTAAATTCACTTGAATTCCAAATCAAATTATAAACAAGTTTATAAATTCATTTATTTGTATTGCAATAGTAAATGGTTTACAAAACAATAAATAATAATCAAATATAATCATTTCTGACAACAATTTTATTAACAATTTAATTTCAGAGGGATTTATCTATATATAATATAATCATGCAAAATTTATTTATTTTCTAAACTCAAAAAATATTATTATGTCAGTTTGCTCTGTTCAAGTGTTTTGGAAATCCTATCGATAGCGTTGATCAGACAAATCGATCGGAAACCCAAATCAACATCAACAACTCAAACAACACAATATATGTAAAACATTTAATATAAATTCACAAAGACACTTCTTTGCTTGACGATACAACAATGGATTTCAAAACAAGTATAGAGATTTTAAATTTGATGGAAATCAAATCAAAGAGAATTTTTTATTCGATAATAAGTTCGAACAGAAGATAAGATAATTCAATTAACAGAATCAGGAGATAGATACGCTTACTTAATTTACGGGCAACCTTAACCGGATCGACCGTAGCTTCACGAGTAAGATCAATGCTGAATTCCGAGGTAAATCAACATTCGATCTCAAGAAATAGAATTCAGGTATTGCAGGAGATAGATAGTAAACCGAGGATACAGAAATCTCCGGTAAATCAATGCCTATTATAAAGGAGTTTCACCCATTTACAAATAATTCAAAGATTGGCGAGACCGCCGTTTTATTATAAAGGTTATTCGAAGTGGAGTTATGGGATACTCTGGAATTTAAAGAAGACGAATAGCGAGGGACACGAATGAATTTTGGAACCGTAGGGAACGTTCCAAAGTTCAAAGGAATCGAGTCAAAAGGAAGAGATTTAAATTCGAATGAGAGTGATTCTGTAAATATATTTACCCTATATGCTAAGTTTTGCCTAGAGCTACCAAAAGCTCTGATACCAACTTTAACGACCCGCTATTTTGGACTATTCGCATCCGCACATGTCGGACTTGAATAATTCAAAATACCGAATTGTTAATTTAAATTTGGCAAAACTGAACATATACAATAAATAAATAATCACAGAATCACAGACACAGAGTAATTATATGCAGCGGAAGTAAAAGAGATAGTAGTTCATGAAGCTACTATATAAATATATAAGATACATCATAGTTTACAACAGAAGATAAATATGATACATCAAGTACAAATCAGAATACATCACTGGAATCATCGAATACTGAAAGCAGAATAGATGGCTGGATCTTCAAGCAAAGCTCCAACTCCAAAGGTGAGCCTCGAATACTGGTACACTCAGTCTGACCCGAGCGTAAAGCAAAACACAAAACACTCGAGTCAGGATTAATATTCTTATATCAATAAATCCAACTCAAGTGAAATAACAATTGAAATACAAGTAACTCAAAGGACGTTGGAATAGTCGTCCTCTAAGGATCCGCTAAACTATCTACTATGTAGTAATATACGCTAAATAGATAATGTCTATCAGTAATATATAATAGTATCAAAATAGTGTTAAGGCGTTACCATTATCCCCCTTAACACATTTTATATAAGCGTTATAGTCTATACAGCACTGTAAACTCCACCGTAAACTAGTGGGCTATCAGGGAGTACTCCATAGGTATAACCCAAAACAATTTCGTAGTAGTCGCGTATGTAGGGATACAAGTATGACAAGGCACATGAGGCAATACCCAAGGTAGTGAAACTACCGTTCTCTTGATCCGGACTGGTGAGAACGCATCGCCGTAGCGATCGCAACACCGCGAAACAACACTCCTGAAATTCCGAGGGTGCACCAATCGATAACAAGTAATGAGTAGTAGTTACGAAGAAGTGTGTTCGCTCGAGGTGGCTAACCCCATTTGGCCCGGCACGGCTCCTGATTTTAGTCATTTCCAATTTGACACAAGTGTCAAGGCTATCCATTATCGTTCTCTTTCTTCAGTCATCACGTACATCATTCCAACCACTTCATTCTGGATCATCACTCCACATATAGTTATTAAAGTGGTTTTTGGTTTAGATAGAGAGTATATCCATAACCGATTCCGGTCTCTTTAATAACTTTCGTAATTATTACACCGATTGGTCGTTTAACAAATTTCAAATCCAAATCAAATTCAATTTCAATTATAATTTATCAATCAACGTTTTATTCGACTTCCAATATCAATTTCCAAAATCTACGTTTCAAAACTTCCAAATTTCCATTTCAAAGTCTTACAATTCAATTTCAATATTTATTTAAACTATACAAATATTGATTCAAGTTTGTATATAAATTTCATTCCGAAATCATTTAAATTAATTTAATTTAACGCTCAAATCAATGTACATTCATTTATTGATTTCATTCAATATTTATTGAGTTAAATTATTATTCAACGATTTCTATTAAATTTCCAATTCATTAAATCAGTTTCTTAAGTTGAACTTCATTATATCAAAACTTCAAATTAAATTAAATTAAATTCATCAAATCAATTCTTTAAATTACAAGTTTTACGTTAATTTCAATAAATCCCATTCATTTCAATAAATCACATTTTATTTCTTGCTAAGGAAATTCAAATTTCCATTTATATATTGACTTTGTTACAAATTTCAAACTCAATTAATAAAGAACCAAATTTCATATATTCAAGAAGTTTAATTTCACTTATTAACTTACTTAAATTTTCCAAAGCTTAATTAATAAATAAAGAAATTCTATTTCATTTAGTAATGAAGTTCAAATCTACTTATTCAAAAGTTCAATTTCTCTTATCAAAGAATTCAATTTTTTTAATTTAATAACCAATTAACTAAATCTCATTCAATTATTAAATAATTTCAATCTTAATTATTAATAATTTCAAAACTTAATAATTACAACTTGATTATCAATTAAAACTTAATTATTAAATCATTTCCACTTAATCATGAATTCAAACTTAATCATCAAATCATTTCAACTTAATTATAAATTGAACTTAATAATTTCAAACTTAATTATAATTTCAAACTTATTTATAATTTCAAATTTAATTATTAATTGATTTCAAACTAAATAATTTCAAAACTCAATTATTACCAATTCCAAATTATTTATTAATAATTCCAAATTTAATTATCAAATAATTAAATTTCAAACAGCGTTCTTTCATCAATTACTACGTTAATATTGTTTCAGATTTCAATCTTTACATTTTCCTTTCATTTCAAATTCCAACTTCATTTCAAAACTTATTCTATGCTCGAATAAAATCATTATTTTATTTTTAAATCAATTTATTGACCAATCGAATTTTATTTAATTCTCTATCCTAGGTCAAATTCATTTGGGTATATATCATTTCAACCCGATTCCATTTCAATTCAAAAATCAAAGCATAGCAAAGGGAACTTGCAGTGTGATAACTGGGATAGTGTCAAGGTAAATAAACAAGCAATAACAACAGTCAATCAACAATTCAATAATCAATTCAATAATCCCGAAATAATCGTATTAATTCACATTGTTGTTTGTGCAAATTAATATAATTATTTCTATAATCTACACTATCATTTCATGTAGATTACACTAATTGTTATACGGTTCTTCACTTGTCATTTATTATTCAATTTTATACTACATCAATTTATACAACATACATTCAAATGATTCGAGGTGTAATTATCACTACTTCTACGTGTCAAATAATTAACATTTAAGGGCCATATTATACGAATTTAACTAATCAAATTCAACGCATATGTCAATTCAAATTTTAACTATCTTACGTCAAATTCAATTTCAAGTTATTTATCACATACAACATTAACAATTTAACGTTAAATGTCAACCTCACACAATCAATCAATTATCAACCAAACTGGATTATTATTGCATACATAACAAATAACGGTGTCGGGTGTCACAAGTGAACTGATGTAGGTAAAAGCATATATAACAGTGTAACAGCAGTATATTTCAACTGTCGTTTCAATTGAAATCAAATTTAATAAATAAAAGAACATTAATCGTGAGTGATTGCTCACCTTTCGAGGCTAGATAGATTTGACAAGAATTGAGCTACGAGTTCCAAAGCAATGCTAGATAGACAAGATATGACGAACAAAGTTGATGAATAAAAATTGACGAAATCAAATCAGAACTGGATTGACAAAGATCAATGGCAGAAGAGATCTTGCTTATAACTATATATAACTATATATATAAATCAAATTCTAAATTCAAACACATTTTAAATTTAAATAAATACTTATATATTACTTATTAAATGCAAAATATTTACACATTTAAAATATATATATACATATGGTCAAAATATACCCAATGAAATAAAATAAAATAAAAGAAAATCAAAGTAACATTTTATGCAAATTACCGTTAAACATATATAATATACTCTATAAAGCTAGTACACACAGCCAAAGTCATATTCCTTTTAAAAAAATATAACTAGTATATAACTTATCTACGAAAGAAAACAAACATAAAGTGATTGTAACTTTTATAATATATATTATATATAGTAGAAGTATGTAGACATTCATATTACAGCATATTATAATTTAAATATATTTGTACATACATGTTAAATTGCGAAATATATATATATATATATATATATATAATATATATTTTATCTAAACGTCTTAAACAAAGTACAAGCTAGGGTGGCCAATTCCAGGCTACATCTTTTGTAATAAATTTTATAACAAATAGATGATGTACAAATATAAAATAATATATGTAAAACATTATATTATTAAAACAGTTTCTAATAGTAAGTATAGTCGAATAATACTATCGTTATTTCATTTCAGACTTAAGTTCCAAATCTAGATATACGTATAACTGTGGAACTATATAATTTACTTGCCTTATCAACACAACATATTATATAAGTATTAACAGTTAATATATATATTACCTTACATAGAAGAGAGGAGAAAGCATGCGGGAAGAGAACACGTAGTACTCGAGAGGAGAGAAAGGGGAGTTGCGGCCGATGACAGGGTAGTGGTGGAGGAAGTCGGTGCAAGGCAGCGACGAGGCGGTGGTTTAAGGCTGAGGCGGAATGCGGCTGTTGCATGCCGGGGTTTGGGCGTTCGACATAGTGGTCGGTGAAGAGGAAGGATGGGCGTGCGGAAGGAGGGTGGAGATGGAAACGAAATGGTGGATCTTTGCTGTGATGTTGCTCACGTGTGTTGTATGTTTGGCAAGGAGGAAGTCTGAAACCCACAGACTTGAAATGGAAAAATAGTGAAGTGAAAAAAAGGCTTAACTCAGTAGTATAGCAACAGGTAAAGAAAGAAGAGAAAAATATAGTATAAATGAGTAATTTATAAGGACACAACAGTGAAGACTAACAGATAGCAATTAGTAATGTAAGATAAGAGGGCGGTAGGCGGCTGCTGCGGCGGGTTCAAGGCCGGAGGAGGTTGTCGGGAAGGAGCGAAGTGGATGACCGACCGATGGGTTGCGGAGTGCGCGTGGAGTCGTGCTCTCACTTTGTTTCGGCCATACATTTTTTTTACAGGATGAAAAAGATGAGAAGAAGAAAGCAGGAGGAGGTACCTCGAGAGTTGGAATTGCAAGAAAATGAACAGTACGTTTCATATTTACTTTATAAATTTAGAGTAAAATTAATGTTGCTTTGTAACCCGATACGTCACTTCCTATCCAATTCTATCCAACAACTGCCAACTGCCTCATTTAATACACTAGCTGAGATTATAAATTTCCAAATTTAAGTGTATACAGGTTAAAGATTTTGGGCTGAAAATGGTTTAACCGCTACGTCCGGAACGGTTAAATTAACGCGACGATTTTCAACGGACTCCGATTTGCACGAATGAATATACCATTTTGATCAGTGCGATGAGGCGATTAAAACGGTATATGGATATTAGTGGTTCGATTAAATTTTAAAAATTCGAAATTTTCTACCGCGGAAAATGCATGAAAAACGTAGAAAAATAAGATCGACGGAGCCAAAGATGTTCAAATTTGGAAAAACGACAAACTGACATCTTGCTCAGAAGATGTTTTAGAATTTTTTTATGTAAAAATATTTAGGTTTCGAGAAAGTTTTATTTTCATCTCTTTTTAACTGATTTAATTGAAGTAAATTTACGCACGAAATAATCTTTCGTATTTTGGGACGAAAATTTACCAGTCGCTATATTTAACTAGACGTATTCCAAATATCAAATTTATATTTCAAAATTTTATTTTTATATGTTATTAAATTTCGCACAAATTCAGTTAGTTAAATTAATTTAAAACCTTTAAAATATCCGGGTTGTTACAATTTGGCTAACTTAATAACAAATATATCATTATTAAACACAATGATTATTTATTGTAATACCCAAGGTAATTATATCTAGACACCATTTCCTTTTTATATTATTCTTACTTCTATAAATTCAAGATTAAATTTCAGTTTGAATCCATTTCAAACTTACCTTTATTTAAAGCTTTTAAACAATTTAATTTCTGAATTCTAGTTTTAGAATTACATTTTCAATTAATTAAATTTTAATTTGGTTGTATTTTTGTTTTTACTTAATTTAATTCCAATTCAAGACTTCAATTTGGTTGCATTATATTACTTGTTAATTTTAATTTCAATAATTTAACAACCAATCGCCTTAATATTTATTAGAATGAAATATTTCTTTATATATCAAAATATACTTTTATATAAAATCATTTAAAATAGTTTTATATGAGAAAGTAACAAGTACGCTCCCATATATATATATATATATATATATATATATATATATATTCAACTCATTCTAGAGTACTACAGACTCTATTTAATGCGTAATCCCCACTAGAGCCAAGATTCTCGCTTAACCTTTCAGTTCTGATACCAACTGTAACGACCCGAAATTTTCGAACACGAAAATTCCAGATAGTTATTAAAAAAAGAAATAGATAGAAGAAGAAGAAGAACAGAATCAACAACTTCTCACATTGGCAGCGGATAAAATATAATGACAAATAATAACAGTTTACAGAAGAATACTATATCTGTCGATTACATTTAAATACATCAGAGTTACACATATATCAACATGTCTAAGATTTATAATATTATAATACAGCGGAAAAAAAACTCTACACGTTCTTGCCATCCAGCTCGACTCCTGAGCTCCAGAACGTCCTTACTAAAAATCTATAATACTCAGTCTGACCCGAGCATTACACCAAAGTAAAATCCGGGTAAGGCTGGAAACCAGCGTGAGTAAACCCAACTAATATAGAATACTAAGAAACAACTTACATAAACCAGGGGTAACTCGTATTAATTTACAAAGTCACAATTTATTTATAAACATCGCTTATTCCATACATCCATTTTCTAAGTACAAAAATTTAGACTTAAATAATCCAATTCATTTAAATCACTTCATTCCAGCCTACAGATTTCACATATCAATCTACAAAAATTCGAAGTGGTTTCGGGTATTTCCTAATACCCGAACCCGGTCTCTTCGAGTCTCATGTCATCCTAACCCAAATTATCCAAACGAAATGCACAACATTTCATATCATAGGTATCAACATTCAATCATCCATAAGAAAACTTGATCACTTCTGAACTGATTCAATTGATTCGAATTGAATTTCTAACCTCAATCACTTTGATTTCCTCACTTTTCATTAACTAATTTCAAATCAATTAATCTATCATCCCATCATTATTCATCATAATTAATCATCCTGGATTAATTATCCTTCAATTACATTCAAGTAATTATCTTTATTTAATTACACGATATTAATTATTCTTTAACCAAAATCAATAAGTAATCTTAATTACTTCATGAATTATTTAACTATTTTAATTACATTACTCCTTAACTACTTATATTAATTAACTTCTCTTAAGTCACTTATTATTGAATAATTCATCTTAATTCATGAATCTTTAATTACATCGTTAATTATATAAATTAATGATTTCCAATTATATTTTCATTTATCCTGATTTAAATTAATTGCATTAAATAATTAATTATTAATTAAACCACAAATATTAATCACTTTTGATTTACCTCATCTTGTAATTATCTACCCTTTCATTTACTTCATTAAATAAATCAACTTCACCTTAATTAATCATCTTAATTACTCCCTTGAGTAATTCCACAAAGTAATTATATTTTTTTAATTACATTAAGTAATTACTTGTCACACCATCCAATGATTATTCTGAATTACGTACACTTAATTAATTAGCTTAAAACTTAATTAATTAATTCATGCCCGTCATTACTAAATTAATTAACCCAAATCATAAGTTAATTGAGTTAATTAATTATCCATTTTAATTACCCCACTAATTTAATGAATCACTAATCATTATTAAAATTAAAATGAAAACATCTTCTTATTTATGACTTAAGTTTAAAAACAATCTAAAACCCAAATACTTTGAGTCAAACCACAATTAACTCGAAAAACAAACCAAAACCAAAGTCACATCATCATCAGTGCACATCCAATCAATTTAAGCACTCAACCAATTATTTAAATTTAACCATTTAAATAAAAATCCAACAGACTGAGATTTACTCACCTTTGCCCCTTTACATTTGCAATCCACCTCATTCTCGACTTGGTTTCCCGGGTTATAACCTTGTATGAACATTAAATGATCTTATTAATATTCGAACTTATCGAAAATAAATTTCCATTTTTTTAATTTGATTTAAATTTAAAATTTTAAAGCTTTAAACTTACTTATCATTAAATCCAAAATGGTATAAAATTAAATTACCATAAGATATATTTTTAAAATCAAACCGTTAGCTGAAGTATGCATTTCATATAGTTTCTGATCTATATATGATTTTCGAACTTGCATAAAAAATTTCTGTTAACCCGCAGCTATGCTAACAATCTAAGCTTAAATTAAACTTCATATTTATATATTTCCTAATAGATATATACTAAATTAAATTAAAGACAATCTATATACCTTACAGCCCAACACTCCACCCTCTCGCTGCCTCAATGACAACGACGACACCACAGCCATCCTTGACTGCACACGAGCAGCACCCACACGTCGATGCAACCAAATCGAACCACCCACTGCCTTCCGCCACATCCTATGGTGAACACGAACCTACCAGATCGCCATTCACGCACGCGCTCCCTGACATCGAGCATCTCGTCCACTAATTTCACCCACATTGCGACCCTAATCAGGCCCTCTGATACGCGTGCCATCACGATACTTCAGCGAGCTCTGACTCGAATCGAATTCGATTGCGACCGGAATGAGGTTCGGCCCTTCTTTCTTCTTCACTTTTTTTTACGGGTCGCAATTTTGAATTCGGAGGAGAGAAATGAGATTTTGGGGAAAAGAAAAAAGGAAATGAACGGCTCTGTTGAACTGAAGGGTTTAAAAAGGGGAAAAAGGAGAACGACAATGTTTCTTTCATTCGGTTGCCATGGAATTTCGATTTTTTTTTAGATATATTCGATTTGCTATTGAAAGTTAGAGAGGGGGAGAGGATAAGATATAGGATTGGGGAAGCTTCTTGAGTACGCTTGATTATTATTATATAATTGAATATTGAAAATATCTCGTGTAACGTAACGCGAAATCCCGAACCCCGAATCAGACATGCCGACAGGCGTTAATAAGGCTTTACCCATATTCTGAACACAATAGAACATGTTTTGGAAGCTAATTCGATCATATGCGCGAGTTACGGAAATAAACAGTCAATTTTAAATTAAATTGATTAAAATAGTTTCTCTGCATTTTGAGTTGCCAGGGTCAAATGACAACTCCGATTGCTACGAAAATTGAAATCCAATAATAACTAACTATTGCGGATCTAATGGAACTGGTTTCATAGAAATCCGAGACTGCGCCTCGGAAGGCTATTTTTAAATTCAATTTAAACGATATATTATTAAAACTGAACAAATCACCTTTAAATTAAATTCCAACTATTCTATGATCTTCAGTACCATCATTATAAATTTTATAAGCCTTCAAATTATTTTAAACAGGCTTAGAAATTTCAGATTCAACAATTTACCCAATTTCAATTATTAAATTCAATATTTAAACTATATAATTCAACGATTTAATTATCAAGTAAATATTGATATCTGGAATTCAAGTTAAAATTAACTTTTAAATATTTTAAAATCAATTAACTATACAAATTTAAATTGTTAGAAATTCCGGGTCGTCACATTAAATATAATTCTTTAATTAAATTAAATCTCCAATGAATTTCAAAACTATCTTCTCAACCTTGATTTATAAAAACCATATGAATTCTATACAAAAATATACTTTAAATAAATACTTGACCATATTATATAATAATAAAATCCAATTTTATTATTTTACTTATTTATACTTTAAAAAAATCTTATTCATAGCTTAAACCAAAGTATTTAACTATATATATAATACATTTATACAATATCCAAATCCATACTCATAAAACGTATATTTCGTTACAAACCATAGAAAATCATTTCAAAATATTTTTATATATAGACCATGGTGCCTGTATATAATTTTCTATCCTATGGTCAAGTGATACGGATATTTGTCATTTCAATCCGTAATTTAAAATAAAATTATGGTTATATATCATTTCAAACCGCAATCCCGAATGAAATAAAATGCATAACAACTTGTAGTTTAAAATAATATATATATATAATACAACATCCATTCATCCATCAACATATCACACATCCATCATAATCATCATCCAAAACAATCAATCAATACCAATAGATAACTGATGATATATATAATAGGTATTTAACTCGCAGTTATATTCAATAATAAATTAAATAACGATTTAATTTAAGTAAATGCAATAACTGAGATGATGATTAAAAATATACGAAAATTCATAAATAAAGCATAACCATGACAAAATTTAATTTAACAAACATAAGAAATTTTAGAAGTTATGAGTGGGTTAAAACACTCATCTTTTGAATTTAAATTGAATTTAAATCCAATTTAAACCCAAAAATTTAACAGTCTCGGAATCCATCTAAACTAGCGTCAAAATATCCAGAATTTCCATACGATCCTAGCAGAGGAAACCGTGCGTAAATTGGACAACGTAAGAAAAAGTTATTAACAATTGAAGTTAGGCAATTAAAATTTAAAATAAATAAAATAAACAAACTCACTTCTCCCAGGACACGTCACCACCCTCCATCACGCAACTATCTCCAGGCATTTGAACGTACACGAGTTTGTTCCATATACCGTTCGAAACCCTAAATTGCCATCAACTCACGCAAAAACGCTGCCACCCTTCTCGGTCGCCGCGCCTGGCCACGTCATGCGCCACGGGCGTCTCTCCCTCGCGAGCTCCGCCCCCTCGCGATGCGTGCAAGTGCCGAACGCCCTGCCCAAATGCAGCAGCCGCCAAGAACATCCAACCTTAATTGGATTTTAGCCACCAATCCAACCGTTAGTTTGTCAAATGACCACCACAGATGAACTCCATTCGTCACTCTCCACACGACTATAACCTCGATTTGACGATCTGACACAGTTGATCGTGGCCCGATGAACGGTCGAGAATTGATCTGCGATTTGCGGACAAACGGTGATTCATAATAAAAAACAAACTGTATATCTGAGATGTTTGCATCAAAAGCTTCGATATATTATTTTTCTGAATTTTTTTTGATGAGTCTGAAATTTGGCTTTGATTTTGAGTTGCAGTTGGAATTAGGTGTTTGTCTGCCATTGAACCGAGGAGGTGAAAGAAATTGTACATATAGACAAATGAGAATGAGGGACAATTAGGGTTTATAATAGAGTATTTATAGACAAGGTTGAAAAAGAATAGATGGGTCAGATTGGTGTACGCATTAAACGATAAAGTGGCCCGGAAAGCCTGTTCTGACTTCAGAATGAAATTGGGTCAACCCGTATATCAAAATAGAGGTTTTTCAATATTTTAAATGCGATGGAACATGTTTCAAGTCCCAATTCCATCGTATGAAGAAGTTATGCTAAAATCAATTTATTTCAAATTAATTTCAATTGATTTCAATTTCATTGATTTCAAGCCGTTTCGAGTCCGTGCGATCAAACGACAAGTCCGATCGCTACGAAACTTGAAACCTACAATAATTCACCGTTATGGATCCGATGAAACTGGTTTCGTCGAAATCCGAGTCAGTGGCCAAAATGGCTATTTTCATATTAATTAAATAAATTAAAATTAATTAATTAAATCAAATTTTAAATTTCAATTCGAAAATTGGAAA
The DNA here is from genome assembly GCA_030765085.1 of Allium cepa. Classification (NCBI taxonomy): domain Eukaryota; kingdom Viridiplantae; phylum Streptophyta; class Magnoliopsida; order Asparagales; family Amaryllidaceae; genus Allium; species Allium cepa. The sequence continues at coordinate 294,030,795 of CM060929.1, forward strand.
ATTTCATCACTTATGATTTCTTAATCATTTACAATGATTTAAACAAATTTAAATGTCAATTTAACGTTGATTCATCTTATATACTTTAGAAATTTAAAATCCTTTATAACAAATTCCCATATCAGTTTAAAGTTAATCAATTTACCAATTATAGTGTTAAATTCCAACATACTAAAGTTGTCAAATATATACATTTATTATAATTAGAACTTCAACTAATTCACTCAAATAGGTTTCATTCCTTTACATTATCTTATGAATAAAATATGCATTCCCATTGCTTTATTACATTTACACTTTACAATTACTTACCCACATAAATAAGACATTTATTTTCATTTAAATGTAATTGATTTCCATTCTTCTTATCCAACCAATTGCTTTAATTAATTGGGATTGCACTAATTAAGTCAATTACTACAATTGCTTTCAAATTAATTCTATGAACAAAACAAATAGGTAATTTGTAACAATTGTAACCATTTAACTTTAATTTCCTTTAAGATTATTTCCTTCAAACAACTATTATAATTACTTCCAGAACATTGATTTTATTCAATGACCATTTATTATAATTTAAATTCATTAATCTAATTCAGTGCTTACATTTTGTTTTCATGTATTCAATTTCTAGCTAAGTATACATCTACATTATTTCCAATGATTCGAAATTTATTCAATTTGTTCATAGTCAACTTATATTAACACCACTACCTTTAATTTTAATTATCAATTCATTCATTAACCACTAACCATACCTTATTATCAAATATTACCTTAAATCTACAATAATGTAATATTTAATTCCATTTATTACAATAGGTTTATAGTTTACAACAAATGTTGCAATGACTCATATGATATTATTTTATCCAATTAAATTTGTGGTATTTCATAAATCTATTCCATACTTACATTTTGTTTCGTATATTTCGTTTATAACCAAGTAGAACATTTAGATTTATTTTCATTAATTGGTATTCCATTCAATTCACAAATTTATTAACTTTGATTAGTATTGTTTACCTTGCATTCTAGTTATTTTTTCATTAATTTATACTAACATTGATTCCTATCAAATTGCACTTATTATGTATTATTCCATCAATTTATATAACTTTGAATCTATTTCCCAATTTACAAATTACAATCAATTAAACCTTACAACTGTTTCAATAAATTGGAATTTCACTAAATTTGTCATTTATCAACTTGCCATGACCTTATTTCCTTAATTTACGTTCAGTTACTATTAAGCGATATATTATTGCATTGGTTAATTCAACAGTTACTTTTATTTACACATTTTCTATTTTATAACCAAATGTAACAATTTACACTATTCATTAATGGGATTTCACTTCAATTGTCAAAATTAAATTTTAATAACCATTGCTACAACTCATACTTAACATTTACTATAATATACATTATAAAAATTTTATTCGTTTCTATGAAAATCTAATTGAATTAACCAATTTTTATTTATTAAAAATTTTGGGTCGTTACACTCTTCCCACTTAAATCTTTTCATCCCCGAAAAGAAAAAAGAAGGGAAAAGAAGAATTAAGGAATCAATATATCTTACTTAAAATATTAAATTTATAAACAAATATATTTTACAAAATTAATAAATTTAAATATAATATACCTATTTATAACCATTAAATCGTTTTATACTTAAATTAATAAAGTTTGGAAAATATTTTCAAAATATTTTCTAATTCTAAAATTACGGAAAATTTCGACAGAGTCTCCTTTGTACGGAGAGGTTCGGGAGAAAATATAATATCAAATATAATAGTATACAACATACATATTCCAAAATAATATATCCCAACACGGGAAAATAATATAATAACGATATAAACCGTAATCCGAAAACATACCTATTTGTCGGGTAATTTACGCTTATATTATGAAACCAAATGCAGTAGTAATTGCTTACATAACCTGCATTTCACTTATATAATCCAAAAGAGTTAACAATTATATAAAATGAAATATTTAAAGCTGTTTCAAATAACAGCAAACAATTAACATACCAACCATCACTTGCAACAAGCAAACAATCATCACATAAATCAACACACATCAATTATCCATTCATATCAAACAAATAATTGTTCGGCTTCAAAACATTAAATCGTACGGAATGAAAATAAACTACTAAGCGTACCCTTTTACTCAACAGTCTTAGGTGAAACTAAATAGATTATACATACATCCAAACAAATTTAAAGTATCCTTACCCAAACAACTATAAACCAAACAAACAACAAATTCCCAATTCAAGTTAATCTTTATCAATTTCATTCATATAATAATTTATCTCTTAAATTTACATTTAATTAGTATTATTTCAATTATACTTAAGTTTATAACAACTACAACTTCCAATTCTTATTTATTAAATAATTTCATTGAATACCTTCATTATTTCAAATTTTTACTTGTATAATATTCTATTACAATTTCTTATTACCATTGTAACATTTATTATTTGGTAAGTTATACCTATATGCTTTTAAGAATGCAATTGAAAATCACATAAGTTTTTCTCAATTCTTTTAATTAATTAAATGCTCAATAGTAATATCCTTTGTTTTATATGTTACAAATTTAAATTTATTTTTATTTAATTTACAACTTAGCATTAACTCTCTTATTTCCTTTAGAAGTTTCAATTTATTAATTACTTACGTTCCAATTCACTACAATAATTGAAACTACTAATTAATGGAAACTTAAGAACTAAATACCGGGTTAAAACTCAAGTCATTTTAAAGTAATAGATAAACATATACTTACAACATATATATCCAATTATATTTAAAACAGTTAAAATTTATATTTGTTTATCAAAATAAATCTGTAGCAAAACTACTATAGTGGCCTTCCCACTTCGAAACTCGAAAATGAATGTCGATGATGCGGCCACAATCACCGAAATTATTTTCCAGCTACAGAGAAGGAAATACAGAACTTATTTTTTCCAAAATCTTCTTTGAAACATTTCTTTCAAATTATATTGAAATATTTATATTAGAAAATACTTCTAATAATATTATTATTATATTCCAAAATTATTGAAAGAATTTTCAAAACCCCGGGACTTAAGTTCTAAATTCCCATTTTCATTTATTTTGTTTTCAATCTCATTTCAACTATTATTTATAAATTTCATTACCTAACAACCAATATAATATAACCAAATATAACCTTTATATAAATTTACAATATATATATATATAGAAAATATAACAGGCAAAATTATTTCATTCTTCTATATTAGAACAAATATTATGTCGGCCTGTCCTATTAAGTGTTTAGAAATCCCTGTTGATGTCATAGCGTCCCATGCATCAAACAGAATTTATAAATACAAAAAGAAACAAATTAACACAATATTAAAACCTTTTTATAACACTAACAAATACGCTCTCTCATATATATACATTCAGCGAGTCCCATAGGGTATTTCTACCCTATTAATAAAGAGTCAGACCCCACAAAGTTAAGCTTTATTGCTAAACCAAAGCTCTGATACTAGATGTAACGTCCCGCCTTTCTGTACGCTTTAAATCGACGATAAGCCACACACGTTAGACTTAAACCATACAGAAGGGCGGATTGTTATGGGGTAAATAAGAAATAAGGAAGAAAGAAATAAAAAAACAGAATCTTGCAGCGGAACGATAAAATATAATTATCAAATATACAGTTCATGAAGCTGTTTTACAAAATATTCGATTATATTTATGCAATACATGTCAGCGTTACACATACCAAGAATATTAATAATACAGCGGAACAGTATGAATGTAGTGGAATACTATTACAAATAATAATAAATCTTCGTCTTCGTCCTCAAGAGTACGGTCTTCTAAATCCTGAAATGCTCCGGCTGACCCGAGCGAATTGAAAAAAAACAATCGAGTCAAAACCAAAATATCTTATGCAAGTTAAATCAACAGAAATAAATATGAGTGGAATGGCGTCAGAGATGTTTACGGGATTTGACATCTCCTATCTAGTGTCTAATGTGAGTGCGGTATGTAACAACCCGATATTTTCAACCATTCGCATCCGCACATGTCGGACTTGAATTGCTTAAAATACCGCGTTGTAAATAAAATTTGGCAAATCTCAGAATATACAGTAAATACATAATCACAGATCACAGACACAGAGTATTTAATAATGCAGCGGAATTTAAAAGAAATAGTAGTTCATGAAGTTACTATATAAAAATAAGATACATCAGAGTTAAACATGATACAACAAAAAGTAACAAGATACATCAGGTACAATCAGAATACATCACTGAAATCACTGAATGCAGAAAGCAAATAGATGGCTGGATCTTCAAGGAAAGCTCCAACTCCGAAGGTGAATCTTGAATGCTAACTCACTCAATCTGACTCGAGCGTAAAGCAAAATACAAAACACTCGAGTCAGAACATAAATACTTATGAATTGTAAATAAACTCAAGTGAACAGTAACAAAAATGCATCAGTAACTTAAAGGATGCTTGGGATCGCCCATCCTTTAAGGATCCGTTAAACTATTTACTATGTATTAATATTGCGCTACTATAATAATGTCTATAGTAAAATAAACATACTTTTAAATAGCGTTCCGGGTTACCCATATCACCCTTCACACATAATAGTCCCAGTAGTCCATCCAATATCATGCCATCTCCGCTCTGGGTGACTGTCAGAGGATACCACACGGGCTACGGGAGAAAAACAAACTCGTAGTAAAGGCTCGGTATGGTAGGTGACACGGCACACAAGGCAATGCCAGGGTAGATATACCAATTTACGCACACAGGCTGGTGGTAACGTAGCAGCCACATACGCCCACCTCGGAACACACTCCCAATCAAAATCGGAGGATGGCCATCTAATCAATCATCAGTAAGAGTATAGTATCGAAGGAATGTATCCGACCAGAGGTGCTACCTCCTTTGGCCCGAGATCGCTCCTGTTTTACCCACCTTATGCCAACTCACGGGAGTTGGGTCCACGTAATATACCTCAAGAACGTCGCCACCATCCTACTTCATTCTGGAATCTCCACCACGTACACGGTTGTTAAAGTGGTTTTCGGAGTTGGCAGAGAGTATGACAACTTCCGATCCCGGTCTTTAACAACCAAACGTTATTATAACGCTGTGGTCATTTCAAAATAGTTTATATTTCAAAATAGTTTATATTTCAAAAGGATCAAATCATTTCATTTCAAAACTATATTCCTTCCAAAATAGTTTACTCCTTGAAACCAAAACCATTTTTATTTCAAAACTATTTATTCAATCAAAATAGTTTATACTTCGAAACGAAAATCATTTTTATTTCAAAACTATATTCAAATCAAAATAGTTTATACTTTATCATTTCCATCTCAAACCTATATTCACTTGCAAAAATCATAATACTTTCAAAGTTATAACTCTTTCGAAACCAAAATACTTGAAATCATTATACTTTGAAAATCATAACATTCTGAAATCATACATTTGAAATCATGAAACATCCATTTAATTCTTTATATTTTACAAATTTATTTCCAATTTAATTCAAAATTTTAAATTTCCAATTTAATTCAAATCAAACCATCAATTTCAATTCAGTTCAGTTTTCTAACAAAACATTTCAAATCTTATAAATTTCAAATATAGATTTGATCTACAAAATAAGCTATCTAATTTTAATATGTTTCCAAACTTTAATATCCCACATTTCAAAACTAAACTTTATAATTCCGTATATTCATATCTCAAATCTAATTTCATTATTATGTAGTTTTGAAATATTCATTTCATAAATCCAATATTATTAAAATAAACTTAAATTACAATTAAACCAAATATCTTTTCATACAAATATAAACTTCAAATATTCCTTTATCAAATAAAGCAAAATCAAATATCATTCAACATTCACATTCTTTATTAAAATAAAGATCAAATCATTTCCAAACCATTTCAAAATCATTAAAATATTACATCCTTTCAAAACTTCATAATCAAATCATTATTTAAATTCAAATCCAAATATTCAAAGTTAAATATCATTTAAAAATCAAATATGTCATTCACTTATTATTTCAAACTTCATTACCAAAAAATACATTCCAAAATTCCATTCAAAAATTCATTTATTATATTACATTTCATTCCGTTTAACACATAACTAAGTAAACTTTATTTAAATTCAAATTCAATTTAAATTCCTTAAAAATTCAAATTTAAATATTCAAAACTTCTAAAATTTCACAGATAATCCATTTCAAAAGTTAAATTATTCAACACTTTAAAATATAGCCCAAACAGTGTTAAAATCTATAACATTTCAAAACATTGTCAAATTATAGCAACGACAGCATTTATAAAGTGCTATCGTAGCTTATATTTTCCAAAATGGTTTATTTCAAGAATAGCGACATTTATAAAATGTCGTAATAGATATTTAGTTATTTCAAACATTGTTAGATTCAAAACAATAGCATTAAAATGCTGTCAAAAGACTAAAGCATTTTTGAAAATGCTATAAACTTCCAGGTTTCATTTTAGCTTTTCAAAAATAATAATAAAACTCCAAATTTTTATTATTAAATCTTAAAAATCATATTTCTAGACTTCAAAATTTCACATTTAAAATCATTTTAACATATGATTTAACATAATAAAATTTTAAGATCAAATATTCAATTTTGCAAACTCCATTCATTTATTAAGTCAAAATTCACTGTTTATTAATTTATAAATTTAATAAACTTAAAATTTTACTTCAAATATCATTTCAAAACTTTAAATTTAATTTCCATTATTTATTTACATCTTAAAATAAAATTTAAAGTCAAACGTCACATTTACTCCAAATTTACATACTTGAATTCACTTAAATTCACAATTTCAAGATTTAATATTTAACTTTCTTAAAACCATAATATATATATTTTAAATCAAAATTTCATACTTTTGAAAATACATATTTAAAAAAATCATTTAAAAATATACCACGGGGTCTGTATATAATTTTCTAACCTAGGTCAAGTGATACAGATATATATCATTTCAATCCGTAATTTACAAAGAAAACCCGGGTTCTATCATTTCAAACCCGCAATCCCAAGCCAAATAAAATACAATAAAAATCGCTCAGGCCTATCATTTCAGCCCATAATGATTTTTTCCTATTCTAAAGTCTGTTCGGGTATGTATCATTTCAACCCATAATGATTCTATTCTAACAGGGAACTTGCAGTGTGAATATATGCATAAACAATATAAACAATGTCAATGTCACAATATAATGTCATATATCAGATGTCAGGTGAAAATTAACAGTTTTAACATGGTAATAACATGGCATAGCATATCATATGATCATCACTAACTTGCATAAACATTTTATGTTACTAAACACTTGTCATCAATTCACTTTTTCATAAGTATAAATGTCAGAGTGAGAAAGACTAACCTTTTCAAAGCTAGAGACCAAAACAACATACAAGCACGACTCTAAAGGCACGACAAGCACAATTGCATGACTTTTGATTTGAGTTGAGAGAACCAAGATTTGATTTTGCAATAACAATAAGCAAGACAATATAACATATGAATATTAACCAAAACAATATCGAACAAATTGAAATACAAAGCAATAAAGACAAGACTTTGCCTTCACCATTCAAATGATTGACCATAGGGGATCAAGTGCTTAGCCATGATGTGTTTGGGCTCAGGTTAGCATCATATAGGTCAGGTTTAGCACACCTAGGCACAGCAACATGAAGTGATGTGAAGGGTAGGAGATGCAACATGAAGAATATCAATGGAAAAGGCAAATAGGTGAAGTTTTGGTCACAATAAGGCTCGACTTGGTCATTGCTTGGCTCGGCCATGTATGGTACAGGTCTGGACAGTGGAGGGTGATGGTGATGCAGCAGCCAAAGGTCATGTAGCAAGTGGTGGTGGTGGCTAAGGGGGTGGCCAAAGCAAGATGTGGAGGGTAGGTGATGATATGTGTAGTCTAGGCAATGTTTTAAGGAGTTTTGTGCAAGTTTTTGTGGTGTAGCTTCAATGGATGGGCACGGCTTGGTCATGGTCAGTGGAGGAGGTGTGTTTGCTGCTAAAGATGGTGGAGATGATGGTGGAGCTGATGGAGGTAGAGGCTAGCCGAGCAGACATGTGAAGAGCATGGCAAAATCAAGGAAAGAAGAAGAGAAAGTGAAGCAAAAGAAGCCATTATTTTTATTTTATTTTTGAAGAAGATAGCCATGTTTTTTTTTCTTTTTGAGGAGATGAGAAAGCTTCATTCACGTAAATGAGTGATGAAAATTCACGGATAAAGCCAGAAAAGGTACGGCCAAAGAAAAACAATAAAGATGTAGGTTAAGAAATGAAAAGGCAGAAGATTAAAAGACTTAGGAATGTAAAAGGTTTTAGAAACCTTTCATATTTCTTTATTTAATTTTTTTATTACTTTATATTTCTGGTAATAATACTAATACCAGATAAATTTTCGAAATTTATCAAAATATAATAATTTATATAAACATTTATCAATAATATAAAGTTAATATAAGAAAATAGCTAAAAATAGTAAACTAGTCTGGAAAATTTGAAATTTAATAGAATAAATTTTAGAAAATTCATATGATCTTGTAATATATTTTTAAACATAAATAATAACATAAAATAAAAATACATTCACAAATTTAATTTTTTTTATGAAGAAAATAGCAGAAAATAGGAAAACAGCCTTTTAAAATAGGAAATCATCATAGTAAATTTTAGAAAAATTCTATTATTATTTTTAAAACATTTAGAGATGAAAATATACATAAATTAACATATTTACACATATAAAAAAATATAAGAAAGAAAATATGATTTATAAAATTTAAAATAGGAAAAATTGCACAAAAAAACCAATTATACTAAAATTGAAATGTTCAGAACTTTCATAATTTAACTCCGTTTCCAACGAAACGAAAAGTAGTATTCAATGTTATTAAATCTATTTTAATAATAAAAGATAAAATTTAAGATTTAAAAAAAAAATTTAAATTTGAAGTTCAAAAGTCAAAATTTGACCAGTTTGACTAGAAATCCATTTTTCAGTAAAATATCCAAATTACACCATTTTGAAATTATAATTCACTTAATAATCAACATTTATATTTAAAAATGAAATGTTCGAAATAAAACAAGTTTTAAAAAATTTAAAAAAAGAAATTCAAATTTAAATAATATACAAAAATCTAGGGTTGTTACACTCTCCCCCACTCAAAACTTTTCGTCCCCGAAAAGAAATGAGGTACGGGAAAGCATAGAAAAAGATAGAGTGGAATAAGATTAAAATAAGATGACAAGGAGATTTAAATTACACCTGATAACTATTGTTATAGGTAAGTTTGACAAGATGGAGATGATCAAATCAAGAATACAAGCACGAAAAGATCCTCCAGAGTCTGAATCACCCCTTTCACTTCACCGACGGTTTATGAATGGAAAAACAGTGTTCAAATCTAGATAAGTAACAAAATTTGTCAAAGATTATAGAAAGATTTCTAAACAGACTGGTATAAGCAATAGCCTTCCCATTCTGTAACAAGATAAGGAAAATAAGGACAACTAAAAGATAGTTTGAAAAACAAAATAAGATAATAAATTTGAAACCACGATGCTTTGAAATCATAATACTTCAGAGATGTTATTATTTGGAAATCATACTACTAAAAATCATAACACTTTTAAAATAATCTTCATTTAAACCATTTAAATTCAAGGTCAGATAATATTCATTTCAAAATTGTAACATTTCTAAGTTCATTTATTCAATCATAAGATTTCCAAAACATTGTATTTTTTAGAAACAACAGCACTTATAATATGCTACAGTAGATATAATAGTATTTCAAATCAGTTCAATTTCTGAAATATTCATTCGGATATCATTTACTTATGATTTTATTAAAACAAACTTTTATGAATGGAATATCCAAATCAAACTATACTTCATTTAATAAGTCAAAAGTTCATTATTTTACCTAACTCTTAATTTAACAAATAACCTAACACTTTATTTAAAATACTCATTTCATAAATAGGATATTCCTTCAATAAGTTACATTTTAAATTTCCATTTGAAAACCAAATTCTCAATAATCAAATTTTAGTGATATTAAAAATACATCTTAACTATTTAAATCAAAATTATTCATTTTACAAGACATATCTATTTTATAAATAAAATATTTTATTTATAAAATAGATATCATAACAAATACAGCAATCAAATTTCTTTACACCTTTATTCATTTATACATCAATTAAACTGTGATTTCAAATTAAGTATACTTTATTACAAAATGTCCCATTCAAATATATTTTATTTATCTATTCAAAGATACATTGTTTATTATACAAACATATTCATTTCAGGAAATAACCTTTGTTAAAATTCCTAGGTTAGACTTAAGGTTCCATGTTAAATCAAATTTGATTATTAAGTTATTTAAATAAAATTCCTTAAATTCTTTTTTCTTTATTTACCTCTATTAATCTTTTATAACTAAAATTTAAGTGTATAACATTTATTATAACCACTCAAATTTTATTTATAGAATCCTTTTTATATCGTATATTATCCAATTACACATTCAACTTCTAAAAATTAAGGTAGGTTATATTGGAATGAAATTGTGTGTTATACAAATAAAAATTCCAATATTCAATTATCTCAAGTTGAAATCATTTATCTAAAATTTTTAAAATTTTCTTTAAGATAGAGTTTAAGAATTAAATTTCCGATTCCTTTCAAACCATTTAGAGATAACTAATAATATATACATAATATGTCAAATCAAATTTCAATCATATATCTATATATTAAAATCAAGTCATATTTTAGAAATTCAAATCAATTAAATTCCCAAAACAAAGCTGTAGTAAGACTACAGAACTGTCTCTTCACTTCGAAACTCGAAAATGAACATCGATGATGCTGCAGTCATCGCCGAAGTAATTTTCCAGCGACAAAGAGAAGAGCATTATTTTAAACTTTAAAATTATTTGGAAACAAATTTCTATTTGGAAATACTTTAAATAATATATCCTTTTAAAACTTTTAACACAAGGTTTGAATCCATCGGAAATTAAATTCTTAAATTTCTTGATTTAAATTCATTTCAGTTCCCAAATAAATTTATAAACAACTATTTATAAATTTATTTGTAGAGCAATAAATGATAAATGAAGTATTATCATTTCAAATTATCAACTTAAATAAATTTATTAAGTTCCATAAACTTATATATCAAAATTTATTTCATTAACCAAATTTTAAAATAATATTGTGTTAGTTTGTTCTGTCAAAGTGTTTTGGAAATCTTATCGATAGCGTTGATCAGACGATTCGATCAGAAACCCAATTCAACATCAACAACTCAAACAACACAATATATAAAACAAAAATATAGATTTACAAGTACAATTCAAAATGTTGGAAAAAGGCTGGAAGTAAAAGGCAAGATAATTAATTAACAAAATAGGAAGAAGGATAAGCTTAAATAAATCGCAGGCAACCTTAACCGGGTAAACGTGACTTAAAGAATAAGATCAATGCGGATTTTATGGAGTAAATCTACATTCGATCTCAAGAGATAGAGTTTGGAATACAAAAGATATTAGCATCTAAACCAAGGATAGATATAAATCTCTGGTGAATCGATGCTAATTGTAAAGAAGTTTCGCCCCTTTTACAAGAAAATTAGAATATTGGCGAGACCGCCAATTCACTATAAAGATCATTCGAAGTGGAGTTATGGGATACTCCGAAATCAAATGAAGATGAATAGTGGGGAATAAGAATGGATTTTGGAACCACAGGGAACGTTCCAAAATTCCATGGAATCGAGTCAAAAGAAAGAGATTCAACTCGAATGAAAGTGATTCTGTAAATACATCTACTCTATATGATGAGTTTTGCCTAGAGCTACCAAAGCTCTGATACCAACTGTAACGACCCGATATTTTCAACCATTCGCATCCGCACATGTCGGACTTGAATTGCTCAAAATACCGCGTTGTAAATAAAATTTGGCAAATCTCAGAATATACAGTAAATACTTAATCACAAATCACAGACACGGAGTATTTAATAATGCAGCGGAATTTAAAAGAAATAGTAGTTCATGAAGCTACTATATAAAAATAAGATACATTAGAGTTAAACATGATACAACAAAAAGTAACAAGACACATCAGGTATAATCAGAATACATCACTGAAATCACTGGATACAGAAAGCAAATAGATGGCTGGATCTTCAAGGAAAGCTCCAACTCCGAAGGTGAATCTTGAATGCTAACTCACTCAATCTGACTCGAGCGTAAAGCAAAATACAAAACACTCGAGTCAGGACATAAATACTTATGAACTGTAAATAAACTCAAGTGAACAGTAACAAAAATGCATCAGTAACTTAAAGGATGGTTGGGATCGCCCATCCTTTAAGGATCCGTTAAACTATTTACTATGTAGTAATATTGCGCTACTATAATAATGTCTATAGTAAAATAAACATACTTTTAAATAGCGTTTCGGGCTACCCATATCACCCTTCACACATAATAGTCCCAGTAGTCCATCCAATATTATGCCATCTCCGCTCTGGGTGACTGTCAGAGGATACCACACGGGCTACGGGAGAAAAACAAACTCGTAGTAAAGGCTCGGTATGGTAGGTGACACGGCACACAAGGCAATGCCAGGGTAGATATACCAATTACGCACACGGGCTGGTGGTAACGTAGCAGCCACATACGCCCACCTCGGAACACACTCCCAATCAAAATCGGAGGATGGCCATCTAATCAATCACCAGTAAGAGTATAGTATGGAAGGAATGTGTCCGACCAGAGGTGCTACCTCCTTTGGCCCGAGATCGCTCCTGTTTTACCCACCTTATGCCAACTCACGGGAGTTGGGTCCACGTAATATACCTCAAGAACGTCGCCACCATCCTACTTCATTCTGGAATCTCCACCACGTACACGGTTGTTAAAGTGGTTTTCGGAGTTGGCAGAGAGTATGACAACTTCCGATCCCGGTCTCTTTAACAACCAAACGTTATTATAACGCCGTGGTCATTTCAAAATAGTTTATATTTCAAAAGGATCAAATCATTTCATTTCAAAACTATATTCCTTTCAAAATAGTTTACGCCTCGAAACCAAAACCATTTTTATTTCAAAACTATTTATTCAATCAAAATAGTTTATACTTCGAAACCAAAATCATTTTTATTTCAAAACTATATTCAAATCAAAATAGTTTATACTTTATCATTTCCATCTCAAACCTATATTCACTTCCAAAAATCATAATACTTTCAAAGTTATAACTCTTTCGAAACCAAAATACTTGAAATCATTACACTTTGAAAATCATAACATTCTGAAATCATACATTTGAAATCATGAAACATTCATTTAATTCTTTACATTTTACAAATTTATTTCCAATTTAATTCAAAATTTTAAATTTCCAATTTAATTCAAATCAAACCATCAATTTCAATTCAATTCAGTTTTCTAACAAAACATTTCAAATCTTATAAATTTCAAATATAGATTTGATCTACAAAATAAGCTATCTAATTTTAATATGTTTCCAAACTTTAATATCCCACATTTCAAAACTAAACTTTATAATTCCATATGTTCATATCTCAAATCTAATTTCATTATTATGTAGTTTTGAAATATTCATTCATAAATCCAATATTATTAAAATAAACTTAAATAACAATTAAACCAAATATCTTTTCATACAAATATAAACTTCAAATATTCCTTTATCAAATAAAGCAAAATCAAATATCATTCAACATTCACATTCTTTATTAAAATAAAGATCAAATCATTTCCAAACCATTTCAAAATCATTAAAATATTACATCCTTTCAAAACTTCATAATCAAATCATTATTTGAATTCAAATCAAAATATTCAAAGTTAAATATCATTTAAAAATAAAATATGTCATTCATTTATTATTTCAAACATCATTACCAAAAAATACATTCCAAAATTCCATTCAAAAATTCATTTATTATATTACATTTCGTTCCGTTTAACACATAACCAAGTAAACTTTATTTACATTCAAATTCAATTTAAATTCCTTAAAAATTCAAATTTAAACATTCAAAACTTCTAAAACTTCACAGATAATCCATTTCAAAAGTTAAATTATTCAACACTTTAAAATATTGCCCAAACAGTGTTAAAATCTATAACATTTCAAAACATTGTCAAATTATAGCAACGACAGTATTTATAAAGTGCTATCGTAGCTTATATTTTCCAAAATGGTTTATTTCAAGAATAGCGACATTTATAAAATGTCGTAATAGATATTTAGTTATTTCAAACATTGTTAGATTCAAAACAATAGCATTAAAATGCTGTCAAAAGACTAAAGCGTTTTGAAAATGCTATAAAATTTCAGGTTTCATTTTAGCTTTTCAAAAATAATAATAAAACTCCAAATTTTTATTATTACAACTTAAAAATCATATTTCTAGACTTCAAAATTTCACATTTAAAATCATTTTAACATATGATTTAACACAATAAAATTTTAAGATCAAATATTCAATTTTGCAAACTCCATTCATTTATTAAGTCAAAATTTACTGTTTATTAATTTATAAATTTAATAAACTTAAAATTTTACTTCAAATATCATTTCAAAACTTTAAATTTAATTTCCATTATTTATTTACATCTTAAAATAAAATTTAAAGTCAAACGTCACATTTACTCCAAATTTACATACTTGAATTCACTTAAATTCACAATTTCAAGATTTAATATTTAACTTTCTTAAAACCATAATATATATATTTTAAATCAAAATTTCATACTTTTGAAAATACATATTTAAAAAAAATCATTTAAAAATATACCACGGGGTCTGTATATAATTTTCTAACCTAGGTCAAGTGATACAGATATATATCATTTCAATCCGTAATTTACAAAGAAAACCCGGGTTCTATAATTTCAAACCCGCAATCCCAAGCCAAATAAAATACAATAAAAATCGCTCAGGCCTATCATTTCAGCCCATAATGATTTTTTCCTATTCTAAAGTCCGTTCGGGTATGTATCATTTCAACCCATAATGATTCTACTCTAACAGGGAACTTGCAGTGTGAATATATGCATAAATAATATAAACAATGTCAATGTCACAATATAATGTCATATATCAGATGTCAGGTGAAAATTAACAGTTTTAACATGGTAATAACATGGCATAGCATATCATATGATCATCACTAACTTGCATAAACATTTATGTTACTAAACACTTGTCATCAATTCACTTTTTCGTAAGTATAAATGTCAGAGTGAGAAAGACTCACCTTTTCAAAGCTAGAGACCAAAACAACATACAAGCACGACTCCAAAGGCACGACGAGCACAATTGCATGACTTTTGATTTGAGTTGAGAGAACCAAGATATGATCTTGCAATAACAATAAGCAAGACAATATAACATATGAATATTAACCAAAACAATATCGAACAAATTGAAATACAAAGCAATAAAGACAAGACTTTGCCTTCACCATTCAAATGCTTGACCATAGGGGATCAAGTGCTTAGCCATGATGTGTTTGGGCTCAGGTTAGCATCATATAGGTCAGGTTTAGCACACCTAGGCACAGCAACATGAAGTGATGTGAAGGGTAGGAGATGCAACATGAAGAATATCAATGGAGAAGGCAAATAGGTGAAGTTTTGGTCACAACAAGGCTCGACTTGGTCATTGCTTGGCTCGGCCATGTATGGTACAGGTCTGGACAGTGGAGGGTGATGGTGAAGCAGCAGCCAAAGGTAATGTAGCAAGTGGTGGTGGTGGCTAAGGGGGTGGCCAAAGCAAGATGTGGAGGGTAGGTGATGATATGTGTGGTCTAGGCAATGTTTTAAGGAGTTTTGTGCAAGTTTTTATGGTGTAGCTTCAATGGATGGGCACGGCTTGGTCATGGTTAGTGGAGGAGGTGTGTTTGCTGCTGAAGATGGTGGAGATGATGGTGGAGCTGCTGGAGGTAGAGGCTAGCCGAGCAAACATGTGAAGAGCATGGAAAAATCAAGGAAAGAAGAAGAGAAAGTGAAGCAAAAGAAGCCATTATTTTTATTTTATTTTTGAAGAAGATAGCCATGTTTTTTTTCTTTTTGAGGAGATGAGAAAGCTTCATTCACGTAAATGAGTGATGAAAATTCACGGATAAAGCCAGAAAAGGTACGGCCAAAGAAAAACAATAAAGATGTAGGTTAAGAAATGAAAAGGCAGAAGATTAAAAGACTTAGAAATGTAAAGGGTTTCAGAAACCTTTTATATTTCTTTATTTAATTTTTTTTATTACTTTATAATTCTGGTAATAAAACTAATACCAGATAAATTTTCGAAATTTATCAAAATATAATAATTTATATAAACATTTATCAATAATATAAAGTTAAAATAAGAAAATAGCTAAAAATAGTAAACTAGTCTGGAAAATTTGAAATTTAATAGAATAAATTTTAGAAAATTCATATGATCTTGTAATATATTTTTAAACATATATAATAACATAAAATAAAAATACATTCACAAAATAAATATTTAAAATTTAATTTACATATAATTTTTTTTTATGAAGAAAATAGCAGAAAATAGGAAAACAGCCTTTTAAAATAGGAAATCATCATAGTAAATTTTAGAAAAATTCAATTATTATTTTTAAAATATTTAGAGATGAAAATATACATAAATTAACATATTTACACATATAAAAAAAATATAAGAAAGAAAATATGATTTATAAAATTTAAAATAGGCAAAATTGCACAAAAAAACCAATTATACTAAAATTGAAATGTTCATAACTTTCACAATTTAACTCCGTTTCCAACGAAACGAAAAGTAGTATTCAATGTTATTAAATCTATTTTCATAATAAAATATAAAATTTAAGATTTAAAAAAAATTTAAATTTGAAGTTTAAAAGTCAAAATTTGACTAGAAATCCATTTTTCAGTAAAATATCCAAATTACACCATTTTGAAATTATAATTCACTTAATAATCAACATTTATATTTAAAAATGAAATGTTCGAAATAAAACAAGTTTTAAAAATTTAAAAGTAAAAGAAATTAAAATTTAAATAATATACAAAAATCTAGGGTTGTTACACGGTAACTTAAGAGATGTTCGGGATTCACATCTCCCAAGTATCCACTAAACTATCTACTATGTAGTAATACACGCTATTATAATATTGTCTACGGTAAAATATAAGATACTGAAAATAGCGTTAAGGGGTTACCCATATAGCCCTTAACACACTTTTATATTCCCATAGTTTATACAGTACCGTAATCTCCCCCGTACCGGGCGTCGTCAGAGGGCACTCCATGGGTATGGTACAAAACAAAATCGTATAAGGCGCGCTAGGGTAGGTGACACGGCACAACTAGGCAATGCCAGGGTAGATATACCAATTACGCTTCTGGGTCGATGGTAATGCATAGCCGCAGCTACCGCCCACCTCGAGCCACACCCCCAAGTCAAAGAAATCAAAAGTGGCCACCGAATAAATCCAAAAGTCAGAGTATAATATCGAAGGGATGTGTCCGATAAAAGGTGCTACTTTCTTAACCCGTCAATCGCTCCTGTTTTAGCCACCTTATGCCAACTCATGGGAGTCGGGTCCACGTATTTACCTCAAAGGAAACACCGCCACCATCCTACTTCATTCTGGAATCTCCACCACGTACAGGGTTGTTAAAGTGGTTTTCGGAGTTGGCAGAGAGTATGACAACTTCCGGTCCCGGTCTCTTCAACAACCAAACGTTATTATAACACCACGGTCAATTTAAAATAATTATACTTCAAAACCAGAGTATAATATCCCTTTCAAAACCATATAAATACGATATCATTTCTGTTTTAAAAATCCAAATCAATATGATATTATTTTTATAAAACGCAAATCAATATAATATCATTTTTCAAATATAACCTTTTCTAAAACCATAACACATTCAAATTTATATACTTCGAAACCAACGTTTGAAATATAACCTTCCGAAACATAAAATTTGAATTTCATAACTTTGGAATATAACTACACTACTTAAATGGTTTAAATATTAAATTACTTTATAAAATAAAATAGCTTCTTAAATTTCACAAATAAATTCCAAATACTGATTTGAACCTCTAAATAAACCATTTCGAATTCAATATATTTTGAAGCTTAAATATTTAATATTTCATAACTATATTTTATAATTCATATATATATACCAATTTCACTTTTTCTATTATTTAGTTTTGAAATATTTGCTTTCTAAATCCAATATCCTTTAAATAAAACTTAAATTTCAATAACGAAATATTCCTCAGTTTATTCACTCAAATCACCTTAAACCCGAATTAAGTTATAAAACCATATTATTTTAAAATCTCAATTTCAATAAGTTCCAAAAGGATTTTGATTAAAATATAATTCTTTAATTAAATAAAACTCCAATCAATTTCAAAACTATCCTCTCAACCTTGATTTATAAAAATCCATATAAATTCTATACAAAAACATATTTTAAGTAAATACTTGACCATATTATATAATAATAAAATCCAACTTTATTATTTAACTTATTTATATTTTAAACAAATCTTATTCATAGCATAAACCCAAGAATTTAACTATATATATAAAATACATTTATACAGTATCCAAATCCATACCTCATAAAACGTATATTTCTTTACAAACCATAGAAAATCATTTCAAAATATTTTTATATATGGACCGCGGTGCCTGTATATAATTTTCTATCCTATGGTCAACTGATACGGATATTTATCATTTCAATCCGTAATTTAAAATAAAATAACGGTTATATATCATTTCAAACCGCAATCCGGAATGAAATAAAATGCATAACAAATTGCAGTTTAAAATAATATATATAATCCAACATCCATTCATCCATCAATAGATCACACATCCATCACAATCATCATCCAAAACAATCAATCGATACCAATAGATAACTGATAATATATATAACAAGTATTTAACTGGAAGTTATATTCAATAATAAATTAAATAACGATTTAATTTAAATAAATGTGATAACTGAGATGATGATTAAAAATATATGAAAAGTCATAAATAAATGCATAATCACAATAAAATTTAATTTAACAAACATAAGAAATTTCAAAAGTTGTGAGTGGGTTAAAACACCCACCTTTTGAATTTAAATTGAATTTAAATCCAATTTAAACCCAAAAATTTAACAGTCTCGGAATCCGTCCAAATCAAAGACAAAATATTCGGAATTTCCATACGATCATAGCAGAGGAAACCGCGCGTAAATTGGACAATGTAAGAAAAAGTTATTTACAATTGAAGTTAGGCAATTAAAATTTAAATTAAATAAAACAAACAAACTCACTTCTCCCAGGACACGTCACCACCCTCCCTCACGCAACTATCTCTAAACATTTGAACGCACACGATCTTGTTCCAGACACCGTTCGAAACCCTAAATTGCCATCAACTCATGCAAAAATGCTGCCACTCTTCTCGGTTGTCGCGCCTGGCCACGTCACGCGCCACGCGCGACTCTCCCTCGCGAGCTCCGCCCCCTCGTGATGTGTGCGGGCTCCGAACGCCTTGCCCAAATGCAGCAGCCGCCAAGAACATCTAACCGTAATTGAATTTTAGCCGCCAATCCAACCGTTAGTTTGTCGAACGACCACCAGATGAATTCCATCTGTCGCTCTCCACACGACTGTAACCTCGATTTGGCGATCTGACACAGTTGATCGTGGCCCGATGAACGGCCAAGAATTGATCTGCGATTTTCGAACAAACGATGATTCAAAACAAAAAATGAACTGCAGATCTGAGATGCGTACATCGAGAGCTTCGATATATAATTTTCTGAATTTTTTTTTGAGGAGTTCGAAATTTGGCTTTGATTTTGAGTTGCAGTTGGAATTAGGTGTTTATCTGCCATTGAACTGAGGAGGTGAAAGAAATTGTACGCACAAACAAATGAGAATGAGGGAGTTTATAATAGAGTATTTATAGACAAGGTTGAAAAAAAATAGATGGATCAGATTGGTGTACGCGTTAAACGATAAAGTGGCCCGAAAAGCCCCTTTTGACTTTGGAACGAAATTAGGTCAACCCGTATATCAAAATAGATGTTTTTAGATATTTTAAACGCGATGGAACAAGTTTCAAGTCCAAATTCTATTGTATGAATAAGTTATGCTAAAATCAATTTATTTCAAATTGATTTCAATTTCATTGATTTCAAGGCGTCTCGAGTCCGTACGATCAAACGACAAGTCCGATCGCAACGAAACCTGAAATCCTACGATAATTCACCGTTACGGATCCAATGAAACTGGTTTCGTCAAAATCCGAGTCAGTGGCCAAAATGGCTATTTTTATGTTAATTAAATAAATTGAAAATTAATTAATTAAATCAAATTTTAAATTTCAATTCGAAAATTGACAAATTTCATCACTTATATTTCTTAATCATTTACAATGATTTAAACAAATTTAAATGTCAATTTAACGTTGATTCATCCTATATACTTTAGAATTTAAAATCCTTTATAACAAATTCCCATATCAATTTAAAGTTAATCAATTTACCAATTATTGTATTAAATTCCAATATATTGAAGTTGTCAAATATATACATTTATTATAATTAGAACTTCAACTAACTCATTCAAATAGGTTTCATTACTTTACATTATCTTATGAATAAAATATGCATTCCCGTTGCTTTATTACATTTACACTTTACAACTACTTACCCACATAAATGAGACATTTATTTTCGTTTAAATGTAATTGATTTCCATTCTTCTTATCCAACCAATTGCTTTAATTAATTAGGATTGCACTAATTAAGTCAATTACTACAATTGCTTTCAAATTAATTCTATGAACAAAACAAATAGGTAATTTGTAACAATTGTAACCATTTAATTTTAATTTCCTTTAGGTTTATTTCCTTCAAACAAATATTATAATTACTTCCAGAACATTGATTTTATTCAATGACCATTTATTTTAACTTAAATTCATTAATCTACTTCAACGCTTACATTTTGTTTTCATATATTCAATTTCTAGCTAAGTATACATCTACATTATTTTCATTGATTTGAAATTTATTCAATTTGTTCATAGTCAACTTATATTAACATCACTACCTTTAATTTTAATTATCAGTGCATTCATAAACCACTAATCATACCTTATTACCAAATATTACCTTAAATCTACGCTAATGTAATATTTAATTCCATTTATTACAATAGGTTTATATTTACAACAAATGTTGCAATGACTCATATGATATTGATTTTATCCTATTAAATTTGTGATATTTCATAAATCTATTCCATACTTACATTTTGATTCGTATATTTCATTTATAACCAAGTATAACATTTAGATTTATTTTCATAAATTGGTATTCCATTCAATTCATAAATTTATTAACTTTGATTAGTATTGTTTACCTTGCATTCTAGTTATTTTTCATTAATTTATACTAACATTGATTCCTATCAAATTGCACTTATTATGCATTATTCCATCAACTTACATAACTTTGAATCTATTTCCCAATTTACAAATTACAATCAAATAAAGCTTACAACTGTTTCAGTAAATTGGAATTTCACTAAATTTGTCATTTATCAACTTGTCGTGACCTTATTTCCTTAATTTACGTTCAGTTACCATTAAGCGATATATTATTGCATTGGTTAATTCAACAGTTACTTTTATTTACTCATTTTCTATTTTATAACCAAATGAAACTATTTACACTATTCATTAATGGGATTTCACTTCAGTTAACAAAATTAAAATTTAATAGCTATTGCTACAATTCATACTTAACATTTACTAAATATACATTATAAATTTTTTATTCCTTTCTAAGTTTAATTACAAAAATCTAATTAAATTAACCAATTTTTATTTATTAAAAATTTCGGGTAATTACAATAAATTAGCACCAAAAATTCATTTTTAAATGTTTGCTCACCTGGAAGTATGAAGCAGAGCCTAGAATGTTGAAAACTGGACTTGAATTTTGGAAAACTTTAAAAGCCTTGAAACTGGAATGCTTGAAAAGCTGGAACTTTAAAACTGCAAAGCTTTGATACTTAAAGGTTTAAAGCTGGATGCTAGAATTGGAATGGAACATGATGATGATTCAAACTTTGATTCTAGGTTGTAGTTTTGAAGATGTTACAAGCTTTGATATTTCTGGTTTTCAATTTGTTTTGCAGGTTTGATTATGCTGCTTGATTTTCATTACCAGGTTTTGTTTGCATTTGCTTTTCCCAGATTTTACTTTTAAACTTTGCTTTGATCTGTAGTTTTATTTTGTTTCAGATTTCCTCTTTCTTTTCTAATTTTGGATTAGCTTGAGATGATTTTGCTTTTGCTAATTTGAATCTGAAGTTTGATTTATTTTCAGATTTGAAAAGTTTAAACTGATCTCTTTTCTTATGCATGTTATTCTAAAATTTAATATAAAAGAAAAAAATTAAACGTCACTTGTTTTTACAAATAAAAATATGCTTACACTTTTCAATTTTGAATAAACACTAGTTATTTACATGATGCTAATGTTCACAAATGTCATCAACTTGCATTTTTGTGTTAAAACCCTTATTTCATTTAATTTGTATTTTAAACCCTTTAATTATTTACATTTATATCTTAACATATGTAAATGTTCTACATATTAAATTCATGAATATACAAATTATATTTATTTATTTCAAAAGAAAATGTGTTTTAAATCTTTTTATCAAATCTAATAAATAAGTATATAATATGTATATATTTGAATTTAATTCTTTAAATAGCTTTTGTAAATTTTATTTATATCAATTTCATAATATTACTTTCAAATCATCATATTATAAATACTAAATAAATTCTTTTCTATTATTAAAATATAGAGTTCTACTTTAAAATAACTTTTGAAAATTTACTATATTAAACTCAAATAATATTTTCAAAATACATATATTTATATTTATTATAATTAGAAAACAAGTTTCTATAAATTTCAAAATATAAAGTTTTTGAATTCAATTTTTTTTATAAATACTTATATTTGAGTTTTAAATCCAATATGTTATTCAAAACATTTATTTCTGAATTTCCAAATTAGAAATTCTATTTAAAATCACACACACACATATATATATTAGTAAACAAATATCTATTTAATTTGGAAAATACCAAATTAGTTCACAATTTAATTTCAAAAATTAAATTAATTATCAAATTAAACTTAGCTAAAATCCAGGAATGTTACATGAATTGTTCGAAATAGCGGGTTGTTACAGTTGGTATCAGAGCCAGGTTTAGGCAAAACTTAGCATATGGAGTAAAAATTCATCAGAGATAGAGTAGTGATACCCTACAATTAGTAAATTAATTACGGAACCCTCTTTGTTTGAGCTTTAAATTTTTTGTTAGAATCTTGATTAGGATTTCTTTTGAATTTTGGATTCCAAAATCCATTCTTGTCTATCCTGTTCGTGTCCTTCTTGATACTAATGCATCCCATAGCTCTATTTCGGTTGATCTCTGTAATAGATTTGAGCACATTTTATAACCTCAATTGGCAACTCTATCTATATATGTGACTAATCCCATCGGTGTTCCCGCCAACCTTTGTACGATTTTGTAAAGGGGGTGTAATCCTTTACAACAAGCTCGATTCACCAGAGATTTCTATGTCCTCGGTTTTGATGTTTTTATCTCTTGCAAAGCCTGAATCGTTTCTCTAGTAGACGACTAGGGTAATTCTCTTGTAATTGTATGTCGAATGCCTTAGGATTATGTAGGCAGTTTATCTTTTCGTTTGATTTATCAGCCTAGTGATCTTGACTCCACCCCTATAGTAAGGGATTATCCTGATGTTTGGTGAAGTCCCATTCCTTCCTTCCAAGCGGGGAATTGAATTCCACATCGATCTAATTCCTGGAATCTCGATTGACCCGGTTAAGGTGGTCGCGATTAATATGAGGCTATCCATCTTTCCACTTTTGTAATTTCATTATCTTATTTTCCTTTCGAGCCTATCTTTATAGTTAGAATCCTCTTTGATTTGGATCTATATCGTTGTTCTAAGTCTTCTCTTGAATCATCCTATGAGAGAACGTATTTGTAATTGATATAAAATATTTTATATTTTGTTATTTGAATAGTTAAGTTGATTTGGGATTTCGATCGTTTCGTCTGGCCAACGCTATCGATAGGAATTGCAAAACACTTGAACAAAGCAAACTGATACAATATTGTTTTCAAAATTGGTAATGAAATAATTTTATGTATGTTTATATTTTATATATAAAAGTATAATTTTCTAAAATTAGATAGTTGAATGAATTGGTTGTTAGAAATGGTAATATTAGATTATGAATAATTGTTTTGTCAACATTCCTAAACCATTAATTATTGTTGTAAGATGTAAAGAGATAAATTTTTAAACATGGTTTATAAATCTGATTTGCAAATGAAATAAATTTAAATTTAGGATTTGAGAATTAAATTTTCAATGCTTTTCAAAATTTGGTTTTCAAAGTTTTGAAAAATATAATATTTAAAAAAAATTCGAATGGAAATTGTTTCCAAAGAATTTTAAAGGATGTAAGTCAGTACTCTCCTCTTTTGTCATCGTAAAATAATTCCGGTGATGACTGCATCATCATCGAGATTCATTTTCGAGTCTCAAAGTGGAGAGACCACTTAGCAGCTTTGCTACGCTTTGTTTTGGAAAAATAGATTTGATTTGAATTTCTTGAGTATGATTTTATGTATTATATATATGCATATATTTATTTCAAAATGATTTGAAGTGAAACCGAAAATTTAACCCTTAAGTTCTACATTAAGTGACGGTTTTCCATTATTAAAATGAAGCTAAATTTTTGAATAATTGGAGTGTTTAAACTAGAAATGGAATTGAAACAACTTGAAATAGTTGGAAAACGGTAAATTTAATCTGTATAATGCTCAATTACATTCAGTTACATTAATAAAACTTACTTGAGAAAAAAAATTGATGCAATAAGAGCATATAATTGAGTAGTATACAATAAAAAGGGTAAGTAATAAAATGAAACGGGAAAATGGATTAAATAAATAAGTTAAATTAAACAAAATTTGTATTGAAGGAAAAAATGAACTTAAATAAGGTAAATACAAATAAATTGGATATAAATGTAAATTAATTAAAAATGAGTTAATTAGAATGATAATAATAAATGGACTAAATGAATGAGTTAAATGAAATAATTTTTTTTTTGAATGAAAATTTTGGTAACAAATAAATTAAAAGCAAATCAATTGAATGAAAATACATTGAATCAACCGAATGTCAATACATAAATATTTATTGATTAAATAAAATGGATTGAAATCATTTAGTTGAATACAGACCAATTCAAAACCTAATGAAATTTATATGGTTTTGAATTAATTGTGTATTTAGTGCTTTGTATTTCAAATCTGTCTTTACTTTATGCTGTTTCTATTCTCCTATGTTGTTTCTCTTTGGGGACGAAAAGTTTTGAGTAGGGGAGAGCGTAACGACCTAAGAAATTTTAACTATTTTAATAATGAAATTAACTAAATTTTCTTCAAATTAAACAGATAAATTTTTAGAACGAAAGTTTGATATTTGGAATACGTCTATTTAAACGTAGCAAGTATCAGATTTTCATTGGAAAATATGAGGTATTTGGTTGTGAAATTTCAAATTTCAATTTTAAATCAGTTAAAATGATGAAAATAAAATATTTTTGAAATCTAAATATATTTTACATAATCAAAATGTAAATCATTTTCTGAGCGAGATGTCATATTCTGTTTCGCCAAATTTGGACTGCTATATCCCCATTTACCTTATTTTCAATGGTTTAGTAGCATTTTCGTAGAGAATATCAACTTTTGATAGGATGATCGTATCACTGATATCTGTGTACCATTATGTTCATCTCGTCGTGCTGATCTCCGTAGAATTTTCATTTGTGTGTTTCGACGTCCTGTACGCGGCGAAATCTGTGAAACAGTAAGCCGTATCGGTACCCGTTTGGAACCTTTTGGTGTTCTATGTCCTTTCATAGTCCACCATGAAAATGAATGGCCACTAGCCTATTAATATTCTTGGAAATTTATGTCTAACTTTTGCTATTCCTACCAGTTCATTATATTTCATTTGTTTACATTTCCTTTCCTCTCCCTATTCTTTTCTCTAATTAGTTCTCCTCATTCTTTAAAAAATAGAAATAACATTATATGCTTTCGTTTTTTGTAAAGAGCCAACATGTATCCTTCTTGCCGAAACTTCCCCTAACCTACACCTTGCCATTCCCAACGCCTTCACTTCCAAGGCCACATCATCTCCTCCTTTAGCCTATGCCATCCACGTCCACCAGTTGCCGACACCCTACAGCTCGCCCTCTTCCACTTCATTCACCCACAGCCCTCCGCTCTATATAACCCATCACCGAGATAGCCCCTGACAACTACCGAGCACCACCCAAGTCTGCCCCACCTAGCATTGACCCTCCACCACTACGCGACAACAGACGCCAACCTCCACCTTGACCGCCGAAGCGCATAGTCCATCACCTCATAAAGCTAGTCGCGACACATGCTAACCCGAACAGCACCATGTCCCACTCTGTTGTGCCCGTTATGTTGGAGCTCATCCATCTCTTCATTGACGAGGCCTCTCTCTAACCTTTTGTTCTGCCATGCCTACTAATATATGTATACACATAAGTTTCTACATTATTATCTGTAACCCACTTGTTTCCCTTCCCACTTCCCAGAATTCAAGTTCTTACATATGTCCTATAGCCTTCCACGCACACTAGAGCATGCAAGACCTCCACGTCGGCACTCCTTATCCACTTTTGCAGCTAACAAGAGGTATATCTTTTCTTTGTTTTGGCTTATGTCCTAGCTTTCTTTGTTTATATAATATATATATATATATAGCTTATAAATATAGGCTTAATTATATTATTGATTCTGAAAATCTGAAATTCTAAGTTGTTTGTTTTGAAATTTGATTTTGAAAGGAAATATGGGTTTATAATTAGATATTGATTTTAACAAATAATATATAAAAAGATTTTAGTTTGATATGTGCTTTAAATTAAATATAGATTTTAAAATAATATATAAAAGATTTTATTTTGGTATGTGTTCTAAATTGAATATGGATCTTAAGAAGAAAAATAATATAACTTATATTTTGTTTTAGTTTATATTAAGATGGTTTTAATTTGTTATCATTAATTCCAAGCTATCAACTTTGCTCGTCGAATTCATGTTCATCGTGTCATGCTTTGGAATTTTTGTTTGGATTCATCGCGCCTTGTTCTTATTAATTCTCTTGCCTCGAAAGGGAGCAATCACTCACGATTAACGTTCTGATATTTAGTAAATTAATTCACACGAAATGGCAATTGAAATATGTTGTAAAATTTAAATTGTTAGTTATTAAATTATTAAATATGATATGTTATTATTTGCATTTGTTCACCTATGCTGATTGACAATATTGACACCAATAATCTGTCAGTACATAAATACTATATTTCAATTGTTAATTATAATCATAATTGCCATTTATATGCCATGTCATTTTATGCTATTATTTTATTGTTCTTACTCTACAACTTCCCTAATAGTTAGAAATTCGATATGGGTTGAAATGATACATACCCTCAGGATCTTATATGTTAGGGAAAATCGTTATGGGTTGAAATGATAAAACCAAGCGATTTTATTGATTTGAATTTTGCGATTGCAGGTTGAAATGATATATACCCGTAAATTAAATTATTACGGATTGAAATGATAACTATCCATATCACATAACTATAGGATAGAAAACTATATACAGACACCATTAGTCTATTTTTAAAAATGATTTCCAAAGGTTTGAAAGGAAATATTTAGGTTTTATTAAATATTTATTTTAAAATATAATATAAAGATTTTTATTTTAGTATATATGTGAAAATCTTAGATTTTAAATTATATGTTCGAAATTTTAAATTTATATGTTAAGTTTTGAAAAATATAAATTTTTAGATTTACTTATAATTTTATTATTTTTAAACATAAAAAATAAGATTTTATATAATATGTTTAGTAAAATAAGATTTGATTTGAAACTTATTAATATTGAGATTTTAAAGATATGATTTTTATAACTTGATAGCTGGTTTAATTAAAGGTGACTAAATGAATATTTTCAAATTTAAGTAAAATTGAATATTTAATATTGATTTAAATTTGTAATTTGAAAATTTATTTAAATGCTTATAAAAAGTGATTTGGTGAATATTTTGAATTAAATATAATTGAAGTTAGATATTTGATTATTGAGTTTATTCAAATTTGAGGTTTTATTTAAATGTAATTAAAAATGATTAGGTGGATTTTTTTCAAGTTTAAATAAAATTAGAGTTGAATTTTAGAATATAAATGAACTTTATCAAATTGAGTTATTGTAAACTGTTTGTATATTTAAGCTTTAAAACCTATTAAATTGGTAGTGCTTTAAATTTGTTGCTCAAACCTGGATTTGAAATCAAAACAAATTAAAAATGGTTTTAATGAGAATTTGTAATGAACTTTTTTAATTGAAATTGTTGAACTGAGATCGATTTAAATTGAATTCTGGAATTTAAATTGTTTTGAATTGATTTATGAAACCGGAAGAAACAATTCTAATTTGAAACTATTTTTAATACAAACTATTTTAATTTATAACCTATTTTTAAATATATAACTATTTTTAATATAAGCTATTTTAATCTATAATCTATTTTTAAATATATAAACTATTTTTAATGTATAACTATTTCAATATATATATACTAATTCCAATATTTAAACTGGTTAAGTTGGAACTGTTATGGTTTAGATTTAATGGATTTAAATGAGAATACTTCGATATAATGGTTTAACCCATTTTGTTTTATGATTTAAAGTTAATAAGATTTCGAAAGTGAATATTATTGCGAAAGTGATATGATTTTGAAATGATTATGATATTTTGATATGAAGTATGAATTGTTTGAAAAAAATATGACCACGGTGTGAGATAAGCGTATGGTTGTTAAAGAGACCGGGATCAGATACTGTCATACTCTCTACTAATACCGAAAACCACTTTAGCAACTGAGTACGTGGTGGAGATTCCAGAATGAAGTAGGATAGTTTGGCGATGATTCTATGTAATGTATTAACATAACCATGACTCCCACGAGTCAGCTTGATGTAGCTAAAACAGGAGCTATACCTGGCCAAGTGAGGTCGCACCTTTGATCGAGCATGCTTCTTCAATACCATTCTATTACTTTATGATTTGATTGGGTGCACCTTTGATTTTGGGAGTGTGTCTCGAGGTGGCCAGTAGCAGCTACTATGCATTACCACTAGCCTGATTCTGCAAAACGGTAGAATCATACCCTAGGCATTGTCTTGCATTCCTTGTCACAAGCCTTATCGTGCCCACTACGAGTTTCTTTTGTACTGTACGTATGGAGTGTCCTTTGAGTAAACCACTGGTTTGGTGGGGGTTACGGTACTGTATAGACTATGGGAATATATAAAATGTGTTAAAGGGGATATGGGTAACACCTTAAAGCTATTTTAATAGTTTACTTAACGTAGACATTATCTAAATAGCGTATTGTACTATGTATGTAGATAGTTTAACGGATCCTTAGAGGATGGGAATGCCAAATATCCTTTAAGTTAATCTGTATTTCACTTGAGTTAATTTACTAGTATAAGAATCTTAATCTTAACTCGAGTGTTTTGTATTTTGCTTTATGCTCAGGTCGGACTGAGAGTCTCAGCATTGAGGCTCATCTTTGGAGCTTGGAGCTTGGCTTGATGATCTATCTCTATCTATTCAGCTTTTAGTTATTTCAGTTATCTCGAGTTATTTCCAGTATATGTTCAGACTTGTCATTTTCTTTGTATTGAGATTTCTTTATACTTGAGATTTTCTGCTGTATTTATTTCAAACTCTGGTGTTTGTATAGTAGCTTCATGAACTACTATTTATCTATTCCACTGCTTATTGTTATATTACTCTATGTCTATGATTCCGTGATTGATTTATTTACTATATATGCTAAGTTTTTTCAAATATAAATTAACAATCTGTTATTTTGAGCAATTCAAGTCTGACATGAGTGTAGTATTGTCAATTTGAATAGTTGGAAATAGCAGGTTGTTACAACCGCGGCGTGGTCTTACAAGATATTTTTGATTTTAAAGGTTTTTAAAACTTTAAAATTTAGTTGGGTGTGTTTTTCTCACGATGGTGTTCCAGACTAACTTGGGTTTTATTTTATTATAATGCTCAAGTCAAACCGAGCATATTAAATATTATTTTAGATGCTTTGGAGCATCAGGAGACGAGCCGGAGGCCTAGAGCATATTCACGTATATGGTTATTTTCCGCTGCATTCATTGTTGCCTTTATCAGCAAATTGTAAGGATGAGCCTTTATAACTATCCGAGCTAAAATTGGTTAGAATACATGGATTGATGTCTGCATATACATACATACATACATACATATATTACAGTTTTTCTTTGGTGTAAAGATTTGTTGTATAATATAGATTATTCGTTCCGTTGTGAGATTCTGTGTTGATTAGTTTTCTTTCTCTCTTCTTTCATCTGTCTTTTCCCTAACTATCCGCCTTTCCGTTCAATTTTAGTGGATCATGTATGGTTGATTGTCTGCTTAAACTTTGCAAAAATGTGGGTCGTTACAATATGGTATCAAAGCTGAAGGTTAAGCAAGAACCTTGGCTTTGGTGGGTTAACTCATTAAAGATAGGGTTATTGGCACCCTAGAATGAGTCTAAGTGTGTATATATGAGCGCGTATTTATTAGTGATATAAAAATGTTTTATATTTGTCGGTTGATTTGTTGAGTGGCTTATGGACTCTAGTCTATGTGAGAAATTAATGTTATTGATAGGGATATTCAAACGCTTAAACTGAGAAATTCGACATAGTATTATTGTGAAATTTGGGTAAATGAAATAGTTTTACCTTGATAATATTTTATTTATAAAGGAATAATTTTTTACATATTATTATAGTTACATATGGTGTGTTTGCTTGATAGAAAATGATAATATTTAATTATTATCATTTGTTATTTGTTGTTGGTGATCTAATAAAAAGTTCTTGTTATTATAATGAAAACATGGATAAACAATTAAGGAATGGTTTTACCCAAGTGAAAGTATATAAATATGGGGTATAAAAGCAGCTTATAAATTAAAAGGATTTGAAAGTTGAGAATTTGAGAATTTAAAATCTCGTGATTTTGGAAATTATTTTCAAGGGTTTTGAAGGATAATAATAGTATTATTTTGGAACTATTTGGAATAAAAGGAGTTTCAAAAATATTTTCAAACAAAAAGAAGCATTGAACTCAATACGGTCGCTAGAAAATAATTTCGATGATGACTGCATCATCATCGACGTTCATTTTTGGGTTTCCAAGAGAGGAATTGCTACCATTGGAGTTTGCTTTGGTAAAACTGGTTTGATTTTAAGATTCAAAAGCATGATTTGGAATACAATGGAATTATTGTTTCAAAATAATTGAAATAAGAACGGGGTGTTTAAACTCTAAAAATTTTCATTTAAGTGTTTTATGGAAATACGAGAAAATAAGTTTTATAACTTATAAATTTTGGAATTAGTGAGTTAAAAACTGAATTTTCAGATTTGCTAAATATAAATTTAGAAAAAAGTAAAATTGAAATGAAATTTAGCTTTAACTAAAATGAATTTTGAAAAAGAATTTTAGCTGAAGTTTGGTTAAATGAAATGATTTTTGAAATGGAATTGATTTTGATTTGAAATGAACTAATGAATGAACTAATTAAATAAATTAGTGAATTGTACATGATTAGAATGTTGTGGAAGGAAACAGAATAGTGAATTGAGTCAGATGAAATTGAATTTGATTTAAAATGGATATGGACTTAAGTTGTGAGGTGAAAGTAAACTTAGGAAGTGTTGTATGAAATGTTTATATACTTTAGTAAAACTTTATAAAATGATTCATAAATGAATTTAGTATGGAGTGAAATGTTGTTAAACTTAAAATATGATGGAATAGTTCTTAAGTGATATTAGTGTTGCAGGAATATATTATTTTAAGTAATACATGAATGTGAATAAAGCAATGTGAGTAATGAATGTAAATAAAAGAATATGATATAATAAGAAGCCAAGTGAAATAAATACGTAAGTTGTACATATATTAATTCCTTCGCATAACTGTTTGATCCAGATTCGAGTACATAATTTAAAGACGATTTACATCGGTCATCACATGATTCTCGACGGCAAACAACGGATATGGATTTTTGATTGATTCTGGAATTCTCTATCATAGTATATAGCTGTGCAAGGAGAATGGCGGTTTCTAATTAAGGAACCGAATTTGAGTCCGCACTAAAGTAATCATGTGAACGATACTAGTTTGGAAGTGAAATTGTGTAATCGAGTGAGCGATCAGAGTTGGTATTATGTATGGATGATATATGTACATCGTATGGGATTTGGTAAAGTAAATGTTGGCAATTAGAAATACAAAGTAATATTATTATGAAATATATGATTGTATATCATTGGTAAATAAGATGCAGGTATACATAAGAAAAAGCTAGTTTGATGCCTTTGATTTCATAAGTAAAAATTTGGTCGCCCAACAAAAAGGTACATGTTTATATTATTGTTTGGATTTGATGGTTTTTTGATTAAGCCACTCGGCTTTTGTTTTCTTTTGTTGAATTGGTCCCGTAGTGGCAGTTTATGGCTTTTTCGATCAGGCTGCGCAAAGGGGATGCTGACGATATTTACGTAAATTTTAGGCATTTGAAATTTTTTGAGAAATATCAAAAAAAATTTGATAACTAAATGTTTATGTTATGTGTAACTTGGAAATATATTAGCTAGTAACTATGAATGAAATTTAAGATTTAGAAAGGTGTGATAACAAAGTTCAACAGATTGATCTTAGAAAGTTAAAGGCTAAAAAGAAATTGGTAGTCTATTTCAACTAATTGGTTTTGAAAAGGGAGATGGTTTTGGGCATTTCTTACTTGCTAATTTTGGGGATGAAATTCTTTTAAGGTTGAGAGAATGTAACGACCTAGAAATTTCAATCATTTGAAATTGAAATATTTGATTAATTTTAAATATTGAAATATTAATTTTATAAGTTAAATAGATTAAATTTCAAATATAGCCATTTATGTCATAATTACATTGTTAAATTTAATATTTGGGATTGTTTAAATAATTGAATCTTGGATTTAATTTAGATATAAATGATTGCAAAGCTAATTTAAATTCTATTTGGATAATCATGAAAATAGCAAACTTTTAATTTAGATTTAAAAGTGGTTAATTTGGTTTTTATAATAATTCATTTTAATTAATGTATAAAAATAGCCTTCCGTGCCATCATATGGGATTTCAACGAAACCAATGTTATTGGATCCGTAAATAGTGAGTTATTGTATGCTGACGATTTTCATGAAAATCGGACGTATCATTTGGTCGTGGCTGTTTGAAACGCTTATAAATTAATTTCGGTAATTTAATATAATAATTTGGTTTGAAAACCTATCTTCTGTACATGATCGAATTAGGTCTTGAAACAAGTTCCATTGCGTTCGAAATAGAGGTATAACATATAGAACGCCATGAGACACGTCACGTTTGAAGTTCGAAATTTTTAGACGTTTTATACCTTGATAATTTAAATAGTATTTATATAATATATATCAACCCATACCTTACAAACCAGCCCATATCCCATGTCTATTCACCCATACCCATCCATGTCTTAGCCTATTTCCTTTTCATTATAAATATAGTGCCCGTAAGCAAGAATTTCCTTTTAAATTCAAATTTATAAAATAAATATTTTATGTTATACTAAACTTAAAATTGAAAAATAAATTTTATTGAGTTTGTTATGGTGAGACCTGCCCTTCCTGAGCTTGGAGCTTTGTTCAGTAGTGTTTGGAATGGTGCGCAGTAGAGCCATGACTTAGGAATGAACTAAGGTTAGCAAATTCTTAGGTTTGGTAAGGTATTGGTTCGATTGGAGGGTGTATTCGAGCTCGGAGAAGCAAGATAAGGCGGTGGCCATTTTTTTGGTAGGGTCCGTTCGTGTCTTGGGGGCTGCAATTTAGGTTGTAGGCTTTGGCATTGCCCAAGGATCACGATTTAGGGGAGAGGGCCATGTGCTAAGTATCGGTGTCGTGGCGATGGAGCTTGAGGCGAGAAGAACGTCGGTGAAGTCGAATCGTAGAACCTGTGGTGGAAGGCATGGTGCATAGCATGCACAATGTTGCTTTGTGCTTGTACAGTGGAGGGAGTATAAGCGGTGAGGAAGAAGATGAATTGAGAAGGGTAATTCTGTAATTTAAGCAAATTATAAAATTAGTTTAATTATATTACAATTTATGAATCGATGACTTAAAATGTATGTAACTCATTCATACGAGGTCCAATCGAGGTGCATATTTTTGTGTTGCACTCGTAACGATGAAATATTTATAATGGAATGGGTTTGGACGAATTTGGAGCATGCTGAGAATTGGACGAAAATCTTATGTCGTTCGATTTTAGTTCTAAACCAAAATGCCACGACGATAACAGAATTTCGGTGAGTTAAACTCATCTTTTTAGCTAACTAGTACGATATATAGGTGATAAAATTGTTGATTGAGTGGTTAGATGATTTACTATTTTATATTGTTGGTTTGGATATATTCCCGCCCCTAGAGCGGATGAGACACTATTACGTTCACGTTAAGAATGGATGACCCGTTGTATACGATCCTGCCTCGAAGTTGTTGATTTATAATTTAATGATTATATACTATTGTGATGTAGGAAAACAAGTTGGAGGGATCCAATAGGATTCCTCACATATTGATTTTATTTACATAAATATATATGCTAATATATATAAGCAGTGATACAGTGGGACAAGTTGAGGTGTAACACCCAGATTTTTAATAAATAAATAATCAATTAACGATGAATAGTGAAAATAAACGTTTTTGGAATTGTCAAAATATGGCCTTGAAACTTATACCATTGTGTTCGTGGCAATTTATGATCAATTTATACATATATAATATGTCTCGAACGGAGTTTGTATGAAAATATTATTGACATTCTAAGTTTTATATCGAGAAATAATTATACATGTAAATGTACGTAAATATATTTGTTACAAATAAATATATGTGCCAATGAAATTCCAAAATAACGCACATTTGAATTTTAAAATAGACGTGCATCATAAAGGTAATTAACTAACATTGCCATCATAAAGGAAATTAATTGATATCAATAATTAAAGACAATTAATTAACGTTAGCAGGCAATGTAAACAAATCAGCTATTGGAGGAATATAATTTACATTAATTGGTCACATGTGAAATTCAAAATAAACAAATTTTATATTGGAAAATTAATCAAGCAATTGATGGTGATAAATTATAATAAACGAGCAACATAAAAAAAGGTTAAACGTTCATAATTTATAACATGCATAAATAACATTTAATAAAACAAATAAGGCATGTTTAAAATCCAAAATAGACGTGCATTCTAAAGAGCATTAAATCGGAGAATTAATGAGAGTTAATTGGAATTAATAGGAAACATTTAAATGTTAAACATCTATAATAAATAAAACTTTTAAAAACAAATCAGGCGCGCTCATTCGACACCCTTTTGAATGGCCTGACATGCATCATTTTAAGCGAACAGACGACACTGTTTTGACTCTCTGTAAATAAAGAGGCTGGGCTAGCCTTCAAACTCGTATTTTTCTAAATGGATGCAGAACCCTCACTCTTCTTTCTCCTCCAATTCTTTAGAAATTAGCTATTTTAGATTTACGGCTTCTGATTTAAAAGTTGGAGATAGATATTATAGGTCTAAAATAGAGATGTTAAAATAAAGTCTTCCGAATGAGGTAAAGTTCTCAGATCTGATTCTTTAGTTTATTTATTTTATTGTTCTTCAAATAGATTTGGATTTCTAAATCAATATGAAACCCAATTGGTGGATCCAAATAGGGTTGGAGTAGGGAAGGCTATGGATAGTCGAACTGAGTTAAAAACCAGATCTGGAACTTGGAGTGTTTTCTTTCCAGGCGAGTGGATTTAATTATATATCTTTTACGTTTATGATATATTATCACTAGATTTCCATTAAATAATTTTATTTGGTATTTGTTTCAGTAATTAATTCTGTTATCTAGTTATATTGAGACTATAAATTGTATAAGACAGCTTGTATTTAATTATTATTTATATGGAAAAAGGGAAATTGTAATCCAGTTAAATATAAATAGTATTAGGCTTGATAGTTAGTGAACGGCATAAGCCTAAAAATAAGAAATTTATAATTATTTACATCTATTTTGAAAGTTGAAATTTAGCCTGTAAACGTTAGCTTCTTTTTATGCCTTTTTACGCGAATAAAATAGTAAAGAGAAGAATTCGCAAATACGGCTAAAATAGATGAACACTAGATTTACTGAAATTAGATGTAAATAAGAAAAGATGAAATAAAAAGAGAAAAATAGAAATTTGCAGTAAATTTATGCTAAAACGGGGAGAAATAAATTAAAAGGGAAAAATCTAATAATTTGATTTGGAAGTAGGTGATAGATTAATTAGTTGGTCAAGAAAAGAGAATACATTTCCATAGTTTAATATTTAAAAGATAACGATAGATGTAATTGCAAGAATAAAAGAAAGAAAAAGGGAATTAGTGTAAAATAGAGAAACTGCTATATTTTGCACTATCCAAAAAGTAAAAGAAATATCTTGTAGTTACGGATTATTGTTTATAGCATTATTTAGCATTAAAACATGGAAATTGAATTTTAGCACAGTTTTTGTAACTAACCAAATAGAATAAAACTACTTCCTAGAATATAAGAAAATAAAGTGAAGAAGTACTGGAAGTAAAGAAGAATTCAAGTTAATAATTAGACAAGGCTAGAAGCAATTAAAAGAAATATACCTAGATGTGCAATTATTGCGCAGATAATAGAATAAAAGCGAAGCAGTCATTATGATAAGTAAATTTGTGACAATCGGACGTCGTCCCAAGCCAAGTTTGTCATATAATATAGGAGAATTAAAGATAATTCAATATAATAATAAATGAAGACAGACCAGAATAGACAAGAAACGCTTGTAATTATATTTATAACGTATAGATTATAAAAGAAAATAAAAGTGACAATTGCAAGTAAAATTATAACATAGGATATAATTAAGTTAATATGTAAATAGAGCGAAATAATAGAAGTGTAATATCCCAGAATTTCAAGGAGTTTAAAATGTTGATAATCTCTTAATTCAAAATATTTGTAGTTGATAAAATTGTTATTTTCAAAAATAAATAACCAAGTAATAATAATACAATGTCTTAATTATGGTTATAGATTGGTTTTATAAGAATAATTATTTTATTTGTGTAAATAAATTCTAAATTGGCTTATTGTTTTCAAAATTGATAAGTGTGTTTAATAATATTTATATCTGCGTATTTTAAATTGATTTTCAAAATAGGATAAATTATTTATAAATAATAATGAGCTTATTTAAAAGTAAGATTTGTTTTGTATTATTCTTTTTTTAGAAATTTATCTATGGAAATTTGGATTTGTATTTATTAATAAGAATAAATACAAGGCTTTTGAAATAGCATTTAAAATGGTTTGCAATTTGTATATAATTTTATTTAAATTATATTTGATTTCATTTCTTTTTAAAGATTGTATTTAAATTTAGCATACATTTATAAATATATAAATGTATTAGTTTGTTAGAAATTTAATTAGAAAAATATTTTTTTTTAAATTAAGAAAACATATTAGTTAATTAGAAAATTTATTTAAAAAGCTTTTAAATTTCTTTTAGAATTAAAATAAATACAATTTGACAAGTGTTAAGTTAGAAATCATTTTGTCAACAAGTGTTAACACATTAATGTAAATTTAAGACAAGTGTCACCTTTATTTCAATTTTCTTTTAATTTTAATAAAATCTGAAATTTACTTATGTAAACCACTTTCTTCCTCTTCATTTTTCTTTTTCTAATCTCAGTTCAAAATTTGAAAACCTTCTTAAGCCTAAACCATTTCTCAGTTCAAACTTATACACTGCATACATCTTCAAATCTAAGAAGAAGAAAAAAACCTGTAAATCAGAAACAATTCAAATTCAAAAACTCACCTCTGTTTCCAATATTCTCAAACCAAAATAACTTCTTTTATCAAAGACTGTCAACAAACCTTCAAAGCAAACCTGTAACAGGATATAGATCTAATACAACCTGAATTTCCAAAGCAATCTGCTGCAACTTAAGCTTCAACATGCATTAGCATTTCTGTTTCAAATGAGGGTTCATCTTCAAGTTCAAAGCATAGAAAGTACTCCAGTTTTTTTTTAAAAGCTTCAAGTTCAAATGTTTTTGCAAGTTCCAGTTTAAAGCATTTTGGCAAATTTCCAGCTTATCAAACCTCTGCATCTCCTTAAAAAGGTGAGTAAACATTTTACAAAATTTAAGTAGCAATTATCTGTTGCATATAATTTAGTGATGAGGATTATTATATATATAAGTTTGTATCTGTGTGGACAAATCTGCAATATGTGTTGTATGGCTTTGAATCAGTGCATGTTGGTTTTCATTTTTTCCTCTCTGTATTTTACTGTAGAATCTGAGAAAAAAATCAAATCTTTAAGCTATTTTATTTAAACAATTGTTAAGTCATAGATTTAAATCAAACAAGTTAGTTTAAGTATAAATTAAGAGCAAAAATAGATCAAAGTCTCTGGTTTTTGAAATTTACTTGGAAACCAAACTATGCAGTAACAATTTATTACCAATGCTTGAAAACAAATGTTGAAATTAGACGAAATAATTTCATAATCTGAATTGTCATTGGGAAGTATGAATTTTAGAAGGAAAATCACAATTTTTAAAATCATATTGAGTGCGTAATTGGGGTTTATCTGGAAAATGGTTTCTGCCAAATTCAGTTGATTTATGAATCTGGGGTGCTTGGGATTCATCATGAAGTTAGGGGTTGGATTGGAGAGTAAGGTAAAAATGGTTGAAGGATTTGTAATCCATTGTGGAATTTGAATTTTCTTGAGATTGATTTTAAACCTAGTTCTGTTCGAACTTAGGAATTGAACTACTGCACCTTCGTCTTTGCATTGAGCTTAAAGAAATTTTGGGTGAATGATGCATGGTGGGTCGGCGATCCATGGCCGGAGTTGTGGCGTTTATCATCGATCGGAGGCGTGGGATTTGGGATTTTCTGATGATGGTATTTGGGGTTCTGTTCGACCAAGGGTGCTCGATTTTGAATCGAGGTAGGATATGGTATTATGTTGGTCGTAGGAGCTTGTAGGGAGGATGGGTGACGTGTCGGTGGAGTTGGCGTTGGCCGGAGACGATTTCGGCGCTGGTGCACTTGCACAGGGAAATGTGGTGTCAGTAGGTTGTGGTTTGTTTTGGGTTTACTTGTTTTTCTCGAAGTAGGACTCGGGATATAAGGAAGATGACTCGGGAGGTAACTCGTGTGGTGTCTGGGTTTTGCTTGCTGATTAAACTGTTATGGTTTTAACAGTTTTTAAAATTTAAACTGAAACAGCTTTTAAATTTTAAAGTTAAACTGTTTTTTTAAGGAAAGGATGATGTACTGGGTTCTTGGATTCATGTACATATGGGTTGAACCCAAATTGAAATGCTTAAACAAATTTTAGAATTTAAAATATAGTAAGTTTTAAACTTTAAATAATTTAAGTTAAATTAAATGCTTGTAATTCATTTCTATGAATTGATGTGTTTATATAGAATGAATTGGGATGAAAGGTTTAAAATATTTTATGATAAAAACCTTACTGTTATTTTCCAACTTATTTTGGAAATATAAATTAGAAATTTATAAGTAAATGTTTTTATTGGTTAATGAAAAATGATTTATAATTAAGAATTAAAGGTTTAAGTAATTAATTAACTTGAAATTAGGATTGTTAATTAATAACTAAAGGAAAGTAATTAATTAATGATTACTTTATATTTTAAACTAATTAATGACTTATGTTAAGTAAAGTTTTTCAAGGATAATTTAAGATAATGTTTTATCTTAAATAATAATAAAGTGTTAGTGAATAATAATTAATTAGTTAATTAAGAATTTTAAGTTCAGTTAATTAATTTAATTAATTATTTTAAAGGGTTAATTAAGTAATTAATTAAGTATAATTATTAAATTAATTAACTAATAATTATGATGATTTGTTTAATGACTAATGATTAATTAAATTGTAGTTACTTATTATTTAAGTAATTAAGGGTTAATTAAAATAGTAATTAATTAATACTTAATAAAGGTTTTATTAGGTAATAATTGGTTTTCTAAATTAATAATTAGGCTTATTTAATTAAGAAATTATTAATCTATAATACAAGTTAATTAAGAATTAATTAACTATTTTTATTAAGGTTAATTAATTATAATTAAGGATTGATTGATTAATTATATTTATGGATTAACTAATTTATAATTAAGGTTGTTAATTAATAATTAAGTTTTATTAATTAATGATTAAGAGATAATTAATTGGTTAATTAATGTTAATTAATTAATTATAAAAGTAATTAGTGATTGATTACTTTGTATTAAAGAATTGATTAATAATTAAGTTTTATTAATTAATAGATGAAGATAATTAATCTGTGAATTGAAGATTAATTTGGTTAAAGAGTAATTAAGGAATGAATTACTCGATTTTGATTTATGAGATAAGTGTGATCAAGTTTAGTTAATTAATTTGTTAATTAAGTAAATATAGTCACTTGATAAAAGATTAAGTATGTTTACTTAATAATTTTTGATAAGGCTAATTACTTAAGATAAGTAATTGAATAAATTACAGGGGTAATTGAGATAAGTGAAATTACTAATTTGGAAGTATTTTAAATGGGTAATTACTTGATAAAGTAATTAAGGGTTTTATTACTTAGTATAATAAATCAAAGTTTTCTTAAAAGCAATTAAAAGTAATTAAGAAGTAATTAAGAATAATTAATTACTTTTTATATTTATTAAAGTTGATTAATTGAAAGTAATTAATTTAAGCATGATTGATTAATGTAATTAATTAAGAGATAATGTGATTAATTTTAGTTAATTAATGGAAGTAGTTAATTAAGATTCATTAATTGATATGATTAATGAGAATAGTTAAGGATTAATTACTTGATTAAGAGTTAATAAATCAAGGTTGATTAATTAGGATGGTGATTAATTTATTGGTTTAATTAATGTATAAGTAAGCAAGATTTATTGTGATAAAGGTAATTAATTTAATTAATTTTAAATTAATTAAGAGATGAAGTAATTAGTTTAATTCACTTTAAATTAATTAGAAATAGAGATAGTTAATTTAATTCATTTTAAATTAATTATGTTGTGATTAAGTAAATCATTGCTTATGTATGAATGGATGACATTGATTGTCTTGAATGGATGTAATCTCAGAAATGAGATAAGTAATGTTGTGTGGTATGAATGTTTGGTTGCATTGTGATGGTAGTATAAATTATCTATTGTGATAATGATGTGGATTACCTATTTTGTTATGATAATCTATTATTTTGATAATGTAGTTATCAATTGTGACTTGTGAATTATCTATTCTGTGTGTATATAGATAGTTGAATTGAATTGTTTAACTTTAAACAACTTGGACCTAAAAAGATACGTTTTGGATTCCGATGAGACCGGGATCGGGTTTCCATATTTGGATATCCGAAAACCACATCAATCCAAATTAACGATAGGTCGTGAATCTCTTGTGAAGAGTGAAGACTCGAGGTGTAAGAACTATTCGTCAGTATAACTCTGAGGGTGATTCCATGATGAGTTTGACGAGTAGTACTTTCAGATTCGAGATTAAGATTCAGAGTGCAAGGGTTATTGTCGTTAACTCTGAGGGTGATTCCAAAATGAGTGTAACGTGATAATGCCTTCGGTTTCGTTCGAACCTGGAACGAACTTGTATGGATTGAATACTTTCAGAACATCGTCAGGTGGACGATGAGCATTCTAAGTGACGTGTTCACTAAAGGTAATCGTAGCCTCAAGCCTTATCAACCATGAATTCTAAAACAGGGGAGGTGCAGCAAGGCTTCGTGGGTAGCCCCCACTTGAGAGTAAGATTTATCCCTGTCTAGAGGTCCCTTTTATTTTGGCTGTGTGGGCGGTTGAATAGCTACATCCGTCAGGGTTGTCTTATTTGGAGCTGTTCAGTAAGGAATGGTTCCGGCTTTGTGTTGCAGGGGAGCGGGCGTACTCCTCGGTACGGTGATCTAGGCCACGTACTGTGACGGGCGGTATCCCAGTAGCCATGCCATTGTATGGAATCCAAAATCCAATAAGTGCCATCGGATTTGATTGTATTACCCACTTTTATGGCTAGTAGCTGGAATTTAATAAATGTAACAATTTCGGCTATTTCATATTTATTTGAAAACCCTAGACCTATTATAATATCATTGAATTTCCTATCAAATGTTTTGGTTAGCGTAAGATAAAAACTTTTCCATGTTTATGTGTGGGTAGTCTTACGTGATACCTTTTCTTTCAAAAGGTTTTTAAAAGTTAAGCAACTTTAACCGTTTGCTCACACCAGACCCATGTCTAACCCGGAGTTTATTCTGTTTTTCTTAAACTATTGGGTACTCAAATTTTTACGAGTAGCCAGGGGATTTTAGGTTGGCTTGACGAATTCTGGAGGAGCAAATGGAGCAGGTGGCTTCTGCGTATAACTATATAGTTTTCCGCTGTGTGTTCTCTGAGTTGTTGTCTTTGTGTTGTATTGAGTTGTATAACTAAGGTGTTTATAACTGTCTAGTATGTGTTGTTTAAGCTGTGTATCTCTGATGTATATGATACTATGTAATGTATTATATGATTAATATAATTTGTTCATTCCGCTGTTTAGATTCTGATGTTGTTCCTTTCTTCTTCTCTGTCTTTTCTATCCCTTTCTTTCTTAAAAATGATGCGATTTTCTGTGGTGAGAAAGTCGGGTCGTTTCAAGAAGAGGCTTATTTTAATAAACATAAGACTTAACTGTTAATAAGCAAGATAATAAAAGTGGCTCATACCAACATCATTCCCTTTAAGTCAGGAACTGATGGTCTCATAATAGTTAGGTGAGGCTGGGACAAGATTATGCTAATTAGGGTAAATAAGTAGCCAACAGAATAAGAATAGTAAACTAAACACAAAATTAAATATTAGACTTAGGGTCTAATAAAAGAGGGAGATCTGTTTGAAGCAGCCCAAAGGATGGAGAGCCTAACGAAGCAGTTTATCACGGATTTCAGCACAG
This sequence comes from Allium cepa, assembly GCA_030765085.1. Lineage (NCBI taxonomy): Eukaryota > Viridiplantae > Streptophyta > Magnoliopsida > Asparagales > Amaryllidaceae > Allium > Allium cepa. The sequence continues at coordinate 294,074,497 of CM060929.1, forward strand.
AAGGAGCACGTCCAACTTAGATATTTTAGGCTAGAGGAAGTACGAGACTTCAATGGGACGTGAGGGTACTCTAGGATACCCTCTGGGGTAGGCATAATGGAGTAGTCCCCCGGAGGCAGGTCTGTAGTTGTTTCATCAAAAGAGTATGCTTTGACAGCTTTTTGCATGTTAGAACTATTTTAGAGCAGTCAAAAGGGGTTGATGTTTGGAGTAGGATATTCGTATGTCCTAGTACTTGCAAGTAAGTTTTATTGGGTAGAATTCAAAAGGATAGTCGCATGCAGATATTGCGCCAGCATCAAAACCAAGAATCGAGTTAGGGAAAGAATAGAGTTAAACCAACAGTCCAATGAACCTTTCACTATCGAGACATTGGATGAGGGGTCCATCCAATTGGATGTTTCGATTGTTTATAGTGGGGCACAACCACTTAGCTCATTAGAGGTCTTTCGATTAGTTGGGGGATGGCTATGTGGGGTCATAGCCACGATAAGAAAAGAGACAGACCAAATAGAATATCTATATTGTAGACCTAATATGGCAGTCCTTTACAGAAATAGAAAATCCTCGACTGAGTTCCGTACAGGGTAGACCTTATTAAGCGAGATTCAGGGAGCAGACATAACGATTATGTATAGTCTTCATGTCACGCACTAGGTGGTACGCCGTGGATGTCTAAGCGTAAGTATAGACTAGTGTGGACGCAGTTTTACGTTTTCATAGTAGACGATGGAACATTTGTATTGTAGGCCTTAGGAGGCAGTCCTTTATAGATGTAGTCATAGAACACCATAGTAGCAAGACGATGGAGCCCTTTGCGAGGAGGATACAGAAGGTACTATGGGTAGTATCTAGGACCGATGCAGTCAATGGGCATATAGCTATATATATGAGTTATTAGGTTTTAATCTACTAGGGAGTAGATGGGCATGATTCACGCAGTGAGGTGAGAGTATTATAAACCAAATAAACCTAATATAAAAGTAAATGGAAATAAAATGGTAGATGTAGAAATAAGCTTATAAGTGTATCATTTGTCCATCGCTAGAACTTTAGTTCCGACCTCTTCCTCATAACATCCTACAGGTTTGGTAGATGGCAGAGACTTACCTGCTTTGAGACACTTGTTTAGAAAGTGTTATTTTATTGGTGAGTATTTACTTACTATTATATTTTAGTCAGTTATGTTGTGAGATATTTATCTGAACTCTAATATATTTATCTTTTCCTATCTTGCAGGTTACCAGATACCCAACTCGGATTTCAGTGGGCTTGGATCTTAGCGTTTTTGCAAAAAATCCAGACTCACTTGGATTCAAGTTGTTATATTGGTATCAAAGCCTAGGTTTAGGATTCCTAGGTAGATAGTGAGTGAACTTATTTGTATTTTTGAATAAAATACAAATATATTATGTACTAAAATCCAAATAGTCTCCAATTATAGATTTTAACATATGAAAAGTTTTTAAGAAGTATATTTGTGCACGGTTTTCTATTTGGGTTTGGGATGACTCAAGTATATTGAGCCCTATGTTGTTACCTATTTCTAGTGTACGATAAGCTATGTTTTAAGAGAAGATTGGTATTCATATGTTATATGAAGTTGGGAAATTCCCTAGGGATAGTGGGGGGAGTGTTTTTATTTCGCAAGGAGTAAGAGGATTTAGTAAGAAGAAAATCCAGTTTATGTCTAGCCCAATAAAATGAAACTTTTGGAATTGAAAAGTTGAAAAATATAATTGTTAATATATTTGAGGAAGTAAATATTGGATTTTTGAAAGAAAAAAAGTGGTATGAAATTTAAATTGATTTATATATGATGTAAGTTTTATTAAAGTGAAATTCTTTTTGAAGAATTATAGAGCACGTATAGCTCGCTAGGTTCTTTGTAGGTAAACAAAGATTTTAAATATAAAAACCTAGAGTGTGTTAAGTGTCAAAAATGTAGGTTACAACATTTATTGTTGTAAAAGATGTTTTTGGTAAAAACATAGGAAGCTTAGACTATGACACTATTGTTATAGTAGGTGGCTCCTAAAGGAAATTCTTTTGCATAGCATATTGGACTTATTAATATTTATTTTAATTGAATCCATAAACTAGTATTTTAGGTTGTAGTAATGGTGTTTTACGCCACATCTGTTTTGACCCAAATGAATTTTGAAGATAATTTCTAAATTAGTTTGCATGTACACTTATTATTTAAATAAGTATATGAGAGTATTTTTCTAGTTATGAAAATATTAAAGCAGTTTTAAAAATGAGTTCTTTTGAAAACTAATGTGCGTTAAAATTAATGAATTTAGTAGGAAATATCTTATGTAAGTGAATGTAGAGTAAACATACTTTAATCTATTGGAATGAAAAAGATAACGATAAAATCTTCTATGAATCAAAAATAAAAATGTTTTGTGCAAGTTATAAGGAATACGTGAAGATATGTACAATGTATGGAAAGCATTATATTTTGTATAGCCTATTTCAATAAAATATAAAATAAATTTCTTATAATTTCACACAAACATGAAATCCTCCTTTAAAGGATTCGTAGAAGTTTTTAGCATTAATGGTTTCTCATAAGAGAAAGTAATTCCAATGCATTAAAGTATAAAACCATTAAGTGTAGTAAGTTAAAAACTCCTCTAAGGTTCGTGTGACGACCGGGCAAATCCATACCCTTTGAATCGTCAATAATCCACACATATCTGACTCAAAAAGCACAAACTGACGGAAAGTCAAGATAAAAAAGAAGAGCGAAGAAGAGACGAGAAGAAAGAGAGAAGATAGAACCAAACAGAAGAATACAGAATCTCACATCGCAGTGGAAAATATATAATATCATATCAATCATCTTTACAAAACAAAAACTGCATATATATACACAATAATTAGAGTTCAACAATCAATCAATAGTTATCAGCCTGAGCAGTTATAACAACCTGTCCTTACAAATGCCGATAATTTAAAACAACTAAGCAATGCAGCGAATAATCAAGCAAATACGGATGTACGAAAATGAAGACCTCCAGGTCTCCTGCTAAAGCTCCAAAAGCATCAAATCTAGACCTGTAAATATACTCGGTCTGACCCGAGCATTGAAAGGGAAGAATGCCTGGATCAGTATGGTAAAACAGCGTGAGAAACACACTCAACTGAATTTATTAAATTACCAAACTTTTCCTTTATCAAAATAAAAGTATCTCGTAAGACAAGCCACACATAAACACGGACATGTTTTTACCTTACGATAACTAAAACATATCATATCAAACTCATGTGATACTATACTAGTGTCTATTATACAAATAATATTCAAAATAGCCGAAATCATTACCATTATTAAATTCCAGCATACTAGGCACTACAAATAAAATGGCAGGTATGTAGTGGAGTTTGGATTTCCATACAAATGACCAGGTGAAAGGACTACCTTTCGAATGGGCACACCTCTAGATGGATGTCCCGAGGCACAGAACATCTTCCCTCTACCAACACAAGACCGACCCACCCCTATAACTAGATGGTACCGAATATGTCATCCTTCGATCATTACCGACCTTTACCGAGGGCCCTCTAAGCATACAAACCACATAATCAGATACACGATGTCATAGCATGTAAAGATATATCTAGAAGAGGATGATCATATCCTACTTGAGAATGATCCACTTAGCCCTGCTGCATCTAACCTTATTTTGGTCATTTTCGGTTGATGAGGCCTGACGAGGTAACGATTACCTTTCACAATCACATATCACTTCACTTTGAATGCCACATGGCCATTTTCTTTTGACTACTAATTGCCTTTCACAGAAATACAACCCTTAAGCTCATACGTCTCAAGGAGGGTGTTAAGCTAAGAGAAGTTGCCTTCTCCTCCACCACTGATGTACGTTTTTAAAAACCAATATACGTAATTTGTAGAAATGCTACGTCAGACAAACATCCATACAAGTTGTCGAGGAACAGGACAAACCGAAGGTACTTTCCTACCACATCCTGTTGGGAAATCCCTAGGATTAGTAGCGAATGGCCCTTGCATTGGATATTTCATAATGAAGAGACCACTGCTACTACATGTATATTGGGATTTTAACCCTAACACGATCAACAAGCAGTCCCCCACTATGAAAATCCGGAATATCAATATCATCGCAAGCAACCTGTAGAATTCATCACATATACGTTGGTCCGAAGTGGTTTTCAGATAAATCTGATCCCGGTCTCTTCGCATCAACAACGCAAAAGCATTTCTCAACCTCACACAGAAACTAAGTCTTGTAGACTTATCACTTCTCTAACTTTCAGCTTGCTATCCTTCGGGCAAGAAGGAAGCTCGACAGATTGGAGTAATATTCCGCACTATACGAATCAACATCCTCAACATAACTGATAATCAAGACTACACAGAAGGCTACGTACTAATTGTACGACTAAATAGTTCCCACATCAAGTCGAGGAACTAAAATTTGCCAAGTTTGATATTCGGTTATTTAACTATCAAAACAAATAAACAAATATTCAGCACCATAACAATCACTGGGCCCTTTTAATTAATCTTTTATTAATTAAACCATTTGCCAAATATTCACCTCAATTTATTTTTAAAAGATATATCTTCAAAATCATTCCAACATTGGAAAACATTTCTAAATACTTATTTAATTATAAGTAATTCACAATTCAATTTATTTTCAACACTTAGAAAATATTGCATATACTTAAATCATAATTAAGTATATATTTTATTCTTTAAGGAAAACATTCTCTTTAAACACAATTATTTGGGTCAAAATGAATGATGCGTAAGACATCGTTACAACAACCCAAAATCACTAGCATAGGGATTCGAAAATAAGATAGATATATGAATCCCAATACTATATAAAAACATTTCCTTTCGAATATCATTTACTATAACAACAGTGCTATTAGTCCATCATTTCCTTATTTCTTGAAAACGTTTATTTCAACAATGAACGTTGAAATCTGTGGTTTCGATACTTAACACATTTTAAAACATCTTTAAACCATTTAACTCCATTTTAAAATATCACTTTCCAAAACATTTCTTTAATATATTATTCACTGTCCAAAATCGTGAATATAAATCGCTTACCAAATCCAATATTTCTACACATTTATATTAAGGATAATCCACTGTCCAAAATCATGGATTTAATGCCTAATCAAATTTATTACTATTGCACTTTTATTAAAGGATTATCCACTGTCCAAAATTGTGGATATAATTCCTTTAATAACCTATAATAATTAACTTATCGAATTCAATCGGTTTTGGATTTATAAAACAATGTTTATAAATTCCATTTATATTTTATAAAAACTTCTATTTTCCATAATCCTTTTTATTAACAAATTCCATTTATATCATTTATATGCCAAAATCCCATTTGTAAGTAAATTACTTATAAATCACTTTATGTACAAAATCATTCTTTTTATAACTTCACAATTTTATAAATCTATAAATCTTATTTACTTATAAGATTCATTTATACTACATTTTAACGCTTATAAAAACTCATTTATAATTCCATTATTCAGATTCATGAAAATTCTATTTTATAAATCTTATTTACAAACCATTTATAATAAATTAAAAAATCCCAAATTATACTATTTCACAAAGTAGTTAACTTCATATTTCAAAAATCACATTTCAATTATATTTCCCAAGACATCAAAATGTTTATAACCTAAAAATTATAAAATTTATTTATTTAAAATAAATTCATTCCTTTAACACTTCAAAATTCAATAAAATGTATATTTTCAAAATCACTTGAAAATCCATTTAAATTTGAAAATCATCACTTTAACATTTTTAAATTTCCAAAATATGGCCCAATGCTGCAACAGCACTAAATACAACAATTACGGCATCCAAAACATCATATATCATATGATAATAGAATATATAACAATATCTATAAATAAATCAATACTGGTGAGGAATCCAGTTGGATCCCTCCAACCTGTCACCTGCAACAAATATACATATTAAAATATGTGTACAATGTCCGCTTCAAGGCAGATGCATATACAAAGGATCATCCGCTCATACACGGGAACGTATATGGTCATCTGCTCCCCTAGGCAGGTATATATCCAAATATCAATCAATATATCATATATCATCCAAAAAATCATCAATCATCATATAATAAATTATTTCTCACTTATATAAAAATATCAGTGAGTCAAAAGAGTGAGCTGTACTCACATTGCTTGTAGTCGTCGCGATAACGATTTATTCCGATTAAAATTACACAAACATTTAATTTCAACCAAAATTTTCACTAGCTCAAACAAATCACAAACCAGCTCCATAATGTAGTGCTCGTCCATACGAACCCAACACAATTTGTTACGTGTGAAATGGACCTCGTATCAAAAACTTACAGCGTTTAGAAGTTTATACAATTTATAATATATAATAAATCAATTTCCTTTATTTTTTTATTTTTTTAACCTAGAAGTGATCTAAGCCGTTGATTCCCACAAAGTAAGATCTAGGCTGTGACTTCTTTCTTCTCCCCCTCTAGGTTATCACGCACGCACAAAACCCACTGCCGCCCATTTTTCTTGAATTTTCGCAGCTTCTCAGATTATCTTCACGATGATCTACTACCTCCACGTCGTAGCTCACAATGCCACGCATATCCACCTAGAACTCGATGAAGCTCGGTCGCACGTGGACCTTAAAAATCGTATGCAAGGCAGCACGAACGGAGGGCGATTGTCGTGAATTCGTTGCGCCATACTCAATCACAACGTTGGATCTATAGTTGTCGACGTTGTCTACAACTTTATAGTTGAAGCTATTTGCTAATTTTCAATGGATCATGAGATACTAGAGGAGAAATGAGGATGATTTCTGACCATAGAAATAAAAATGGCAGCCAGCCCTAACCCTAGTAGGGTTTTGTGAAAATAGAATAAAATGTTGGCCTTTTATAGAAAATTTGACGACACTTTCATCCGAATTTTTTCCAAACTCGAAGAAAAGCATGCCGCCTGACGTTTATAATGTTTTACCCCTATTCCAATGCAATGGAATGTATATTGGGAGCCAATTCGATCGTATTTAAAAGAGGTTTTCAAATCGACTATTTAAATTTAAAATTCAATTAAACAAATTTCTATGCGTTTTAGCTTCCCCCAACAAACCGTAATTTCGATTGACACGAAATTTAAAATCTTATAATAATTTAACATTACGGATCCAATGAAACTAGTTTCATCGAAATCCGAGACTGTATGAAAAATGGCTATTTTTACAAGTTAATTAAATATTAAAATATTCAATTTTTTGAAATTTACTTTTAATTCAATTTTAGATGTTTACTAACATAATTCAAATTCAATTATAATTTAAAAAACTTATAAATCATTTTTATTCATTTTAAATTCAATTTCCAATTATTTACGCAATTTCAAATATTAAATTAACAATTTAATTATCCAATTAAATCCTTATATTTCAAATATAATTTATTCAGCTATTAAATTTTACTTGTGAATATTTAAAATCAATTAAGTATATGAATATCGAATGACGGAAATTCTGGGTCGTTACAGTTAAGTAATTGGAAGAGTAGAAAAGTTAGGAGATTTTTGATAAAATAATTATTCTTATCCACTCCAGTTTTAGTAAATTTGAAAATCTATGAAAAGGAGATATTTTGAAAATATGTGAGGACATTTTTTTAGTCGATAAAAAGAAAAAGAAAATTTGTTTTAAGAACAAGCAAGACATGTTTTTAAAGAAAAATGGTTTGAAGGAAAAGTAAATAAGTTTTGGGAAAGATAAAATTTTTAAGTAACCAAGTACCTTTGAATTTAACAGAAAACTTCAAAATAACACTTTCAAAGGCAAGAATTTTAGGATTTGATGTTTCATAAATTTAGAAGCTTTTATTTTTGAAGTATAATGATAATACCAAATCAAACCGGACTTTTAAATATGTAATAGATAGGAATCATTCCCTAGGTGTAACGGGGAAAGTGTAAGGCTATGGAAGTAATTACTCCTAGTAGTAATACCAAAAGTTCCCATAAGGTGTATATGATACTAGTGAGAACCTAGAAATGTTGCTTTATGTGTGTAAACTATAGAAGAGTAGTGAAGTGATTTTAGTAAGATAGTAAGACACACGTGGTTGGGAAAAGTAGACCTTAGTTGGGAAAAAATGAAAGGTAAAGAGAAATTTCCCCATGCTTAGTTGCCTTTTTAGATAGAGACTGCATAGACTGATACCCTTATCCATTGCAGTAAATGAGAATTAGTTATTCCTTTTTGAGCATGGAATAAAAGAGATAAATATATCTTATCGACATGAGTAACACAGCGTAAGATGGTAACAAGTAATAGGCAGTAGGAGGAGCATATGAGTTACTTGGATTTCTAGAGTAAGGACTTTCTATGTCAGAGTGGACATGGTCCTAGACCTCCTTTCCCTAGATGATAGCTGTGTTTAGTTGCTATATTAAAAGAAGAGTAAAAGCAGATGAAAAGTAACTAAAATAAAATTAGTAAGATCTAAAGAAAGCAACAGAAACATCAATAGAAATAAATGAGAATTACAAAAGAAAAATACATCTTTCTTATAAATTAAGCTTGGGAATAAGTTAGAAAAGTAAAATCTTTCTTTTGTAAACCATTTGTGGGAAAGAAAATAGAGATTCTGTAGGATAGCAGCATAAGTTTCAAGTACGGAGTGAGAGGTATGAAAAAGTAAAACAGAGAAATGTGAAGTTCATCCATTTTCTACCTTCCTTGTGACATGAGAAATCGAGTTCAGAAAATTAGATTTTTATGAATTTGAATATAAAAAGTTGTGCGGTAGGATTTGGATGAAAAATTTGTTGAACTGTACCCCTATTCAGTAGGAGTGTGGGAAATTTTGAATGAAAATTGTTTTGAGTTTACAAAAAGATTGCATTCATATAGAAATTGCAAGTATATTTAGGATGTGTGTGTCATGTTTTAAAATAAATTTTTAAAGAAGAAAAGCATTCATATAGGAGGTACCACTTAGAAATTCATGTTCATGCATATATCTCATGTTGAATGACACTTTACACAAGTGCACTGATGGCCGTAAAATTGGATGTACACAAAATGGATGTTATTGATGCAAAGAATTACATAATTTTACCCTTATTGAATTTCGGGCATGAAATTTTTTAAAGGATGAGAAAATGTAACAACCCACATTTTTAATAATTAAATAATCAAATAACGATGAGCAATGAAAATAAACATTTTTGGAATTGTCAGAATATGGCTTCTAAACTTATACAATTGTGTTCGTGGCAATCTTTTAATCAGTTAACATATAATATGTCTTGAACAGAGTTCTTATGAAAAAGTTATTGATGTTCGAAGTTTCGTATCGAGAAATAATTATACATGTAAATGTACGTAAATATACTTGTTATACATAAATATATGTGCCTATGAAATTCTAGAAATAACATGCATTTGAATTTCAAAATAGACGCGCGTCATAAAGGTAATTAATTAACATTTCCATCATAACAGAAATTAATTGATATCAGTAATTGAAGACAATTAATTAACATTAGCAGGAAAGTAATCAAATCAGCTATTGGAGGAAATTAATTTACATTAATTGGTCACATGTGAAATTCAAAATAGACAATTTTTATATTGTAAAACTAATCAAGCAATTGATGGTGATAAATTGGAATAAATAAGCAACATAAAAATAGGTTAAACATTTATAATTTATAATGTTTAAAAGTTAACATTTATAAATAACATTTAATAAAACAAATAAGGCACGCTTAAAATCCAAAATAGACGTGTGTTATAAAGAGCAATAATTCGGAGAAAGAATGAGAGTTAATAGGAAATAATAGGAAATGTTAAACGTTAAACGTCTATAATTAATAAAACGTTTAAAAACAAATCAAGCGCGCTCATTCTGTACCCTTTTGAACGGCCTGATTTGCATCGTTTTAAGTGGATAGACGACATTGTTTGACTCTCTATAAATAAAGAAGCATGGCTAGCCTTCAAATTCATATTTTCTAAATGAGTGCAGAAGCTTTGTCACTCTTCTTTCTCCTTCAATTCTTCAGAAATTAGCTATTTTTGATTTACGCCTTCTGATTTACAAGTTGGAGATAGAAATTATAGGTCTAAAATAGAGATGTTCAAATAAAGTCACCCGTGTAACATCCCGAAATTTTTGAAATTTAAAATTTGATAAATTGTTTGAACTTTGGGATCTAACTAGTAAAATTTAATCTAAATTTAATATTGTTGATATTAATATTACACATTAATATAGAATTAAATAAAAAAGAGATATTGATAGATGATCTTTTAACGGAATTTAAAATTTGTTAAAGTAAGTTATGATGAAATTATAAAATTTAAATAACATAATCATAATCTAAACAAACAAACAAATTAAATAAACAAATAGTTAAACAAAAGATCAAACAAATGAACAAATAAGTAAACAAATAGTTGAACCAAAGAACAAACAATGAACAAAAGAATAAACAAACAAATAAATGAACAAATGAACAAATGAACAAACAAAAGAACATGCTTGTATTAAATGCTATTACTCCTTTTCATGTACAAGAGTAATACAGCCGAAATTTAGTCAACAAAAAAAAAATAATAATAATAATAATATAGAAAATGTACTTATAGAATATAATTGAACAAGAACATGCTCACATTAAATGCATGCATCTACAAAGAACATACCTGCATTCAATGCCTTTACTTCCAGCATGGTTTATCTTGTACTTGTTTTAATAAACTTCAGTAAAAAAAATCTGTTATAAAGAAACATCAATTGCCTTAGTTATTTCATTCAACAAACTTCTGCAAACCTGAAAAAGAAAACATCATATTTCATAAATTCAAAAGCATTCAGGTGATCAAAACGGAAAGAAAAAAGAAGTTGAAAAAAAACCAAACCAGAGAAGAAGAAGAAAACTGCAGTTAAAAAGATACCAAAGTATTCTCTGTTTCAAATATTGTCAGGTGAGTAAACATGATTATGTGAAGGATTTTAAGTTGTTTTGAAACAGTTTAAACTTCAATAGTAAACTGCCTTTGTTCATGCTTCACTGTGATGAAAATGTGATGCTCTCTCTGTAAACACTTATACAGGGATTGTAGTTGTTCTCAAACTGAAGTCTACTTGCTTAAAAACACTGACAAGCTTGGGTTTTTTTTTTTTTTTTGTGAATCATGTTGTTTTAAGTCATGGATTATGTTTTATAAAGATTTTAAAACATACAGTAAGTTTATCACCACTGTAACTTTGGTTTACAGGTATTCCACAAATATTGAAAAAATAAACTGTTGTGAAATATTGATTCAAGGATATGTATTGAATCTATACTGCAGGACATGAATTTTAAAACAAAATTCTTGGTTTTTTGTTTAATATGCAGAGAGTAGTTAGTTTTGAACAAAAAATTGCATTTTTCTAAATCTTTGATTATTGAATCAATTTTAAATGCTGAAAATTTTCATACAGCAAGTTTAATCCTTTACAAATCCTAGAAAAATGCTCAAATATTTTTCAAATGCAAGGATTTCGAGATTGGATCGAAGTTAGGGTTTAAGGTTCGAGAGTTTTGATGGGTAGAACGCGAGACGTGTTCGTCTCCTCTGAAGCATCGAGTTGCGAAAGGCTTTGGGAAAAGGACGAGTGTGGTGTTGAGATGGTGGGGACGGAATCGAAGCTTCTCCGGTGAAACGAGGAGCGGCGGCGAGGCGTTTAAAGTTGGGTCTGTTCGAATATTAGTTTGAACGAAGGGGTGAATCGCGACCCAGTGTTTTTTTTCCAAAGTGAAGCTCGATCTCGAGTCAGGGGAGGGAGAGCGACTTGGTGGTGATCGCGGTGGTCACCGGAGTAGAGCCGCGGTGGTGTACACGTGCACGCAGCGTCGTGTGTCAGGGGCGCGTTGAATTGTTCCACCAGCCTGATAAGTTGAAGAAAATAAAAAGGGGAGGAAGAAAGGAAGTGGGGTTTTGGGTACGGCCCAACATTGTTTTGGCAATGTTTAGTTTTGTAGGTATCGGGCCTGATTTCTTTTGGGCTTGGTTTGTTGAAAAATAATAATTTTGGTAGTAAAATGTTAAGAAAAGTTTTGGGTATTTCAAGAAAAACAATGTTGATTCTAGGTTGATAAGTTTTGGGGAAAAAAAAACTCACTTCAAGTTTAAATGGGTTAACAACGTGTTTCCAAATTGAATTAAACTTTTAAATTAAATAATTTGGTTTAAAACAAGAATTTAAAAAATTCATTTACATTAAAATTTCAATGCAACAATAAATAAATTTTTAAAGTATAAAGCAGTTTTTTTTAAAATGAAATTTAGGTGGACAAATTTATAGTATTGAAAGGGAATTTAGAATAAGAAAGAATTTTTTTTAATAAATTAAGTACTTAAATAAATTTAAAAAAAAATTAAGATTTTGTTAATAAGATTAATAAATTCGTCATTAAGAATAATAAATCATTTGCTTTTATATAATCAATAAAAATAATTATGTGGTCAAATTATTAAATCACATCCACTTTGATTGATTCAAAATTGATAGTTACATTAAGATAATTTATTAAGGAATAATAAATTAATATAGTCAATTGAGATTTAATTCAATTGTGATTATAAAAAAAATAAATCATCGTTTTAAAATAATCAAGAAAAATAATAATAATAATATTTATATGGTTAATTTATTAAATCCAGATACATCATTTTACCAAATCGTTTAATAAGTAAATAATGTAGTTTAAAATGATAATTAAGGTAATTGATTTATAAACAATTAAGTGTTTAAATGAATTTGTAAGTAAGAATTTGTAAATTTTGAAACAATAAATTGAGTAATCAAAATTTAGTTTATTTATCCAAATTCTCATCATTAAATTAAATTAATTTAGTGATAAATTTATTTAAATCACATTGGGAAGTAATTAACTATTTTGTTAACTTATATAAATATCTCTGTTCTGTTTGTAATTCTGTATGATGATATTGCCATGTTATTGCACTGTGATTATGATTGTTCTGTATTGATGTGAAAACCCTGTTGTCTGTAAACCGACATTTAAACTTCGATGCGACAGGGTATCGGATTTCAGTTGGTTATCCGAAACCCACATCGAACCTGTGAATATTTGTGAATGACATCCACATGTTTTAAAATTTGACACTCACTATTCGAATTAGCCGGGAAAGGACCTGTGTGTCATATAACCCATTTCGAATATGTGATTCGACGTTATGGATAGAATGTGAAGACCGGTGTTGAAGACCGGGTATTTGCGAGAGCGATAGGATGACCTGTCGATTGACTCTGCACCGAGTTGCTCCGGTATAGGGTTCTCCATATGTGATGGGAAATTCGATCAGGATTGTGGATATCCGGATTGCAAGGACATCTTTGTAAGTGCCTTCGGTTTTGTTCGAGCCCGGAACAGACTTGTATGGATTGTGTGTCTGACGTTACAAGTTGAGATATAAAGCAGATTTCATTCAAATATATTTCTGTTGGTGGTGGAGAATTTATTCTTTTAGCTTAACACCCTTCTCTGAGACGTACGAGCTCAGAGGTTATATAGTTGAAGTTATCAGCGATATATTCCCAATTTGGTAATGTGACATGCTGAGTGTTGCTGAAATGATCATTGTGTTGATTATTGTGATAGGATCGTTTATTTGATCGTCTCTCTTGGTGATCATTTCTATGATCATTTGTTGACCCAAAGCACGGCTTTTGTATAAAGTGTGTTTTTGTGGACGTGACTTCGTCGGACCTCACACCCCGAAATGGTCAAAAAAGGAAAGATGCGGCAAGGTTATTGGGGGTAGCACCCCTTAGGGTATGTACATTTCCTTCTGGATAGAAGTGGTATCATGGTATGGAGCCCAGATACTTAACTTATGTTGATATCGCAGATATATATGATTTTGTGATTTGTTGCTGGGGCCCCGGTTAAAGGTTGGTTACGACCGAGAGATGGCATACTCGTGTCAGTAGTTACCCAGTTAGGGGTAACCCGGCCTTGTGTTGGCAGAGATCCGGTTTGGTTCTCGGGGACGTCCTTCCAGAGGCGTTCTCATGTGGCAATGGGAAGTTCCTTGGCCTGACCATTTGTTGGAAATCCAAAGAAACAATACGAAACCCTGTACGGTTTTAGTTGTAGAACCTGCCATGCAGCGTGGCGGTAACCTGCCACAAAACATGGTAGCTATAGTAGGCATAGTTCGAAATGTCTATGTTGGCTAAGATTAATATTCTACTTTCGAAATGATTTACTTCACTATGCACTAGTAATAATATCAAAGAATTTCTTTTCTCGTATCAAGCATATTTAACTATCATAAGAAGAAATCTCCTCCAATTCTGCGTTTGCATTGAGTGTGTGGCGGGAGGTCTTATGGTAGTTCCATTTTTAAAAGCATTCCGAAAATTCTTTTATAAATCTTGTTTATTTAAAATACAACTGTCTTGTTTACTCATACCAGTCCCATGACTGATCCGGAGTTTATTGTTTTCTTTCCTAAACTCTGGGTGCCCATTATTTCCACACGGGCAGCCTAGTAGCAGGTTTCTGTATTTTGGAGTAGCAGTATTTTGGAGCTCTTATCTTGGAGCTATCTTAGGAGCTTTTGGAGATTACAGGTGTTAACTTTTGGGAGTTCGTTATCATTTCTCATTTGAGAACTTTTGGATATATGTTCACTGTTATATTATCATGATGTTGTATTTAGAGATTGTGGTGTATGTATTATATACCCTGTTGTGGTATGGATATTATGTTGATGTTGTAACAGTGATGTTATTTATGATATTGATTCTGTTCTGCTGTTTTATATTCATCTGATTGTTGTTATAAGCTCCGGCGATGCGAATTTGATGTCGTTTATTGGACATCGAGTTTGGGTCGTCAAAATTGGTATCAGAGCTGTTGGTTGAGTAAGAACTTTAGCTACGGAGTATAACACATTAGATGGCTCATTAGAGATAGGGTGAAGTATACCCTAGAATGAGTATAATCAAAATTGAAACTTTGAAATTTCTTAGTCTATTTGTTTTTACTGCTGATATTCCTTAAGATATTTCGCCTGTATATCTAAATCAATTTTCTTACTAATCTCAGATAGTGAAAATGAGTGGACGCAGAGGAAGAACTAGGGGTCAAGGCAATGCTGCAGCACCCAATCAAATTCCCGCAGCCGCAGAAGCAGTAATAGAAATTCAGCAGCAGCCGGACTTGGCTGAATTATATAAGAAGTTTGAAAAGCTTGGTGGCAAACCATTTATTGGCAAAGAGTCAATTATTGACGCTCAAGCTTGGGTAAGATCGTGTGAAAAGATTTTTAAAGGGCTAAAATTGCAGGATGAGCAGAAAAGACTTATAGCTTCTTGGCAACTCCAAGGAGAAGCTTCAGCTTGGTGGGAAACCATCATTATAGATGAACCCGAGGAAGAATTTACTTGGGATCGTTTTAAAGAAGTGTTTGAGAAACGTTACATACCATCGGCGGGAGTTTCTAGAATGTATCAGGAATTTCTGGATTTGAAGCAAGGAAGTTTGTCGTTTGAAGAATACTTGAATAAATTCAGTGAACTATCTCGGTTTGGCCCGGAATTGCTAAATACACCTCTGAAGAAGAACGAAAGGTTTATCCGGGGAATGAACCAGAAATATCATGGAAGAATGACAGGTCATGTTAAAGAATCTTTCTCAGATTTAGTAGATATGGGGTACAGGTACGCTACTCTTGATATACAAGAAGCAACTGTGGAGAAAGGTAATTCAGGTAGTCAGAATTTTAAAAAGCGAAAATTCGGAGGCAAGAAACCTTGGCAAGGCAATGAGAAGAAGAGGAACACTCAAGGAAGAGCAACAGAAAATGTCACTTGTTACAACTGCAAAGAGAAAGGCCACTATTCAAATGACTGCCCAAAACCGAAGAAACCAGCTAGAGAATGTTACAATTGTCATAAACCGGGACATTTAGTTAAAGATTGCCCAGTGATGAAGCCAGCACAAGTGGCAAAGGTTTACACGATAAAGGAGGACCCCTCATCTTCAAAAGCTGATAAAGGGAAAAGCGTTTTGGAAGGTAACCTTACTATTAATAATAGAACTGTTAGAGTTTTATTTGATACAGGAGCTTCACATAGCTTTATCTCCCAACAAACCGTAAATGAATTGGGACTTGAAACTAAATTTGCTGACGATCTTATTTGCGTGAAAAATCCGGTTGGAGGTCCCGCAAATCTTAGTTCATATTGTAAGAGAGTTCCTATTTCATATGCTAGCTATAAATTTCCTATCAACCTTTATGTCCTCGAATTTGACGAATTTGAAATCTTACTCGGTATGAACTGGTTAACGAGATACGATGCTAGATTGGAGTGTAGTAATCGGACAGTTTTAATCAAAACAAGTTTTGGAAATTTTATTGAAATCTCTTGTGAAAATCCTAGTCCAAGGAGCGACAGATTGATATATACTTTGGGAAATCTTGAACCCACTTTGCAGTCTATACCTGTTGTTCGGGATTTTTCCGACGTGTTTGAAGAAGTGAAATCTTTACCTCCTCATCGAGAAATAGAATTCCGAATTGATCTTGTACCTAATACTCGTCCTGTTGTTCACGCAAGTCGCAGAATGGCACCTAGGGAAAAGATTGAATTGGTTCATCAAACTAATGAGCTACTAGCAAAAGGATTAATTCGACCCAGTGTTTCTGAATGGGGCTCAGCCGTCGTATTTGTTGCTAAATCAAACGGATCTTTTAGATTGTGTGTAGATTACCGCGATCTAAATAAACAAACTCTCAAGAATAAATTTCCACTGCCCAGGATTGATGATTTATTTGATCAGTTGCACGGCGCTCGTTTCTTTTCAAAAATGGATCTAGCTCAGGGATTCCATCAGTTACGAATTGCCAAAGATTGTGTACATCTGACTGCTTTCAGAGGTCCTAATATGTTCTATGAATGGTTAGTTATGCCTTTCGGGCTAACCAATGCTCCAGCATACTTCGTAGATCTCATGACTCGTGTGTTTCGGGAAGTTCTGAATAAATTTGTGCTTGTATTCATTGATGACATCTTAATTTTCTCCAAAACTGAAGATGAGCATGCCGGGCACCTTAGAATTGTCTTAGAAATTTTAAGGAGAAATGTTCTATATGCAAAATTTTCCAAATGCCACTTCTGGGTCAATGAAGTAAAATTCCTTGGCCATATTGTTAATGAAGAAGGAATTTCAGTAGATCCTAGCAAAATTTCCGCTATTCTTGATTGGAAACAACCCACTACTCCAAGAGAAGTTCGAAGCTTTTTGGGTTTAGCAGGCTATTATCGGAAATTCGTTCAAGATTTTTCTAAGTTAGCTAGTCCGCTGACTAAGTTAACAATGAAAAATGCAAAGTTCATTTGGACTTCAAAATGTGAAGAAGTTTTTCAAGAGTTGAAAAAGAGATTGACCACTGCTCCTGTTCTCACTATTGTTAACGGGAACCAAGGCTTATCTGTCTATACTGATGCAAGTGGTGAAGGAGTAGGTGCAATATTAATGCAAAATGGAAAGGTGGTTGCCTACGCAGGTAGACAATTACGTCCGCATGAGAAGAACTACCCAACGCACGATTTGGAACTTTTGGCTGTTGTTTTCGCTTTGAAAATATGGCGACACTATCTTCTGGGTAAGAATCTTTTCAGCTTTCTTAATAATTTGCGAAATTGACTAAAGAAATATACTTAATAAACTCTCTTTATTTTAGGTGAAAAATTCGAATTATTCACCGATCATAAAAACTTGAAATATCTTTTCACCCAGAAGGATTTAAATTTACGACAACAACGTTGGTTGGAATTTCTAGCATCATATGACCTAGATATCCAATATATGCCGGGAAAAGCCAATGTGGTTGCCGATGCTTTAAGTAGGAAACATGCTGTTCTCGCATATCTTGTTATCACTCCTACTCTCCTTGAGAAGATCTCAAAACAGCAGAAAGAAGATGAGTTTCTTCGAGGAATCCATAAAAGAATATGCCAGGGTGAAGGCACTAGTTTCGAGATGGATAATAGAGGAGTAATAAAATTAAAAGGCAGGATTTGTGTCCCTGACATTCCAGAATTGAAACGAGAAGTATTGAACGAATGCCACAAGTCCAAATTCAGCATCCATCCGGGAGTCAACAAAATGTATCGAGATGTTAAAAGAACATTCTGGTGGAAAACGATGAAGAGAGACATATCTATTTATGTGAGTCGTTGTGCTACTTGTCAGTAAATAAAGAGTGACCAAAAGAAAGTGGCCGGTTTACTTCAACCTTTGGAAGTACCGAAATGGAAGTGGGATCAGGTATCGATGGATTTCATCGATGGATTGCCACAAACCAAGAAAGGCAATGAAGCGATTTGGGTTATTGTGGATCGTCTAACCAAAAATGCTCATTTCATTCCAGTTAAATCTACTCGGACTGCAGCAAGCTTGGCAGGTATTTATATAAAGGAAATTGTTCGCCTCCATGGTATTCCCAGTAGTATAGTGAGTGATCGTGACCCGATCTTCACTAGTAGATTTTGGGAAGCATTTCAGGATGCATTGGGAACGAAATTAAATTTCATTACTGCTTATCATCCGCAATATGATGGACAGACTGAGAGAGTTAACCGAATTTTAGAAGACCTACTGCGTGCTTGTGTTCATGATTTTGGTGGTTCTTGGGAGGACCATTTGCATCTGGTTGAATTCTCTTATAATAACAGTTATCAGGCCAGTTTAGAAATGGCTCCTTTCGAAGCTTTATATGGTCATCCGTGTCGATCACCTACATGCTGGATCGAATCAGGTGACAGACTTGTTCTTGGACCGGATATGATAAAAGAAGCCACTGAGAAGGTAAATTTTATTCGAAAGAAGTTATTAACTGCCCAAAGCCGTCAGAAGAGCTACTATAACCGTCGAAGGAGAAATTTGGAATTTCAAGTTGGAGATTCTGTATTTCTGAAAGTATCTCCGATGCGGGGTGTGTTGAGATTCGGGAAAACTGGAAAGTTGGCACCGCGTTATATTGGTCCTTTTCCTATTCTGGAAAGGATTGGTTCTCTAGCATATAGAGTGCAGTTACCCAGCTGGTTGTCTGGCGTACATGATGTGTTCCATATTTCTAACCTTCGGAAATATGTGCACGATCCAGATGATATTATTGAAGAAGCTGCTCAACAGGATCTAGAAATCACTCCCAACCTGGCAGTTAGAAGGGAACCGATGAAATTTGTTGATCGTGATGAGAAGCGATTGAGGAACAAAATTGTGAAATTGGTCAAAGTTAAATGAAGTGGCGATCCAAAGGACTGTACTTGGGAGACTGAAGAGAATATGAAGAAGTCATATCCCAAATGCAGAATTGACATCTCGACTTAAATCTGTAAGTCATTTCCTTATTTCTGAATTCGTATATTCTTTGTTTAAGTTTCTCACTCTTTCAATTTCGAGGACGAAATATTCTTAAGAAGGGGATATTGTAACATCCCGAAATTTTTGAAATTTAAAATTTGATAAATTGTTTGAACTTTGGGATCTAACTAGTAAAATTTAATCTAAATTTAATATTGTTGATATTAATATTACACATTAATATAGAATTAAATAAAAAAGAGATATTGATAGATGATCTTTTAATGGAATTTAAAATTTGTTAAAGTAAGTTATGATGAAATTATAAAATTTAAATAACATAATCATAATCTAAACAAACAAACAAATTAAATAAACAAATAGTTAAACAAAAGATCAAACAAATGAACAAATAAGTAAACAAATAGTTGAACCAAAGAACAAACAATGAACAAAAGAATAAACAAACAAATAAATGAACAAATGAACAAATGAACAAACAAAAGAACATGCTTGTATTAAATGCTATTACTCCTTTTCATGTACAAGAGTAATACAGCCGAAATTTAGTCAACAAAATAATAATAATAATAATAATAATATAGAAAATGTACTTATAGAATATAATTGAACAAGAACATGCTCACATTAAATGCAAGCATCTACAAAGAACATACCTGCATTCAATGCCTTTACTTCCAGCATGGTTTATCTTGTACTTGTTTTAATAAACTTCAGTAAAAAAAATCTGTTATAAAGAAACATCAATTGCCTTAGTTATTTCATTCAACAAACTTCTGCAAACCTGAAAAAGAAAACATCATATTTCATAAATTCAAAAGCATTCAGGTGATCAAAACAGAAAGTAAAAAGAAGTTGAAAAAAAACCAAACCAGAGAAGAAGAAGCAAACTGCAGTTAAAAAGATACCAAAGTATTCTCTGTTTCAAATATTGTCAGGTGAGTAAACATGATTATGTGAAGGATTTTAAGTTGTTTTGAAACAGTTTAAACTTCAATAGTAAACTGCCTTTGTTCATGCTTCACTGTGATGAAAATGTGATGCTCTCTCTGTAAACACTTATACAGGGATTGTAGTTGTTCTCAAACTGAAGTCTACTTGCTTAAAAACACTGACAAGCTTGGGTTTTTTTTTTTTTGTGAATCATGTTGTTTTAAGTCATGGATTATGTTTTATAAAGATTTTAAAACATACAGTAAGTTTATCACCACTGTAACTTTGGTTTACAGGTATTCCACAAATATTGAAAAAATAAACTGTTGTGAAATATTGATTCAAGGATATGTATTGAATCTATACTGCATGACATGAATTTTAAAACAAAATTCTTGGTTTTTTGTTTAATATGCAGAGAGTAGTTAGTTTTGAACAAAAAATTGCATTTTTCTAAATCTTTGATTATTGAATCAATTTTAAATGCTGAAAATTTTCATACAGCAAGTTTAATCCTTTACAAATCCTAGAAAAATGCTCAAATATTTTTCGAATGCAAGGATTTCGAGATTGGATCGAAGTTAGGGTTTAAGGTTCGAGAGTTTTGATGGGTAGAACGCAAGACGTGTTCGTCTCCTCTGAAGCATCGAGTTGCGAAAGGCTTTGGGAAAAGGACGAGTGTGGTGTAGAGATGGTGGGGACGGAATCGAAGCTTCTCCGGTGAAACGAGGAGCGGCGGTGAGGCGTTTAAAGTTGTGTCTGTTCGAATATTAGTTTGAACGAAGGGGTGAATCGCGACCCAGTGTTTTTTTTTCGAAGTGAAGCTCGATCTCGAGTCAGGGGAGGGAGAGCGACTTGGTGGTGATCGCGGTGGTCACCGGAGTAGAGCCGCGGTGGTGTACACGTGCACGCAGCGTCGTGTGTCAGGGGCGCATTGAATTGTTCCACCAGCCTGATAAGTTGAAGAAAATAAAAAGGGGAGGAAGAAAGGAAGTGGGGTTTTGGGTACGGCCCAACATTGTTTTGGCAATGTTTAGTTTTGTAGGTATCGGGCCTGATTTCTTTTGGGCTTGGTTTGTTGAAAAAAAAAAATTTGGTAGTAAAATGTTAAGAAAAGTTTTGGGTATTTCAAGACAAACAATGTTGATTCTAGGTTGATAAGTTTTGGGAAAAAAAAAACTCACTTCAAGTTTAAATGGGTTAACAACGTGTTTCCAAATTGAATTAAACTTTTAAATTAAATAATTTGGTTTAAAACAAGAATTTAAAAAATTCATTTACATTAAAATTTCAATGCAACAATAAATAAATTTTTAAAGTATAAAGCAGTTTTTTTTAAAATGAAATTTAGGTGGACAAATTTATAGTATTGAAAGGGAATTTAGAATAAGAAAGAATTTTTTTTTTAATAAATTAAGTACTTAAATAAATTTAAAAAAAATTAAGATTTTGTTAATAAGATTAATAAATTCGTCATTAAGAATAATAAATCATTTGCTTTTATATAATCAATAAAAATAATTATGTGGTCAAATTATTAAATCACATCCACTTTGATTGATTCAAAATTGATAGTTACATTAAGATAATTTATTAAGGAATAATAAATTAATATAGTCAATTGAGATTTAATTCAATTGTGATTATAAAAAAAATAAATCATCGTTTTAAAATAATCAAGAAAAATAATAATAATAATATTTATATGGTTAATTTATTAAATCCAGATACATCATTTTACCAAATCGTTTAATAAGTAAATAATGTAGTTTAAAATAATAATTAAGGTAATTGATTTATAAACAATTAAGTGTTTAAATGAATTTGTAAGTAAGAATTTGTAAATTTTGAAACAATAAATTGAGTAATCAAAATTTAGTTTATTTATCCAAATTCTCATCATTAATTAAATTAATTTAGTGATAAATTTATTTAAATCACATTGGGAAGTAATTAAATATTTTGTTAACTTATATAAATATCTCTGTTCTGTTTGTAATTCTGTATGATGATATTGCCATGTTATTGCACTGTGATTATGATTGTTCTGTATTGATGTGAAAACCCTGTTGTCTGTAAACCGACATTTAAACTTCGATGCGACAGGGTATCGGATTTCAGTTGGTTATCCGAAACCCACATCGAACCTGTGAATATTTGTGAATGACATCCATATGTTTTAAAATTTGACACTCACTATTCGAATTAGCCGGGAAAGGACCTGTGTGTCATATAACCCATTTCGAATATGTGATTCGACGTTATGGATAGAATGTGAAGACCGGTGTTGAAGACCGGGTATTTGCGAGAGCGATAGGATGACCTGTCGATTGACTCTGCACCGAGTTGCTCCGGTATAGAGTTCTCCATATGTGATGGGAAATCCGATCAGGATTGTGGATATCCGGATTGCAAGGACTTCTTTGTAAGTGCCTTCGGTTTTGTTCGAGCCCGGAACAGACTTGTATGGATTGTGTGTCTGACGTTACAAGTTGAGATATAAAGCAGATTTCATTCAAATATATTTCTGTTGGTGGCGGAGAATTTATTCTTTTAGCTTAACACCCTTCTCTGAGACGTACGAGCTCAGAGGTTATATAGTTGAAGTTATCAGCGATATATTCCCAATTTGGTAATGTGACATGCTGAGTGTTGCTGAAATGATCATTGTGTTGATTATTGTGATAGGATCGTTTATTTGATCGTCTATCTTGGTGATCATTTCTATGATCATTTGTTGACCCAAAGCACGGCTTTTGTATAAAGTGTGTTTTTGTGGACGTGACTTCGTCGGACCTCACACCCCGAAATGGTCAAAACAGGAAAGATGTGGCAAGGTTATTGGGGGTAGCACCCCTTAGGGTATGTACATTTCCTTCTGGATAGAAGTGGTATCATGGTATGGAGCCCAGATACTTAACTTATGTTGATATCGCAGATATATATGATTTTGTGATTTGTTGCTGGGGCCCCGGTTAAAGGTTGGTTACGACCGGGAGATGGCATACTCGTGTCAGTAGTTACCCAGTTAGGGGTAACCCGGCCTTGTGTTGGCAGAGATCCGGTTTGGTTCTCGGGGACGTCCTTCCAGAGGCGTTCTCATGTGGCAATGGGAAGTTCCTTGGCCTGACCATTTGTTGGAAATCCAAAGAAACAATACGAAACCCTGTACGGTTTTAGTTGTAGAACCTGCCATGCAGCGTGGCGGTAACCTGCCACAAAACATGGTAGCTATAGTAGGCATAGTTCGAAATGTCTATGTTGGCTAAGATTAATATTCTACTTTCGAAATGATTTACTTCACTATGCACTAGTAATAATATCAAAGAATTTCTTTTCTCGTATCAAGCATATTTAACTATCATAAGAAGAAATCTCCTCCAATTCTGCGTTTGCATTGTGTGTGTGGCGGGAGGTCTTATGGTAGTTCCATTTTTAAAAGCATTCCGAAAATTCTTTTATAAATCTTGTTTATTTAAAATACAACTGTCTTGTTTACTCATACCAGTCCCATGACTGATCCGGAGTTTATTGTTTTCTTTCCTAAACTCTGGGTGCCCATTATTTCCACACGGGCAGCCTAGTAGCAGGTTTCTGTATTTTGGAGTAGCAGTATTTTGGAGCTCTTATCTTGGAGCTATCTTAGGAGCTTTTGGAGATTACAGGTGTTAACTTTTGGGAGTTCGTTATCATTTCTCATTTGAGAACTTTTGGATATATGTTCACTGTTATATTATCATGATGTTGTATTTAGAGATTGTGGTGTATGTATTATATACCCTGTTGTGGTATGGATATTATGTTGATGTTGTAACAGTGATGTTATTTATGATATTGATTCTGTTCTGCTGTTTTATATTCATCTGATTGTTGTTATAAGCTCCGGCGATGCGAATTTGATGTCGTTTATTGGACATCGAGTTTGGGTCGTCACAACCCGAATAAGGTAAAGTTCTCAGATCTAGTTCTCTAGTTTATTTATTGTATTTTTCTTCAATTAGATACGGGTTTTTAAACCCATATGAATCCCAATTTGTGGATCCAAATAGGGTTGTAGTAGGGAAGGCTATGGATGATAAAACTGGGTTAAAAATCAGATCTGGAACTTGGAGTGTTTTCTTTCTAGGTGAATGGATTTAATTATATATCTTTTACGTTTATGATATATTATCATTAGATTTCCGTTAAATAATTTTATTCGGAATTTGTTTCAGTAATTAATTCTGTTATTTAGTTATGCTGAGACTGTAAATTGTATAAGAGAGCTTATATTTAACTATTATTTATATGGAAAATGGCAAATAGTAATCCGATTAATTATAAATAATATTAGGCTCGACGTTTAGAGAAAGGCGTAAGGCTAAAAATAAGAAATTTACAGTTATTTCCATCTATTTTAAAAGTTAAAATTTAGCCTGTAAATGTGAGCTTCTTTTTACTTCTTTTTACGCGAATAAAATAGTAAAGAGAAAAATCCGCAAATACGGACTAAAGTAGAAGAACACTAGATTTACAGAAATTGGATGTAGATAAGAAAAGCTGAAATAAAAAGAGAAAAATAGAAATTTGCGGTAAATTTATGCTAAAATGGGGAAAAATAAATTAAATGGGAAAATTTAATAACTTGATTTGGAAGTAACTGATGGGTTAATTGGTTGGTTTAGAAAAGAGAATACATTTTCATAGTTTGAAATTTTAAAAATAACAATAAACGTAATTGCAAGAATAAAAAAGAAAAAGAGAATTAGTGTAAAATAGAGAAACTGTTGTACTTTGCACTTTTCAAAAAGTAAAAGAAATAATAAAAGAAATATCTTCCAGTTGCGGATTATTGTTTATCACATTGTTTGGTATTAAAACATGGAAATGGAATTTTAGCACATTTTTTGTTACCTACCAAATAGAATAGAACTACTTCCTACAATATAAGAAAATAAAGTGAAGAATTAAGGAAGTAAAGAAGAAATCAAGTTAATTATTAGACGGGATAGAAGCAATTAAAAGAAATATACCTAGATGTGCAATTACTACGCAGATAATAGAATAAAGGCAAAGCAGTTATTATGATAGGCAAATTTGTGACAATCGGGCATAGTCCCAAGCCAAAAATGTCGTATAATATAAGATAATTAAAGAGAATTCAATATCATAATAAAAGAAGACAGACTAGAATGGACAAGAGACGGTTGGAATTATATTTATAATGTACAGATTATAAAAGAAATTAAAAGTGACAATTGCAAGTAAAATTCTAACTTAGGTTATAATTAAGATAATAAGAAAATAGAGCAGAAATAATAGAAGAGACTTATTCTAATGTACTTAAGACTTAAATTAAGTTAATAAGGAAGATAATAGAAGTGGCCCTACTAACAACATTTCCTTTCAGCGAGGAACTAATGGTCTCAAAATAGTTAGGTGAGGCTGGGATAAGATTATGCTAATTAGGGTAAATAAGTAGCCAACAGAATAAGAAAAGTAAACTGA
This sequence comes from Allium cepa, assembly GCA_030765085.1. Taxonomy (NCBI): domain Eukaryota; kingdom Viridiplantae; phylum Streptophyta; class Magnoliopsida; order Asparagales; family Amaryllidaceae; genus Allium; species Allium cepa. The sequence continues at coordinate 294,100,405 of CM060929.1, forward strand.
ACGCAAAACAAAATATTATACTTTGGGTGTGATAAAAGAGTGAGATGCGTTTGAAGCATCCCAAAGGTTGAAGAGCTTAATGAAGCAGTTCATCACAGATTTCAGCACAGAAGAAGCACGTCCAACTTAGATATTTTAGGCTAGAAGAAGTATAAGACTTCAACGGGACTTGAGCATACTTTAGGTGGCCCTTTGGGGTAGGCATAATGGAGCAGTCCCCCGAAGGTAGGTCTATAGGTGTTCTATCAAAAGTGTATGCCTTGACTGCTTTTTGCATAGCAGTACCATTGTGGGCAATCAAAAGGGGTTGATGTTTGGAGTAGGATATTCGTATGTCCTAGTACTTGCAAGTAAGTTTTAGTGGGGCAGGACCCCAAGGGATAGTCGCATGCGAATATCGGGCCGGCATTAAAACCACGAAGCGAGTTCAGGAAAGACTAGAGTTAAACCAACAGCCCAATGAACCTTTCATTATCGAGACATAGGATGAGAGGCGCAGCCAATTGGATGTTTAGATTGTTTGCAGTAGGGCACAACCACTTAGCTCCTCAGCGGTCTTTCGATTAGTTGAGGAGTGCTGCGTGGGGCCATAGCCACGATAAGAAAAGAGTAAAACAAAATAGAATATTAATATTGTAGGCCTAACAGGCAGTCCTCTACAGAAATAGAAAATCCCCGACTGAGTTCCGTAAAGGGTTTAACTTGTTAAGCGGGATTCAGGGAGTAGATAGTACGATTACGTACAGTCCTCAAGGTACGCACTGTGTGGTACATTGTGGATGTCCGAGCATTAGTATAGACTAGTGCAGACGCAGTTTTACGTTTTCATAGTAGACGATGGAACATCTGTATTGTAGGCCTTATGAGGCAGTCCCTTATAGATGTAGTCACGAAATGCCGTAGTAGCAAGACGATAGAGTCCTTTGCGAGGAGGATACGGAAGGTACTATGGATAGTATCTACGAACAATACGGTGAAGGGGCATATAGCTATATATATATATATATCAATTATTAGGTTTTAATCTACTAGGGAGTAGATTGGCATGATTCACGCACTAAGGTGGGAGTATTATAAACCCAATAAACGTAATATAACAGTAAATGGAAATAAAACGCTATGTGTAGAATTAAGCTTAGAACTGTATAATTTTTCCATTCACCAGAACTTTAGTTCTGACCCCCTCCTCATAACATCCTACAGGATAGGCAGATGATAGACACTTTCCAACTTTGAGACACTTGTTTAGAACATTTATTTTATTGGTGAGTATTTACTTACTATTACATTTTAGTTAGTTTCGCTATGAGATATTTAATATATTAATCTTTTCTTATTTTGCAGGATACCAGATACCAAACTTGGGTTTCAGTGGGCTTGGATTTTAGCATTTTTGTGAAAAATCCGGACTCACTGGGATTTGGGTTGTTACAGGAGGGATCTAATGTGATTCATCGCTATTGTTGAATTGATTTCAATAATATTCCAGTCATATGAATTAGTGGATAATAAACCTGATTTTTTACACTACTAGTTATGACATTGTTATATATTGAAAACTTAAACCTAGTAGTAATAGAAAATCAATATCGATATTTGTTGAGCGTTGGTAGCTATTGTCCTTAAATTAGTATTTTAGATTTATAATAAATTGCCATTTGAGTTAAAATTAGATTTCGATATAGGATATGGTTTTTAATCCGAAATCGGGTTTTCGAAGTTATTTTGTTTTGAAGGGTTTAATTTCTGTTTATTCCAACCTATTTATCTATCGTTTGCCAAATTATTTATTTATATTTAATATTGTTTAAACATATTATTTACTTATATTGATATAATTTAAAAGGATTATTTATTTATATTTAACGTTATTTAATAATTATTTATCAATATTTTAATATTTTGAAAGTTTAATTATTTTAAAAATTAATATGGTTTAAAATTAATAGTAAGGATTTAGTATTCATGTTTTGGAAATAAATTACTACTATTTATAATAATAGTAAAGTTTAATTATTATTGTTTATTTAATAATAGTTTGAAACAATCTATTATTATTTTTAAAATGTTTTGAAGTAATATTAATTATTTATTTAAAATGTTATTATTCCTAGATATTATCGTATAATAATGGTTTTAAAGTAATTGACCATTATTTGTTTATAAATGTTTCGAGATTTATAAATAGAGCCTTATTGACAGATTTGGGTTTCTAAAATGAATTTTGTAAAGGGGTTGGAGACATAAGGAGAAATTTTTTACGATGTATAAAGAGTGTTTTGTAAATGATTGGGTATTTATAAACGAATTTTAGAAATAGGTTTATAAATTTATAAGAAGAGTTTTATGGATTTATCAAGAATTTTTAATTGTTTGGAAATTTATAAAAGGGTTTGTAATTAGAAATGGAAGTTGGGTTTATAAGGGGTTCCTAGAAAGAGTTTTATAAACGGTTTTAGAGATTTATAAAATAGTTTGGTAAATAGTATTTGAGATTTTTAATGGATTTATAAATGATTTTTAAACTTTATAGAAAGGAAATATTTCTTAACTTTGTGAATATACTTATAGCGTTAAGGTAAGTATATGGATATTTTCTAAGTACTTAAAATATAAGGATTTATTGGTATATCTCTGAAAAAGTACATATATATACATGTATTATAAAGTAATTTTAAATAATGAGAAGATTAATTTAAGAGGCTGGTGTTTTCTTATTTGTTTAGATAATGTTGGTTTTCCCTATGGAATTAAACCCTTAATTGAATGTTTGTTATTCGATAATTGAATAATCGACTATCGAATTTGGACCCGCAACATAACGTCGGAAGTATCTCGGGGAAACACGTGAGTTATATGACATATTCATCTCCGATGATGTTGTACTATGCATACAAATCTTGTTTCATTATCTTAGGGCAAAGGATAAGGAAATCCGTCCTGTAACGGTTAGGAGTTGATCTCCACTCTTATCTCCGACTGTTTATTTCCTGAAGAACCGGGGTTGAGTTTACCAGAAACTATCGAATGTTATTTCGAAGAGACTAGGATTGGATATGTTATCCGAAAACCACATTGATCCAACTTAAGCATCCAAAGTAAAGATATCTTGAAGATTATGGAATTAAAGACAGAGCACTCAAGCATTTCATTCAGTCCAAGAACGAACTTGTATGGATGAATGCTGATATTGCATTGTTGCCTAGAGCGCAACGTTAGCATTCCACGTGGGAGTGCCATATAAAAGGTAAAACATTGCCTCAAGCTTCATCAACCAGGAATAACTAAAACAGGGGAGATGCAGCATAGCTTGGTGGGTCGCTCCCATGAGGGTAAGGTCGTCCCTATCTAGAGTCCCTACTATTAACTCATTTATGATTTGGTATGGTTGTTGATCCCAATCGAGGGGTAATCTTATTTGGTACTATCTAGTAATGGGTAGGCCAGTCTTATATTGGAAGGGGCTGATAGATTCGACCTTGGTGTTATTTTATCTAAAGATGCACCATGACGGGAGATATCCTACTAGCCCAGTCATGGAATGGAATCCATCCTCCAATACATTCCTTTACTGTTTTAGTTGTATACCTTTTATGCTGGAATTTAATTAATGTAACAATTTCGGCTATGATTAATAAGTACTTGTACCTTAGCCACTATCATAATATGAGAGAATTTCGTATGAAATATTTTGATTACAGTAAGGTAAAAACCCGTTCGTGTTTATGTGCGGCGTGTTCTTACAAGATACTTTGATTTCAAAGGTTTTTATAACTTTAAAATTCAATTGGGTGTGTTTTCTCATGCTGTTTTTACAGATTGACCCGGATGTTATTTCATTATAATTCTCGAGTCAGATGACCGTATTATAGATTAGTTTGGATGCTTTGGAGCTTCAGGAGATGAGCCGGAGGTCTAGAACGTATTTTCACATATATGGTTATTTTCCGCTGCATTACTTGTTGTCTTTATCAGCAAAATGTAAGGACAAGCTCTTATAACTATCCAAGTCGAAATAGATTAGCATACTCTGATTAATTTTTGTGTGTGTGTATATATATATTATAGTTTTGCTTTGGTGTGAAGATTTATTGTATATAATAGAGTATTCTTTCCGTTGTGAGATTCTGTGTTGAACACTTCTCTTTCTCCTTTTTCCTTATCTTGTTCCTTCCCTCCTTTCCCTAACTAGACGTCTTTCCATTAAATTTAAGTGGATCACGTGTGGTAGATTTCCTGCTTAAATTGTACAAGAAAGCGGATCGTTACACTAGGCTTGCATGGAAATATAGTATCATGATGGAGATTGTTAGATTTCAATGATATAATATCCACATATTAAAGAAGACTTGGGAGGTATTTTAGTCAAAGTGGAATTGTGACTCAAATTAATTTTCTCTTTTATGCGGTAAATAAGTAAGAAATTATCTAAATGAAAAGGGGTTGATTTGAGATATAAAGTAATCAATCAATTCCCTAATCAACTAACTAAAGAAGGCATTTTTATTGTGCACATGAAAATTGGAAAAAACCAAATGGACAAACGTTTCCTATATAAATAGGAGAATTGACGGGGCATGAATTTATTACTATAAATCAATTATTTCAACCCCAAGTAATAATCTCTATTCATTCTTTAGAGACTAAAAGAACCCTCTTAAGTTGTGTTTCTTCGTATTTTTTTTCTTAGCCTTGATTATCAATCCTGTAATTTCCTTTTCTCATAAGGTAATATAATATCCTCATCCCAAGTCGATGTACACAATCTCATGATAATGGAACTATTATAAATGCTTTATGTGATATTCTTTTATGTTTGTGCGTTTGTGATCTCTGATTGATTATTTTAGGATATTATTTTCTATTCATTCTATCACACCATCAATATGATCCTATTATTTCCGCCGCATTTGGAATGTTAATACAAAATTTCCCTAATAGAATCATCATCATGAGAAGATGGTCTCCATCAATTCAACTAAATAGAGACCTACTTGCATCTCAACCAATTTGGTTGTGGGCTTACGTTTATAGGATCAAGAAGTGTTCAGTCGCATGGGAAGCCAATTGGAAAACTTCTAAAACTAGATGCAGCCATTGCAATGAAAATGAGATTGAATTACGCTCGTGTTCTAGTAAAGATAGCTGTTGAATGTGCATAACATCCCTTAAAATATGACTCATGTTCTTGTTTCCGCTATTCAAAAGATCAATGTGCAATTAAAATGATAAATGTTCCTAAGAATGGAAATTAATCGCTGGAGACGCAAAAGGCACTCTTTATCCTTAAAAAATTAAGCTGTTGAAAAAAATTCAAATTTTTAAAAAGATACCTATATGGATTTCCAAATCGAAAACACTGCAAATCAAGAAAGTCAATCCATTGACAGTAGTGATAAAACTAATGATATCAACAAAATATTTTTAAAAGAATCATAAAGAACACCTAAAGAAACCATTGGCATGAGATATGATGCTCAACTTAGTGGTATGAATGATTACCTCACTATCGTGGTTGATGAAGAATGCAACAGCCAATAGGATACATACTGAGGCTGAAAATCACACAAAAAAATAACGGGATAAAAAATATACAATTCTTCAAAGTTACATCCCCTCAACCTACAACCTTGTTTAGTTAAATAATACAACCATAAGTCTCCCAGAACTAGTAAACAAATCAATGAGCCAATAACACAAAAGAAGGATGGAGTTAATCTAGAGAATGATGTAGCACATGAGGACAACAACATGTGTGCCATCATTAACACAAGAATGCCTTTCATTTCTATTTCACCAGAGGTAAGTCCGTATCAATCGGAAATGAACAAGGAAGATAAAAACATCAGACTTAAGGTTAACAAAAAATTAAAAAACAAGTATGTCTCTGGAAAACCCAAATGGGATCACTTTACTCAAAACTTAAAAGTAAAGTAAACTTGTACAAAGAAAAAAAAGAAATCTACCAAGTGGGCTGGTTTGACTCGTAGATCTCTTTCGTCATCATAATAATGCCCATTATTTGTTGGAATATTGGAGAGGATAAACTCACCAACAAGCAGCTTGATGTCATTCATGCGTTGAATTATCATAAACTGTCTATAAATTCTCTGTTAGACAATAAGTTATTGATGGTAATTTTGATAAATTCAATCATTTACTACCTCATGAGTGGGAAGGAATAAAAAACAACAGTGAAGGTAGTAAAGGTAGGGTTATTATGCTTTGGAAAATTAGTATATAACTTTATCACTATTAAATATAATACAAAGTTTACAAATCATATATTTCAAATTCTAGGGGATTAGTTATCCAAGTAACTGCCATATATGCCAGTAATATTGAAAATGAAAGGGACAATCTTTAGTATAAGCCGATTAAAATTAACTTAAGTTACAACATGTCTTATGTATTATTTGGTGATTTTAACATAGTTTTACATACTAATGAAAAATAGTGGAGGCATCCTTATACCAAGTAGAAAATTAGATAAAGTGAATAAGTTCATAATTAAAACTGGCCTTACTGAGCCCAATATTAGCAGAAACAAATACATATGAAGATTTGGTGAATATAGAAATATTCAATGTAAACTAGATAGAATTCTAATAAATAAATTATTCATCGATCAATTTCCTATGTGTAGTTGTTACATTACTAGGAAAAATACAAGCCATCATACTCCAATCATAATTAAACTACTCAAAAACAATAATATTGTCACAAAAATATATTATTCAGATTTAGGAATGGTTGGGGTTTGAAAGAAAAATATAAGTAAGCTTCTAAAAAATGCAAAACCTTTTCCTATAAGAGAACGAATCAGTATTCTCCATGTTTTCAAAAAAGTTAAATTTCACATAAAAGAGTGGAATAAAAATAAAATTGAAGAGAATGACAATATCAATAGAATCGGAGAGGAAGGAGAGGTTATGAAAAATTGTAATGGTAATGATCCTTCTAATAAATAAAACATTTCTAAATTCTTTGAAAACCAAATCACTTTGTCAAAAGATCTCCAAATACAAGCAAAGAATTTATGACAAAAAGCTAAAGTTGATTGATTAACTAAAGATGAAGAATCAATTAAATTTCTTTTCACGCAAAAATGTTTTGCAGAAGAATAAACGTAGATTATATTTTTAATAGCAATAGAGAAGTAATAATTAATTTGGATAAAACTTGAAAAGATGACTATGAATACTTTGAAAGCTTATATAACTTTAATGAAAGAACTGAAATTAATACATAAATTATTTGTAACAACACTTTAAACTCAAATACAAGTGAAATATTATTAACACCAGCAAGCAACAATGAATTAAAAGAATAACTTTTAATTATGAGGAGTATAAAAGCCCAAGCCGTGATGGCTTAAATGCTAGGTTTTATAAAATGCATTAGGTTGATATTAAAGAGCAAATCTGTAAAGCAGTTAATGAAATTTTAAACTTTGGTAGATTGCTTTAGAACATCAATCATACTTCTATAACATTAGTCTCCAAAAATAAAAATCCAACCGTAATAAGTGACTATAGACCAATTTCATGTAGCAATTTTATTTACAAAATTATTTCTATCACTTTAAGTAATATATTAAGTTAATTTTGCCTTTTATAATCTTTGAAAATCAAAATTCTTATAAATTTGTGAGTAGGCTAGATCACTCACCTTTGATTTATGATTTAAAATCCAATAAAAGCTCAAAATTTGAACAATTTTTAAATTCAACCAAATTAGTTTCATGTTATCCGAAATTTCGATACGATCCCAAAGGAAGAACCTATGCGTGAATCTGTGTTCGTAGGCAAAAAGTTATAGGCGTTAGAACATTGAAATTTAAAAATTAAATAAGATAAATTAAAAGGGAAATCATGTAATTCTATTCACCTTGCAAACCCTAACTTATGCGTTCGAATAGAAACCACGCGCGTACAATCCAATAGGTGTCGGCCTAAAGTCGTCACCTACCGCCACTACACACATTGCCCCCTAGATCAACAACGCCTCCATGATGCCCATCTCTGGCCGAGCTCCTCCACCCTACTCGACCCTCCTATAACGCTAGAAAAAGCTCAGCGTGCCACGCCTTAAATCGCTAGATCCGACGATCACGTATGCCTAAGACATGATCCAACCGTATGGATGCACTCGCCTTAGCCACATCTATGCTGTAGTGCTTTCGGATCATCGAATGGTCGACGATCAACCGTTAAACCAAACATTGTCGATGAACGGTCGAGAATGTATCGATAATTTCTGGCCAAACTGAGACTCAATTGCAAAAAGAAAAAATTACAGATGTTGATTACGTTTATCGAGAGCCTCGCGATGATATATTTTATGATAGGGTTTGAGGAGTTTCATTTTTGAAGTTTGATTTGGAATTGTAATTAGGGTTTGAGATGTCTGCCATTGAGAAGGAACGAATAAATAGACACTTGTACGTACAGAAAATGAAAATAGAAAGCTGCTAGGGTTTATAATAGCCTATATATAGACAAAGTTGAAGCAAGAATCAATGGAACAGATCGAATGAGTCGAAGCGATAACAATGACTAGAAAAGCCCGTTTCATTCCCGAAACGAAAGTAGGTCATCCAATATATTGAAATATAGGTTTTCAATATTTTTAAATCCAGTGGAACTAATTTCATATCCTAATTCCATTGTATACGGAAGTTTGCTTTTAAAATCAAATTATATTTATTTAAATTTCTTTAATTGATTTCTATGTGTATCGAGCTCTCACGATCAAACAATAAGTCCGACCTCTACGAAACTTGAAATCCTATAATAATTCACTATTATGGATCTGATGAAATCAGTTTTGGTGAAATCCAAGACAGTGGCCATAAAGACTAATTCTACACGTTAATTAATACAATCTATTAACTTATTGTTACAACCAAGGGTTTTAAATCACTTACCAAAACTAATTTCATATATTCTATATTAAACCAATTTTAATTAAGTAACATATAATTTCACCATTAAATGCAACATTGATTTTTATAATTATTTACTTAATTATTGCAATTGATTGAAATCGCATTAAAAGGGTTGTGAATTACATTTAATCAATGTTATTAAATCATATTCTAATAATTATTTCCATTAATAAGTCATAAATTATATGTTCTGAAAATACTAAATTACAAACCTTATTTAGTTTAATATTTTTAATTATCATAAATACAGGTCGTTATAATCTTCCCCGCTCAAAAATTTTCGTCCCCGAAAAGGAATAAGAAAGAGTCAAGAGGCTTGATGAACTTGTATTCAAAATTCAATCTATAACAATTTAATTTACATAATTAAGTTTAATAAAAATTTGAAAATAACTCAACTACTATGAAAATATTTCAAAGTCTTAAATTTATGAAAAAATTCTTCAGAGTCTCCTTTGCGCGAATAGGTCCGGAGAATAATAATATCAACAATTTCAATATATATATATATATATATATATATTTCAACAATAAAACATCCTAAACCATGGGAAAAACAATAAAATATCCTATTCAAAAACCGTTATCCGAAATGTACCTATTTTTGGGCAAACAAACTTTATTTATGAAACCAAAAGCAACTGCTATTCCTTCAATAAATCTGTATTTCACTTACCTAATTCCAAAGAGTTAAAATTTATGTAAAAGAGTAATATATTAGTTGTTTAAGTTAATAACACAAGCACCTCTCCCATACATTACATTGGCCCCAGCAACGTGAGTTATACCTCCGGCCGCACCTCCGGCCGCGCTTGTGATCTCTGATTGATTATTTTAGGATATTATTTTCTATTCATTCTATCACAACATCAACATGATCCTATTATTTCCGCCGCATTTGGAATGTTAATACAAAATTTCCCTAATAGAATCATCATCATGAGAAGATGGTCTCCATCAATTAAACTAAATAGAGACCTACTTGCATCTCAATCAATTTGGTTGTGGGCTTACGTTTATAGGATCAAGAAGTGTCCAGTCGCATGGGAAGTCAATTGGAAAACTTCTAAATCTAGTGGCAGCCCTTGCAATGAAAATGAGATTGAATTACGCTCGTGTTCTAGTAAAGATAGCTATCGAATATGCATAGCATCCCTTAAAATATGACTCATGTTCTTGTTTCCGCTATTCAAAAGAGCAATGTGCAATTAAAATGATAAATGTTCCTAAGAATGGAAATTAATCGATGGAGACGCAAAAAGGCACTCTTTATCCTTAAAAAATTAAGCCGTTGAAATAAATTCAAATTTTTAAAAAGATACCTATATGGATTTCCAAATCAAAAACGCTGCAAATCAAGAAAGTCAATCCACTGACAGTAGTGATAAAACTAATGATATCTACAAAATCATCAAGAACACCTAAAGAAACCATTGGCATGAGATATGATGCTCAGCTTAGTGGTATGAATGATTACCTCACTATCGAGGTTGATGAAGAATGCAACAGCCAATAGGATACAAACTGAGGCTGAAAATCACACAAAAAAATAACGGGATAAAAAATATACAATTCTTCAAAGTTACATCCCCTCAACCTACAACCTTGTTTAGTTAAATAATACAACCATAAGTCTCCCAGAACTAGTAAACAAATCAATGAGCCAATAACACAAAAGAAGGATGGAGTTAATCCAGAGAATGATGTAGCACATGAGGACAACAACATGTGTGCCATCATTAACACAAGAATGCCTTTCATTCTATTTCACCAGAGGTAAGTCCGTATCAATTGGAAATGAACAAGGAAGATAAAAACATCAGACTTAAGGTTAACAAAAAATTCAAAAACAAGTATGTCTCTGGAAAACCCAAATGGGATCACTTTACTCAAAACTTAAAAGTAAAGTAAACTTGTACAAAGAAAAAAAAGAAATCAACCAAGTGGGGTGGTTCGACTCGTAGATCTCTTTCATCATCATAATAATGCCCATTATTTGTTGGAATATTAGAGAGGATAAACTCACCAACAAGCAGCTTGATGTCATTCATGCGTTGAATTATCATAAGTTGTCTATAAATTCTCTGTTAGACAATAAGTTGTTGATGGTAATTTTGATAAATTCAATCATTTACTACCTCATGAGTGGGAAGGAATAAAAAACAACAGTGAAGGTAGTAAAGATAGGGTTATTATGCTTTGGAAAATTAGTATATAACTGTATCACTATTAAATATAATACAAAGTTTACTAATCATATATTTCAAATTCTAGGGGATTAGTTATCCAAGTAACTGCCATATATGCCAGTAATATTGAAAATGAAAGGGACAATCTTTAGTATAATCCGATTAAAATTAACTGAAGTTACAATATGTCTTATGTATTATTTGGTTATTTTAACATAGTTTTACATACTAATGAAAAATAGTGGAGGCATCCTTATACCAAGTAGAAAATTAGATAAAGTGAATAAGTTCATAATTAAAACTGGCCTTACTGAGCCCAATATTAGTAGAAACAAATACATATGAAGATCTGGTGAATATAGAAATATTCAATGTAAACTAGATAGAATTCTAGTTAATAAATTATTCATCGATCAATTTCCTATGTGTAGTTGTTACATTACTAGGAAAAATACAAGCCATCATACTCCAATCATAATTAAACTACTCAAAAACAATAATATTGTCACACAGATATATTATTCAGATTTAGGAATGGTTGGGGTTTGAAAGAAAAATATAAGTAAGCTTCTAAAAAATACAAAACCCTTTCCTATAAGAGAACGAATCAGTATTCTCCATGTTTTCAAAAAAGTTAAATTTCACATAAAAGAGTGGAATAAAAATAAAATCGAAGAGAATGACAATATCAATAGAATCGGAGAGGAAGGAGAGGTTATGCAAAATTGTAATGGTAATGATCCTTCTAATAAATAAAACATTTCTAAATTCTTTGAAAACCAAATCACTTTGTCAAAAGATCTCCAAATACAAGCAAAGAGTTTATGACAAAAAGCTAAAGTTGATTGATTAACTAAAGATGAAGAATCAATTAAATTTCTTTTCACGCAAAAATGTTTTACAGAAGAATAAACGTAGGTAATATTTTTAATAGCAATAGAGAAGTAATAATTAATTTGGATAAAACTTGAAAAGATGACATTGAATACTTTGAAAACTTATATAACTTTAATGAAAGAACTGAAATTAATACATAAATTATTTGTAACAACACTTTAAACCCAAATGCTAGTGAAATATTATTAACACCAGCAAGCAACAATGAATTAAAAGAATAACTTTTAATTATGAGGAGAATAAAAGCCCAAGCCGTGATGGCTTAAATGCCAGGTTTTATAAAATGCATTAGGTTGATATTAAAGAGCAGATCTGTAAAGCAATTAATGAAATTTTAAACTTTGGTAGATTGCTTTAGAACATCAATCATACTTCTATAACATTAGTCTCCAAAAAAAATCCAACCGTAATAAGTGACTATAGACCAATTTCATGTGGCAATTTTATTTACAAAATTATTTCTATCATTTTAAGTAATATATTAAAGTTAATTTTGCCTTTTATAATCTTTGAAAATCAAAATTCTTATAAATTTGTGAGTAGGCTAGATCACTCACCTTTGATTTATAATCGATATAAAATCCAATAAAAGCTCAAAATTTGAACAGTCCTTAAATCCAACCAAATTAGTTTCATGTTATCCGAAATTTTGATACGATCCCAAAGGAAGAACCTATGCGTGAATCTGTGTTCGTAGGCAAAAAGTTATAGGCGTTAGAACATTGAAATTTAAAAATTAAATAAGATAAATTAAAAGGGAAATCATGTAATTCTATTCACCTTGCAAACCCTAACTTATGCGTTCGAACAGAAACCACGCGCGTACAATCCAACAGGTGCCGGCCTAAAGTTGTCACCTGCCGCCACTACACACGTCGCCCCCTAGATCAACAACGCCTACATGATACCCATCTCTGGCCGAGCTCCTCCACCCTGCTCGGCCCTCCTATAAAGCTAGAAAAAGCTCATTGCGCCACGCCTTAAATCGCTAGATCCGGCGATCACGTATGCCTAAGACATGATCCAACCGTATGGATGCACTCGCCTTAGCCACATCTATGTTGTAGTGCTTTTGGATCATCGAATGTGTGACGCCCCACCTCTATATCCACGCTAGCCAAGAACATTACGGTGTAATGCTGTCAACTAGCGTGGAGAATAAGGCTGTTGAGGAGCGACCATCCGTGTAATTGCTTTGTGCGAGCATCGATATGCCAGATAGTATTACATGCATTTCTTTATCAAGAGGAAATCCGGCATACCGATCCAAACTCAAAGCTACTACACAGTGGCTATAATAACTTTGGAAACAAATATAGAAATAAATATAACATAAATCAGTCACAGACAATTCATATCACCAAGGCGGAAATAGATATGAATATATAACTAACACTTGAAAGTGTATATCAGAGTGTGGTCAAAAAGATCCACAATAATACAAAAGAATACAACTATGAGTCCATATCTCAAGTGTATACAACGAAAAAACTACTAATCTAAGTAGTTAGCCAAAAGTCAGAGAAATCAATCCCAAGTGAGAAGTCAAGCAGCAGCACCTGTAACATCTCGGTCTGACCCGAGTATTATTTAATAAGAAAATAATAAACGGATCAGTCTAACTATAAATATCAGATAACATGATATAGAATAAGAGATATGGCATAAACATATGATATCCATAATGGCATACTACTATAAGTATGAAATTGAAACTCAACATGAGATTAATCAATATCACAAAAATCTTCACAAAGATCCAAAAAGGGGTTTCATACCCAAAACTTGTATTCACAACAAGTCAATGACACACGAATTCACCAATGCACAGAAATTGATAAATCATGTCAATAGAAATCACAAAAATAGGTGAAGCATAAATTCCAGAATTCAACACACGAAATCCAGAAATCACAAGAAAAGGGGGGGAGGCATATCACACGAACGGGAGCATAAAAACTCACCAACATATGTATCACACGAACGAGAAGCTATCTTATGGTAGCTAGCCATTAATTTTTGACACACGAATGGCCCGAAGACCATGGGGAGCTACCCAACAAAGAAATGAGACGAAGCTCAATAAAATGAGTTACTGTCCTCCACGTGGACAAAGAGACATCGCACAATTGCTAGTCTAAATCACAAAAATGATCGTCATGATCATCAAGAAGTGTCAATTACACTAAGCTAGTAAATATTTGAGCATAGCTTCATGTCCCATAACCACTAGCTTAACTTAAATATTTATGAACAAATTGTAGATCTCCACTAGAAAATTGTCACAAGAGTTTCAACCGAACAAGTCCAAGAATTAACCGGCGAAGTAAACGCAAGTGTTTCATACCACTTGTTTTACTAAGCCGTTTAATTAGATTTCTCATACGAGTGAGGTAAAGGTTTGTATATACTAGTAGATTGGAAAACGGTTTTATAAACGAGTTTGATATTGAAAATATAGTTGAAATCGTTTTGATGAAGAGGTTTTGATATTTAATACTAGTATTGAAACCTTTAGATTTTTAAAGTGACAAATCACCAAAAATGATTGTAGAACAATCAATCACCAAAATTCACATCCAAAGACGTGAATAAAATCCAAAGAAATCGATACCAAATCCATAGAAATGGATATTTCCAAAAATCCATAAAAAGAAGTCATCAGAGTCGATAATAAGTGATAACGACTAATAGGATCGCTAAAATCGATAAATAATGGAAATTCACACAAAACAGCCTGAATAGGCAAAAATAAACATCTCCAGACGTCTGTATTTGTTTTCTGAAAAATAGTTCAGAAAGCTACCCAGATGTCTGGAATAGCCAAAACAGACGTCTGAGCCATGGCCAAACGTCTGGTTTTGAATCCAGACGTCTGGTTTTGTTCTCTGGAAATAACCCAGAGAACCCCCAGACTCTGAAACATCAAGTCAGACGTCTGATTTGAATTTCAAATGTCTGAAAGTAGTCTCTGGCATTTTTTTATAATATGCGTGCATACATTTTTCTTTCCAGGTCCGAACCAGACGTCTGGACTTGGTCACCAGACTTCTGGTCACCTGGTCTGGGCAACAATTTGCCTAGGCCAAAGTGGCCAAAACGTATCGGAAGCGATCGGATGAGCAATGTCGACTAAGAATTTACGCCAAGCGATAACCCGGCCTTAAAAGCTCTTCGATACACCCAGAATATCAATGTCCAAATGTCCATAAAAGGATTTTCATAAAATTGGACCAAAACACAAAAATTTGGAAAATTCACCAAATCAATTCAAATTGAAAGCAAATGAATATGCACATATGTTAGGAATTCATACCTAACAACAATGATAGATATAGAAAAGATGTGAGATAAAAATCTCACCTTTGAACCCAAACGATTGAAGAAGAAGCTCGAAAGCAAAGGAGAATCAACCACTCTTCTAATCCAACTCAAGAAGCTTGATTCTAAGCTTTAAAAGAAGAACATTCCCAAAGTTAGGTTTAGGAATTTCTGAAATTGATAAGAGAATGAGTTGGAGAAGAAGAATAGAAGCTTACCAATGGGTTCTTCTATTAGTTTGGAGCTAGAGTTTGATTTGCAAAAGAAAACTAGGGCTTGGAGTTTTAATTTCCTCTTCCACTCTCCATTAATATAAAGCTTGAGTATAAGGAAATGAGGAATGAAGTAATGAAGAGGAGAAGGGTTTGGGACTGAATACATAAGTGGGGTTAATGGGCTCAGCCCAAACCAAAGCCCTAAGTGAAAAAGTAGAAAAAATCAACTTACTCCAACATATCGAAGCTTATACTAAAAAAGGTCGCAAACGTCATTTTGAACTCAATGGAAGTGGTCCCGAGTCCTAATTCGACCGTATGCAAAAAGTAGCTTTTCAGACTAAATTCCGAGTATCTATAAAATATTTAAATAAAATATTTAAATATAAAATCGACAAATATGCGGGTTGTTACAGACTCCCTTCCTTAAAGAAATTGCGTCCTCGCAATATTTAAGAAGAAGATATATATAGTAACAACCATAAAAGCATATTCAACACAAAAGAAGTTTGAAATAAGAAGTTCACCTCAAAGAGCCCGAGAAAGTAAGTTCGGATGTGTTCGCTCGATGAACTCTCTAGATTCCCAAGAACAATCCTTAGGATTTGAATACCATTGAACTTTAACAAGCGGAACATCTTTATTTCGAAGTCGTTTGACTTCCGAAGCAATGATACAAATAGGATGTTGCTCATAAGTTAAATTAGGCGAAACTTCAATTTCTTCCACAACACCGGGCTCAAGAATAGAATCGGAATCTCGAAGACATTTCCGAAGTTAAGAAACGTGAAACACGTCATGGATAGCAGAAAATTGAGCCGGTAATAAAAGGCGATAACCCATGGAACCAATACGTTCAGTGATAGGAAATGGCTCAATATATCGAGGCGCTAATTTTCCCGATCGACTGAAACGTACAACACCTTTCATAGGTGAAATTCGAATGAACACAAGATCTCCCACATAAAATTCTAACTTCCTTCTCCGGTTATCGGCATAGGATTTTTGTCTACTCTGGGCTTCTTTCATCCTATGACGAATAAGACCAATCTTTTATGTGGAGTCATGAATAAAATCTGGACCTAAAATCAGCTTCTCACCGGCCTCAAGCCAACAAGAAGGAGATCGGCATGGCCTTCCATAGAGTGCCTCAAAAGGTGCCATACCAATACTAGATTGGAAACTATTATTATAGGAAAATTCAAAAAGGGAAATATGATCTTCCCAACTTCCACCGAAATCGAGCACACAAGCACGAAGAAGATCTTCAAGAGTTTGATTCACATGTTCGGTTCGTCCATCGGACTGGGGGTGATAAGCTGTGCTGAAATTGAGCTTTGTTCCCAAAGCTTTTTGAAGACTCTTCCAAAATCCACTAGTAAACAATGGATCACGATCACTAACAATAGAAGTAGGAACTCCGTGCAATTTAACAATTTCTTTAATAAAGAGTTTGGCCAAAAGAGGAACGGTTCGGTTAGACCAAACGGGAATAAAATGGGCGGACTTAGTAAGTCTATCCACTATCACCCATAAGCTATCATGACCTGAACGAGAACGGGAAAGGCCATCTGTAAAATCCATGGAAATTTGGTCCCACTTCCAAATTGGAATTTCTAAAGGTTGCAATAACACACCGGACCTTTGATGCTCGGCCTTAACAAGTTGGCAAGTCATGCAACGCTTAACGAAGTTAGCGATGTCAAGTTTCATTCCCTTCCAATAATAAAGTCGCTTCATATCCGCGTACATTTTACTGCTACCGGGATGAATGGTAAATTTAGAACGATGGGAATCTTCTAAAATATCTTTGTGAAGATCACCAATATTTGGCACGATAAGTCTACCAAATTTTAAAATGCCGCCACGAGAATTGATATCAAAGTCTTTCAAACTTTCAATATCAATCTTATCCTTAATATTTTGGCCATGAAGAGCCAATTCAGGATCTAGCCCTTGAGCTTCAAGAATGCGGTCTAAAAGAGAAGGATGAGCCTCAAGGCTACACAAAACAAGTGATGAGCATAAATCGAATACGCGCTTTCGAATCTCACAAGTGGATAAAATCTCGAGATCGTTCCATTCGGATATCATCATAGAAACAACTGCTTGTTGTTTACGGCTAAGAGCATCGGCGACACGATTACCCTTACCGGGAGTATAAAGGATATCAAGATCATAAGGTGCAAGAAATTCGAGCCAACGCTGTTGACCCAAATTAAGTTCCTTTTGAGAGAATAAATACTTCAAAGACTTATGATCGGTATAAGGAACAAATTTCTCTCCTAAAAGATAATGACGCCAAATTCGAAGAGCAAAAACAATAGCCGCGAGCTCTAAATCATGAGTGGCATATCTAGTCTCGGCTGGCTTTAATTGCCTAGAAGCATAAGCAATATCACGTTCTCTTTGCATAAGAACGGCACCCAAACCAATGCGACTGGCATCGGTATAAAGAACGAAATCTTGATTCCCCTCAGGAATAACAAGAATAGGAGCATCAGAAAGGAGTTCTTTTAATTTTTGAAAAGAAATTTCACATTTGTTCGACCAAATGTATTTAACACCTTTCTTCGTTAAACTAGTGAGAGGCACGACAATCTTAGAAAAGTCTTTGATAAAACAGTGGTAATAACCCGCCAATCCAAGAAAACTACGAATCTCCGTCACACTCTCCGGTCTCTTCCAATCTTGAATCGCTTTAATTTTTGAAGGATCCATGAAAATTCCGGATTCGGAAATAATATGACCGAGAAACTTCACACGAGATTGCCAAAAGTGGCATTTAGAAAAGTTTGCTTTTAAATGATTACTCCTAAGAGTTTCCAACACAATCCGAAGTTGCTTCTCATGTTCCTCCTCAGTTTTTGAATACACAAGAATATCATCAATAAAGATGAGAACAAATCGATCGAGAAAATCTTTGAAAACTCTATTCATAAGGTCAACGAAATAAGCTGGGGCATTCGTCAACCCAAATGGCATGACAAGCCATTCATAAGATCCATAATGAGTATGGAACGATGTCAAAGGAATACTATCCTCAGCAATACAAAGCTGATGAAAACCGATAGCCAAGTCCAAATGTGAAAAGACTCTAGCACCACTAAGTTGATCGAATAGATCATCAATCCGAGGTAAAGGATATTTATTTTTGATAGTAAGATCATTAAGTTTGCGGTAGTCAATGCAAAGCCTAAGTGTACCATCGGATTTCTTCACAAAAATAGCCGAAGCTCCCCAAGGCGAGGAACTTGAGCGAATAAATTGCTTCTTTTCCAAATCCGATAATTGTATGCGCATCTCCTCATTTTCTTTATTGGACATACGATAAGGAGGACGAGTAATAGGTTGAGCTCCAGGGATAAGATTAATTCTGAACTCAATTATTCGCTTAGGCGGTAATCCTAAAACGGGCTCAAATATGTCAGAAAATTCACGAACAACGTGAATAAAAGAAATAATATCTTCCTTGTCATCATTATCGTCATCACGAGGATTTAAAGAATATAAAGATGCAACCAAGCTGGAATCCGAATCTTTAAGATTAATAGAAATCTGCTTAACAGATTGAGGATGTCGAAGATGAATAGTCCGCTTAGGACATAGGATATGAGCTTCATAACGGTTAAGCCAATACATTCCCAAAATCATTCCAAAGCCTAAATAATGCATGACATGCAAATCGGCTAGGAAAGAAAAATCACACAAAATAATCTCGACATCTTTACACAATAAACTGATTGTTGCGGATCCACCAGCCGGATTTGCAATTCTAAAAGAAGTCATTAAAGCAACAACACTTAAAGAAAAAGTAGCAACAAGCTCTTTTGATATAAAAGAATGGGATGCTCCCATATCAAAAAGAACTCGAATAGGATGATCACGAAATATAATAATACCAACAAGGATAGAATGGGAAATACCTTGGCCACGAGATGTGTTGCCAGAGGCTTGAGCAACATTTAACTTTCCCTCCTTCCTGCCCAGAAGCTTTGGGCATGAAGATATAACATGACCGGGAACTTTGCAGTAGCGACAAGAGAGAGACTTTGGACACTTGTTCGCGTAATGGTCCTTCGAACCACAATTATAGCATTCCCCACGACCGAAAGAAGAAGTCTTTGCCACTGGGGTTGCTTGCTTCCCTTTCTTATTGGGATAAGGGCCTTTGAATTTACTGGGCCTTTTCTTGTTGTTGTTGAAGCTTGGCTTGGAACCCACAACCTCAACATCATTTTCCCTATCCACCTCTTCAAGACGAAGAGCGATATCAATGAGTTGGTCGAAAGAAACTTCTAATTTTAGAAGTAATGGCTTCTTGAGATTTTTGTTTAAGCCATAGACAAATCTTTGATTTTTCTTCAATGGGGTGTTGATATATTCAACCCCGTATTTAGAGAGAGATTCAAAAGACGCGACATAATCTGCCATGGAAGATTCACCTTGAACAAGGTCTATAAAACGGCGAGCCAAAGTCACCTTCTCAGCTTCTGGCACGAATTTTAACTCGAAGCGCTCTCTGAATTTCTCCCAAGTGAGATCCGCTTCATTTATTTCAGAAATCAGAAGCTCGTACCAGTCTAATGCTATTTCTTGGAGCATACTAGAAGCCACCTGAACTCGGTGAAGATCAATGAGGTTCATGCGAGAAAAGATTCGATCGCATGTCCTTGACCAATCCTGAACTTCAATAATAGTTTCAGAACCTTTAAATGGCTTCCCACCCAGGTTGGTGTAATCATTGCACAAACGTGCAAACCCATATTTAGGGTGAGTAGGTTTCGGATTAGAACCAGCTGCTTGAGCATTCGTGACAAGGTCAAGAAGTTGCTGGGTAGTCATAAAAACTCCATCTTGGGGAGTATCACTAGATTGACCGACGCTGGGAGGGCCAGGTCTAACCATTTCTCTTCTTTAAGAAAGAAAGAAGTGGAAAACGTTATTCTCAAGATAAATATCAAGCAAATCTTCATAGATAAAACAAGGAATCATAAAGAAAATAGGATGAATCGGTACGAAGACTCGAATTAAATCCTAAAGCACGACTCCTAAGAAAGACTTAGGTCGATGATCCTTGTTATAATATTCCATATTGTTCCGAAGTTTGGCTCTGATACCAAGCTGTGATGCCCCACCTCTATACCCACGCTAGCCAAGAACATTACGGTGTAATGCTGTCAACTAGCACGGAGAATAAGGCTGTTGAGGAGCGACCATCCATGTAATTGCTTTGTGCGAGCATCGATATGCCAGATAGTATTACATGCATTACTTTATCAAGAGGAAATCCGGCATACCGACCCAAACTCAAAGCTACTACACAGTGGCTATAATATCTTCGGAAACAAATATATAAATAAACATAACATAAATCAGTCATAGACAATTCATATCACCAAGGCGGAAATAGATATGAATATATAACTAACACTTGAAAGTGTATATCAGAGTAGTGGTCAAAAAGATCCACAATAATACAAAAGAATTGCAACATGTGCTATACAAAAGAATACAACTATGAGTCCATATCTTAAGTGTACACAACGATATAAACTACTAATCTAAGTAGTTAGCCAAAAGTCAGAGAAATCAATCCCAAGTGAGAAGTCAAGCAGAAGCACCTGTAACATCTCGGTCTGACCCGAGTATTATTTAATAAGAAAATAATAAACGGATCAGTCTAACTATAAATATCAGATAACATGATATAGAATAAGAGATATGGCGTAAACATATGATATCCATAATGGCATACTACTATAAGTATGAAATTGATACTCAACATGAGATTAATCAATATCACAAAAATCTTCACAAAGATCCAAAAAGGGGTTTCATACCCAAAACTTGTATTCACAACAAGTCAATGACACACGAATTCACCAATGCACAAAAATTGATAAATCATATCAATAGAAATCACAAAAATAGGTGAAGCATAAATTCCAGAATTCAACACACGAAATCCAAAAATCACAAGAAAAAAGGGGGGAGGCCTATCACACGAACGGAAGCATAAAAACTCACCAACATATGTATCACACGAACGAGAAGCTATCTCGTGGTAGCTTGCCATTAATTTTTGATACAAGAATGGCCCGAAGACCATGGGGAGCTACCCAACAAAGAAATGAGACGAA
This sequence comes from Allium cepa, assembly GCA_030765085.1. NCBI lineage: Eukaryota > Viridiplantae > Streptophyta > Magnoliopsida > Asparagales > Amaryllidaceae > Allium > Allium cepa. The sequence goes on from CM060929.1 coordinate 294,122,120, forward strand.
GCTCAATAAAATGAGTTACTGTCCTCCACGTGGACAAAGAGACATCGCACAATTGCTAGTCTAAATCACAAAAATGATCGTCATGATCATCAAGAAGTGTCAATTACAGTAAGCTAGTAAATATATGAGCTTAGCTTCATGTCCCATAACCACTAGCTTAACTTAAATATTTACGAACAAATTGTAGATCTCCACTAGAAAATTGTCACAAGAGTTTCAACCGAACAAGTCCAAGAATTAACCGGCGAAGTAAACGCAAGCATTTCATACCACTTGTTTTACTAAGCCGTTTAATTAGATTTCTCATACGAGTGAGGTAAAGGTTTGTGTATACTAGTAGATTGGAAAACGGTTTTATAAACGAGTTTGATATTGAAAATATAGTTGAAATCGTTTTGATGAAGAGGTTTTGATATTTAATACTAGTATTGAAACCTTTAGATTTTTAAAGTGACAAATCACCAAAAATGATTGTAGAACAATCAATCACCAAAATTCACATCCGAAGACGTGAATAAAATCCAAAGAAATCGATACCAAATCCATAGAAATGAATATTTTCAAAAATCCATAAAAAGAAGTCATCAGAGTCGACAATAAGTGATAACGACATAGGATCGCTAAAGTCGATAAATAATGGAAATTCACACAAAACAACATGAATAGGCAAAAATAAACATCTCCATACGTCTGATTTGGAATCCAGACGTCTGGATTTGTTTTCTGAAAAATAGCTCAGAAAGCTACCCAGACGTCTGGAATAGCCAAAACAGACGTCTGAGCCATGGCCAGACGTTTGGTTTTGAATCCAGACGTCTGGTTTTGTTCTCTGGAAATAACCCAGAGAACCCCAGACGTCTAAAACATCAAGTCAGACATCTGAGACTTATCCAGACGTCTGATTTGAATTTCAAATGTCTGAAAATAGTCTCTGGCATTTTTTTATAATACGTGTGCGTACATTTTTCTTTCCAGGTCCGAACTAGACGTCTGGACTTGGTCACCAGACGTCTGGTCACCTGGTCTGGGCAACAATTTGCCTAGGCCAAAGTAGCCAAAACGTATCTGAAGCGATCGGACGAGCAATGTCGACTAAGGATTTACGCCAAGCGACAACCCGGCCTTAAAAGCTCTTCGATACACCCCGAATATCAATGTCCAAATGTCCATAAAAGGATTTTCATAAAATTGGACCAAAACACAAAAATTTGGAAAATTCACCAAATCAAATTCAAATTGAAAGCAAATGAATATGCACATATGTTAGGAATTCATACCTAACAACAATGATAGATATAGAAAAAGATGCGAGATAAAAATCTCACCTTTGAACCCAAACGATTGAAGAAGAACCTCGAAAGCAAAGGAGAATCAACCACTCTTCAAATCCAACTCAAGAAGCTTGATTCTAAGCTTTAAAAGAAGAACATTCCCAAAGTTAGGTTTAGGAATTTCTGAAATTGATAAGAGAATGAGTTGGAGAAGAAGAATAGAAGCTTACCAATGGGTTCTTCTATTAGTTTGGAGCTAGAGTTTGATTTGCAAAAGAAAACTAGGGCTTGGAGTTTTAATTTCCTCTTCCACTCTCCATTAATATAAAGCTTGAGTATAAGGATATGAGGAATGAAGTAATGAAGAGGAGAAGGGTTTGGGACTGAATACATAAGTGGGGTTAATGGGCTCAGCCCAAACCAAAGCCCTAAGTGAAAAAGTAGAAAAAATCAACTTACTCAAACATATCGAAGCTTATACTAAAAAAGGTCGCAAACGTCATTTTGAACTCAATGGAAGTGGTCCCGAGTCCTAATTCGACCGTATGCAAAAAGTAGCTTTTCAGACTAAATTCCGAGTATCGATAAAATATTTAAATAAAATATTTAAATATAAAATCGACAAATTTCGGGTTGTTACAGAATGGTCGACGATCAACCGTTAAACCAAACATTGTCGATGAACGGTCGAGAATGTATCGATAATTTCTGGCCAAACCGAGACTCAATTACAAAAAGAAAAATTACAAATGTTGGTTACGTTCGTCGGGAGCCTCGCGATGATATATTTTATGATAGGGTTTGAGGAGTTTGATTTTTGAAGTTTGATTTGGAATTGTAATTAGGGTTTGAGATGTCTGCCATTGAGAAGGAATGAATAAATAGACACTTGTACGTACAGAAAATGAAAATAGAAAGCTGCTAGGGTTTATAATAGCCTATATATAGACAACGTTAAAGCAAGAATCAATGGAATAGATCGAATGAGTCGAAGCGATAACAAAGACTAGAAAAGCCCGTTTCATTCCCGAAACGAAAGTAGGTCATCCAATATATTGAAATATAAGTTTTCAATATTTTTAAGTCCAGTGGAACTAATTTCATATCCTAATTCCACTGTATACGGGAGTTTGCTTTTAAAGTCAAATTATATTTATTTAAATTTCTTTAATTGATTTCTATGCGTTTCGAGCTCTCACGATCAAACAATAAGTCCGATCTCTACGAAACTTGAAATCCTATAATAATTCACTATTATGGATCCGATGAAATCAGTTTTGGTGAAATCCGAGACAGTGGCTATAAAGACTAATTCTACACGTTAATTAAAACAATCTATTAACTTATTGTTACAACCAAGGGTTTTAAATTACTTGCCAAAACTGATTTCATATATTCTATATTAAAACCAATTTAATTAAGTAACATATAATTTCACCATTAAATGCAACATTGATTTTAATAATTATTTACTTAATTATTGCAATTGATTGAAATCGCATTAAAACGGTTGTCAATTACATTTAATCAATGTTATTAAATCATATTCTAATAATTATTTCCATTAATAAGTCATAAATTATATGTTTTGAAAATACTAAATTCCAAACCTAATTTAGTTTAATATTTTTAATTATCATAAATACAGGTCCTTAAAATCGAATTAAAAGTTTATGTGTGAAAATTGAATATTTTAATATTTAAATCGACTAGTGAAAATAGTCAATTTTTGAATAGTCTCAGAATTGAACGAAACCAGTTCCATTGGATCCATAATAGTTAGTTATTATCGGATTTCAATTTTCGTGTCAATCGGAGTTATCGTTTGATTGTGGCAGCTCGAAACGCATCGAATTATTTTTAATTTTAATTTGGCGAGTTAAAATAGCCATTTTTCAAAAAGTCTCAGATTTTGACGAAACCAGTTTCATCGGATCCGTAATGTGATATTATTGTAAGGTTTCAAATTTCGTGTCAATTGGATTTACCGTTTGTCCGGTACGAATTAAAACGCCTAGAAATCGATTTAAATCGGTTTAATTCAAATTGAACGTTTATAGCCATAACTCGCACAGATGTCCGAATTAGCTTTCAAAACCTGTTCCATTATGTCCGGAACGCGGGGTAAACCCTAGAAACGCTGGTTATGGCGCATAAATCGGAGTTTGGAATTTTCGGATGAATAGTGTTCGAAAATTCTCTATAAATACACCTTAAAATCACAATTTATAAAAAAATAAATAAAACCCTAATCCAACCCTAGCCAGCCGCCATCTCTAACACCAATGGCCGAAAAACTCTGATATTCCACTCGATTTTTCTCCTCATCCACGAAGTTATAGCCGAAACTTCCAACAGCAATCTTGTAGAGCATCGAAGGAGCTACGAGTTCAACGGTGGTGATGTGATTTGGAGCAACATGGAGGGAGAAAGGGGGGCCGACCGTGCTGAATTGCGCACGCAACCCTAGGCACCAGGTGGGGCCGAGCTCTATGAGCTTGGGGCCGAAAGAAGCTTGTGGTGAGGGCTTCGCAATGCAACTTCCTGATCGAGTTCTAGTCGAGCGAGGTGGTGGCAAAAATCAACCCTAGTTTTGATCTATGGGTTCATGTGTGCGGCTGTGAACGTGAAAGAGGAAGGAGAAGAGGGGGAGGGTGCGCACGGCTGTGATGAAGGGGTTCTGAAATCTACGGTCTTGATTTAGCATGGGTATAAAATAGTTAATTTATGTTGAAATTATTATAAATAAAATCGAGTAAACTTCAAATATTCATATCTTTTTCATACGAGGTCGAAAACGCGCGAAACCAGTTGCGTTGGAATCATATGGACGAGCACTACGCGATGAAATTGGATTGGAGTCGTTTGGAGTTAGTGAAAATTTCGTGTAAAATTAAACGTCCGTTTAATTTTATTCGAAATAAATCGCTAAAAGGAAATTGAAATCAAGGTGAGAACTTCTCACTCAATCGAATCGATTTCGATTTTATTTTAAATAATTAGATTTAAAATATTTGAATGCATGTTTGAATGATGATTGATATCTATTGATTGTTAAAATAGACATTATACGCCGTTAGTAAGCGGATGTTATTTATTAAAAACATATACCGCGAATATTTCATAAACAGTGAAATTGGTATTATATATATAATAGCAATATATATATATATTGGCATATGTATATATTGGAGTTATTGATTTCCCGCATTTATTTGTTTAGCGGATGAGACCCTATTGCGCCGCCTATTAAGCGGATAATATTTAATAAAAACATATACCGCGATAATTTCGTACTGGAGCGAAATTGGTATTGTGCTAATGTTTGTGGATGCAGGAAAACAGGTTGGAGGGATCCAACTGGATTCCTCAACGGTATTTATTTGATTTTGAATATTTTGATATTCATTGATTTTCATATCGATATATGATATCGTTGTTGTCGTGATTGACTATTTGGTATGTAGCATCATTGGACCAAATTTGGAATTTTAAAATGATTTTAAAGTGATTTTTGAAAAGTATATGTTTTATAAAATAATTTTGGAATTGATCCATTTTAAATAAATAAGCGTGTAATTTTTAATGTTATAAAAATTATGATTTTTGAGAAATATAGAAAAAAACTGATTTTTGAGAATATGATGCTAATGATTTTATAAAATGATTAAATCAGGATTTTTGAATTTATTATAAAAGTTGAAAATATGGGATTTATAAAATTTAATTATTTTATAAATCAAAATGGTGAAATTATAAAGGAGATTAAATATGTTTTAAAGAATAATATAAATTGATTTATATTAAGAGATTTATAAATGGATATTTATAAATTGAAATATTGACATTATAAAACGAGTTTTTATAAGTGTTTGAATGAAGTGAAGATGAATTTATTAAATGAATGGAATTTATAGAATTATAAACGGTGAAGTTATAAATGGAATTTTATAAACAGTAGGTTTATAAAATTTGTAAGGATATTAAAAGAATAGATTTGGGTGAATAAATGAATCTTATAAGTTATAAGATTTATAATTGTGAAATTTAAAGGAACGATTTTGTAAACAAATAAATTATAAGTATTTGACTTATAATATGAACCTTTAGTTTATAATTGAGTTATAAATCGAATAGGTTAATAAAGGAATTTATAAAAGGAGTTGTTATAAAATAAATAGAAATGGAATTTATAAACGTTGTTTTATAAATTCGCAAACGACTTATTTTGATAAGTAAATTGTTGAAACCTATTAATGGAGTTATATTCACATTTTTGACTGTGAATAATCCTTTGAAATAAAATGAATAAAAGGATGAAATTTGTTAACATAGTATATTCACGTTTTTGAATAGTGAATAATATGTTGAAGAAATTGTTTTGAATGTGATGTTTTAAACAGAATTAAAACGATCTAACGATGTTTTAAAATGGGTTGAGATTCGAAACCATAGATTTCAACATTGATTGTTGAAATAGACGTTTTCGAGAAATGAAAGGAAATGGTGGACTATAATACTATTGTTATAGTAAATGATTTCCGAAAGGAAATGTTTTGTATAGTATTGGGATTTACATATCTATTTTAATTTCGAATCCCTATACTAGTGATCTTGAGTTGTCGTAACGATGTTTTACGCAACATTCGTTTTGGCCCAAATAAATATGGTTAAGAGAATGATTTCCTTAAAAAAATGAAATATATACTTAATTTCGATTTAAGTATATTGAATATTTTCCAAAGGTTGGAAATAAATAAAATTTGTGAATTACTTATGAATAAATAAGTATGGAGATGTTTTCCAATATTAAGTGAATATTTTGAATTTATCTTTTGAAGATAAATTGAAAAATGAATATTAGAAATCGAATTGAAATCGAATATTCATAGATATTTTTGGAACATAAATTCACTATGGAATTTATAAAAGGAAGTGGAATTTGTTTAAAAATAAATATTGATTTATTTTTGAAGTGTGAAATTATATATCTTGTAAAGATATTTTTGAAAAAATAAATAATTTGGGAAATTATTTGGAATCTGGTGATGTGTGCATATCCATTGATAGTTCAATAACCGACTATCAATATTTCCCTTTGAATGGGTAATTGATGTGATTTGTTTGAATTTGAATGCCACACTTATTTTTGAATAAGCGCTCACTATTCGGGTTAACCGGGAATGGACCATGGGGTCGTATAACCCATTCCGAATATGTGATACGTCGTTGTGAATTGCATTTGAAGATCGGTGTTGAAGACCGGATATTTGCGAGAGCGATAGGATGACCTGTCGATTGACTCTGCACCGACTTGCTCCGGTATAGAGTTCTCCATATGTGATGGTGAATCCGATCAGGATTGTGAATATCCGGATTGCAAGGACTTCTTTGTAAGTGCCTTCGGTTTTGTTCGAGCCCGGAACAGACTTGTATGGATTGTATGTCTGACATTACAAGTTGAGATATAAAGAAGATTTCTTTCAAATATATTTCTGTTGGTGGCGGAGAATTTATTCTTTTAGCTTAACACCCTTCTCTGAGACGTACGAGCTCAAAGGTTATGTAGTTGAAGTTATCAGCGATATATTCCCAATTTGGTAATGTGACATGCTGAGTGTTGCTGTAAATGATCATTGTGTTGATTATTTGTGATAGGATCGTTTATTTGATCGTCTATCCTGGTGATCATTTCTATGATCATTTGTTGACCCAAAGCATGGCTTTTGTATAAAGTATGTTTTTGTGGACGTGACTTCGTCGAGCCTCACACCCCGTGAATGGTCAAAACAGGAAAGAAGCAGCAAGGTTATGAGGGATAGCGCCCTTTAGGATGTGTGCATTTCCTTCTGGAAAAGGGTGGTATCATGGTATGGAGCCCAGATACTTACTCATGTTGAAAACACTTTGTTATGATTGTGTGAATTGATTACGAGCGCTCGGTGAAAATGTCCCAAAGGACCGGGGGATGGCATATTCGGTCAGTTGTTACTCAGTTAGGGGTAACCCGGCCTTGTGTTGGTAGAGATCCGGTTTGGTTCTCGGGGATGTCCATCCAGAGGCATTCTCATGTGGCAATGGGAAGTTCCTTGGCCTGATCATTCGTTGGAAATCCAAAGAAACAATACGTGACTTGTACGGTTTTAGTTGTAGAACCTGCTTCCTCAGGAAGTAGCTATAGTAGGCATAATATAATGGTACCTATGCTGGCTAAGATTTATATTCTACTTTCGAAATGAATTTCTTCTACACTATGCACTAATAATAATATCAAAATTGATTTGATTTTAATGCGTATCAAGCATCTTTGACTATCATAAGGAGAAATCTTCTCCAAGTCTGCGTTTGCATTGTGTGTGTGGCAGGAGGTCTTATGGTAGTCTCATTTTTAAAAGCATTGCGAATTGACTTTAAAAATATTCCTCTATTTTGTTTTCAAAGATAAATAAACTGTTTTGAGTTCTCACACCAGTCACATGACTGACTTGGAGTTTATTGTTTTCCTTCCTAAACTCTGGGTGCCCACCAATTTCTACACGGGCAGTCAAGAGTTAAGGTTTATCAGGATATTCTGGATATTCTGGAGTTGCTGGAGGCAAGCTGGATGGCATGGCGTATTACTAGTTTATATAGTATTTCTTTTTCCGCTGCACTGTTTGATGTTGTTGTTGTTGTACACTCTGATGATATGATGTAATGAAATGTGATGTAATGTAATAACTGATATAGTTCTTTGTTTAAAGATTATTCATTTATTATTATATGTTGTTCCGCTGCGAATTGTGAGATTCTGTTTTGTTCTGTTGTTTTCTGTTCCGTTCTATGTTTTCTCTATGTTCTATTTTCTATTTTCTTTTCCCTCTATTCTCCTATTTTCTTTTCTCTCTATTTTCTATCTTTTTCTCTCTATCTTCTCTTCTTTTCTACTTTTTCTTTTTCTTAAACCCTAACTATTTGGTTTTTCGGCAACGAAAAATCGCGTACGTTACAAAAAATTTGAAAATAACTCAACTACTATGAAAATATTTCAAAGTCTTAAATTTATGAAAAAATTCATCAGTGTCTCCTTTGCGCGAATAGGTCTAGAGAATAATAATATCAACAATTTCAATATATATATATATATATATATATCATATTTCAACAATAAAACATCCTAAACCATGGGAAAAACAATAAAATATCCTATTCAAAAACCGTTATCCGAAATGTACCTATTTATCGGGCAAACAAACTTTATTTATGAAACCAAAAGCAACTGCTATTCCTTCAATAAATCTGTATTTCACTTACCTAATTCCAAAGAGTTAAAATTTATGTAAAAGAGTAATATATTAGTTGTTTCAGTTAATAACACAAGCAACACCAATATATGATAATCATATGCAAAAAAAAGCAGTACAACCATTATATGAAATAAAATGATCAATCATACATCCATAGTAATAAAAGAACAAATGTTTTATTCAGGTTAAGGCACTTTGCATCGCACAATGGTGATAAATAAACTACCGAGTGTACCTTAAGCTCAACAGCCTTAGATAATTACTTAATAAATTATTCATACAGCCTTAAACAATTTGAAGTATCATTTCTCAAACTTCCCATTAGCCAAACAACAAAGAATTTAAACATTATTTAAGTTTATTCTATCGGTTTCTTTAACACATCATTTACTTTCCATTTATTTTTTCATTCATATAGGGTTATCTCTTATTAATTTACATTCATTTACATACATAGGTTGTTTTCCATTAAAAAATTTTGAACATCAATAAATCAATTCTTAAAATATTATATAAGTTTCTTTGCAATTTAATTCATAATTATTATTTACTTATATAGTTTGATTTCCATTAACACCAATATTCATTGATAAATCATTTCATACTTAAGTGTTTCTACTTTTTAAATCACATTTATCCTTTCTTATATAGTACCATTTAATAATAAACTTATTTATGAACCATTTTAGTCATTTTCTTTAAGTTTATAATCATTTACTTAAACGGTATTTACTTTTGACTATTCAATTTAATTTATTAAGCATTTCAAAACATTAACTTATGTTTATAACATTTTTTAACTCTTAATTCTTCATTTATAAACATATGTTCATTTTAAAGCATTTTTGTTATTAAGCTTTTACTTGTATAATATTATTACATATTCATATTAACATTTCAACCTTTTAAACATTTCCGGTAAGTTTTATATATGTTTTTAAAATGTAACTGAGCGTTGTACAAATTTATTTTATTCGTTTTAGGTAACAAAAATGTTCAATAGTTTACATCTTTTTAATTTTCATTATCTTGAAAATTTGCAAGCGGTAAATCTCCAATTTCTTTATAGTTTCATTATACACTTGGTTCTAATTTCTTATTTCTCATTTTAGAAGTTTCCAACTATTAAAATTTCACTTTATTTCTGCGACTGAAAATCATTTATTAACAGGAACTTAAGAATTCAATTACCGGGTTCTTTTCAAATAATTTTGAAATAATATATGTACTCATATCTTTTATATATACCAAATCATATTTAAAAATTTCAAATCAAAATCTATTTACCGAACCAAATGGATAACAAAGCTACTTTAGTGGTCTTTCCACTTTGAAACTCGAAAATGAACGGTGATGATGTTGCGTAGCCATCACCGAAATTATTTTCCAGCGAAAAAGAGGAAAATACTGTCATGAGCCACCTTTTTGGATGGTTTAAATAGATAATAAACCATACATATCTAACTTAAACCACTCAAAAAGGAGAATTTTCAATGCGATGAATAAGAAAATTAGACAAAAGAAAAAAAGCAAACACAGAATCTCACAACGGGATGACAAAATATAATAATCAAATAAACGGTTCATGAAGTTGTTTTTCAATATACATTTGATTACACAATTTTTACAACAATCAGTGTACAAACAACGACATACCAAAAATGATGCAATGGAAAATTACTAACAATATACTATACGAAATTCTATCTTCGTCCTCAAAAAATAAAGTCATCGACACTGAAATGCTTAAGTAGACCCGAGTGTAATGAAAAGACAAAATATTCGAGTTAGAACTAAAAGATCTTATGTAAGTTAAATAAAAATAACTAAATATGAGTGTAATGGCTTTAGAGATGTTTACGGGATTTTACATCTCATATCCAGTGTACAACGTGCGTGCAATAACTTAATAGATGTTTCAGGATTTTCCATCTCCTACTTATTTCGTTTTGACAAGAGTGATTCAATCACACTTTTAACTTATTTCGTCCGGTACCTATTGTTAAGAAGAGTGAATTATTATTTTCATTAATAGCATTTAATGTATGCTATATATATGTAGTGTCAATCAGTAAAGTAAAGTATTAAAATAGCATTAAGGTGTTACCCATATCCCCCTTAATACTTTTTATAGGCATCGTAGTCTATACAGTACTGCAAACTCCACCGTAAACTGGTGGACTATCAGGGAGCACTCCAAGATACGACATAAACCAAAATCGTAGTGGGCTCGATAAGGCATATGACAAGGCACGCGAAGCAATGCCCACGATAGAATTCTACTGTTTTGCACACCCAGACTAGTGGTAACGCATAACAGCTACTACCTCCCGGACACACTCCCATAATCAAATCGAGGGTGACCACCAATCAATCACAAAGTAACAGATATGGTATAGAGGAAGCATGTCCTGTAGGAGGAGCAACCTCACTTGGCCTAGGATAGCTCCTATTTTAGTCATATCAAGCCGATCCAAAGGTCAGGGCTGTGTAACGACCCACCTTTTTGGATAGTTTAAATCAACGATAAACCACACACATCAGACTCAAACCATTCAAAAGGGAGGATAGTTATGGGGTAAAGAAGAAAAAGCGAAGGAAGAAAGAAAAACAAACACAGAATCTCACGGTGGAATGACAAAATATAATAATCAAATACACACTTCATGAAGCTGTTTACAAATAATACTTGATTATACCTTTAAAATACAGATCAGAGTTACATACAATAGAAAAAATAAATGCAACATAACAACATGATGCAATGGAAATAATATTATAAATAATAACAATACTAAATCTTCATCTTTGTCCTCCAAAATCAGTCTTTGATACACTGAAAAGCTCAGACTGACCCATGCGAATTGAAAAGACAAAACACTCGAGTCAAAACTAAAAGATCTTATGTAAGTTAAATCAACAGTAAATAAATATGAGTGTAACGGCATCAGAGATATTTACGGGGTTTGACATCTCCTATCCAGTGTCTAACGTGAGTGTAATAACATAAGAGATGTTCGGGATTCCATCTCCCAAGGATCCGTTAAACTATCTACATATATAGTAGAATACACTATTATAATAGTGTCTACAGTAAATTAAAGTATTAAAATAGCGTTAATGCATTACCTATATACCCCTTAGCACATTTGATATATTCTTGCAGTCTATACGGTACCGTAAGCTCCACCAAACCAGTGGTTTACTCAGAGGGAACTCCATAGGTATGGTACAAACCAAACTCATGGAAGGCGCGATAAAACATGTGACAAGGCAGGCGAGGCAATGCTTAGGGTAGGATACTACCGTTTTGCAGATCCTGACTGGTTGCAGCTCATAGCAGCTACTACCACCCACCTCGGAACACGCCCCCATAATTAAATCGAGGGGTGGCTACCAAATCAATCATAAAGTCATAATATGGTATCTAAGAAATGTATTCGATCGGAGGTGCGACCTCACTTGGCCCGGCATGACTCCTATTTAAGCCACATCAAGCTGACTCACGAGAGTCAGGGCTACGTAAATACCTCATACAGAATCGTTCGCCAAACCATCCTAATTCATTCTGGAATCTCCACCACGTACACAGTTGTTTAAGTGGTTTTCGGTATTGGCAGAGAGTATGACAATATCCGATCTCGGTCTCTTTAACAACCAAATGCTTATTTCACATCGAGTGGTTCTTTAAAATTTCCAAAACCGTTTCATAATTGTTATCAAAATATCATATTCAATTCAAACCATACCACTTTCAAAATCATATCGATAAAATAGGTTAATTTAAATCTTCATTTCAAAATCATCATATTTTCTCAAATGTGTCATTTCATTAGCAAACATCATTTCAGTCCCAACTTAAATTATAACATAATTTAACCATATTCGCTTAAAATCAAGGATTTAAATATATACACTTCCACTTTACACAATCTGAAATTTAGAAATAATTAGATAATATAAATAGTTTAATTAGTTTATCATAGTTTAAAATAAATTTTTAAATAGTTAATTACTCGAAAATAGAAAAATAGATTAAAATAATTTTAATGGATTTAAGATAGTTTAAATAGATTTAAAATAGTTTAAATAGATTTAAAATAGTTTAAATAGATTTAAAATAAATTTAATAGATTTTAAATAAATTTAATCGATTTAAAATATATAAAATGGGTTAATTAGTTTAAAGTAGGTTAAAATAGATTAAATTGGATTAAATAGATTATAATAGATTAAAATAAATTAAAATAGTCTAAAATAGACTAAATTGGTTTAATAGTTTGAAAATCTTAATAATTAGGATTTTTAAAACGGTATTTCTTTATACAGTTTATAGTAAAACAATAATAACTTGATATTAACATCAAATTTAACTATTTTTTCCATTTCAACAAATCTGGACCATATCCAGATTTCAAAACAAAACCTAATTTCACATCTTGAAGTATCAATTTAAGTTAATCCAATTTTAATAGTTTTCAAAGTAACAATTTCAACGTTTTCAATAACTCAATTTCGATAAACTTCATTAATACTTTAAACTCAACTTTAGAATTTCAATTTAAATCCTTAAGCAATTCACTTAAAACAATTTCAAATTTTCAAATTAAATCCTTTAAACAATTCATTTAAACAATTAAGTTTATAAATAAAATTTTGTTTCAAAATATCACTTAACTGAATTCAAACTTTAAAAAATTAAAATGATTTAAATTAACGGTGTCCATATATAATTTTTACCCTATGGTCAAGTGATACGGATGTATATCATTTCAACTCACAATAATTTAAATTTACAAGTATATATCATTTCATCCCGCAATCCTGAATTTAATTTCAAATCCATGAAATCGCTCGAGTCTATAATTTCAACCCATAACGATTTCTCCCTAATCTACCAGATCGTTCGGGTATGTATCATTTCAACACATAAGGAATTTAAGGGAACTTGTAGTGTTATAACAATGTAAGTATAACATCCAGTCATCCAATATTAACAATCAAACATCCATTATGATCACCATTCAAATCAACAAATAGATAATAACAATTGACTAGTTGTGGCGCCCCACCTCTATTCTCACAATAATAAAGAGTATTAAAAGAAATACTGTCTATTATTATGAAGAATAAGGCTGGATAGGAGCGGCCATCCGTAGTTAGGACTTACATTAGTATTGGTTATCTCGATAGGAGTGGTATACATATTTTATTTCATCTCTTATTTATTTACTCCCATTGACATACCTAATTCTAGTATAAAACGAACTACGATGGTTCATAATAGTTTAGGACAATATATATAATAATAACACAGATAAAGTAAATGCGGAACACAGATATAACACAAAGTCTCATATATATAACTGATATCAGTTGATATACATGTGATACAATACATATGATACAACTACAACTGTCGACTCTGGAAGTTACATATACAAGTACATTATCGTGAATAATATAGATGAATGTACAACATCCTATATAAATATACTGACTACTAAACATGACGACGACTACTCCAAAAGATATGAAAATACTTCATAGCTCTAGCAGCAATCCAAAGCTAAAAATCTAAAACCTGTAAATACTCGGTCTGACCCGAGTATTATATTCAAAAGAAAATAATACACGGGTCAGTCTAATTCAAACTCAGTTATTAGTGCACAGAAGCAATAATAATTAAGTAATGAATAAAAGACAGTCATAATAAATCTCGTCTATCCGACCCTTTTAAAAAGAAATCGGATAACAGTGAATATAACAGTAATATTGTTAAACAACAAATCAACAGATTTAAATCATCAACAAAGATAAAAGAAAAGAATATCGATGAAGATAATTTAGAAAACATCAGAATTGCCTAAACGGCAATTAACAACAAAATCTAATTTAAAACAACAACTCTGGTAGGGCTGCAGTATACGCACGCGTATACTGCCTCGTCACTACAGTATATGGAACACGCAAAAGATCCATAAATCAAAAGCAATTAAAATATCAATAAAAGCAATACCGTGTGGCTGCAGTACACGCTTGCGTGCACTGCCTTGCCACTACAGTGATGATGTACCCAATAAAAATTCTCAAGCAACCACCAGATCAAACCTGAGTTACCGGATTCAACTCAACCAAATGAATCAGATGAAACAGCAACTACATGAAGACTACAGAAAATGATCAGTAAAACTTCTGAAACTAAAAGGCAACTCAACTTAAATGCCAAACACAAAAGCTCGCATGAAAGTTACACTGCGATAGATCAGGGAAGGCATCAATGTGAATAGCACTGTGAACAGGTGGTGGTATAAACTACAAGAGTGGAGTGAAGGTGAGAGCACCTAAGGTATGGCACCACATCACACGAAACAAACGAATACAACTGACCAAATGCAAATGAAAACAATGCATCAATGCAATGTATTAGTGATTGGACAAGACAGTCAAAATAATGCACAGGTAACCAAAACAGTGAACATCACTGTCCCAAAGCCACTTGTCTAGAACAGTGGATATAACAAGGCTACAACGCAAATCACAAGCATATTGAAACAGGCAGTGGAAACAATAATGATGAAGTATATAAATGCAGATGCACAGTGCAGCAGTTGTGAATGTTCACATTCATGTGCAATATCAAAGCAACTGGATATGTAGACAAAGATTGCAGTGAAGACTGCAGATACAAATGCTCAATCCAAAGAACAGGATATGCTACATAAGGAAGACTCAAAGCCATATGCAGTGAAAACAGAGGCAATACTCATGTCATGCTAGATTCATAAGAACCAAATATGTGACAATTTCAAATAATGTCGACAAAATGATAGTGCAGCTGCAAGTAACATAATACAAGGGCAGTGACCTCGTACAATGATGACCAAGCAGCTAGCTATACGCAACAAAACCAAACTCAAGTCAAGTGATACCTGACCAAAATGTGTACAGGTTTGCAACAGGCAAATAAAAATAGGCTGTTTTAATCAAAGACAAAGTATACACAGTCAAACAGCAAGTCAAGCAACAAACTGCATACGCATAGAGTATGACCACTTTCATAAATAAGAGTGGTACCAACAATCAAAGAAAGACAAATCAATGCCAAACAGTGAAACCCATTATCACATATCAAGTGGAGCCACCGAACTGTAAAGAAGGGGGTGAAATTCATAAAAACATCAAATGCAGTTCGATGATATCAAATGGCCGAAAACATTAGTAAGTCATGTAATTGCATAAACAAAGTCAAATGGCCGAAGTCACCAAAGAAATCAACGGAAATCGATGTCGTGAAAGAAATCAACATCGTCCAAACTAAATCAAATGACCGAAGTCAAGTGAAAACAAACAAATGTTACCAGGGACAGTGAACTGTATGGCCAAAGCCAAACGAAATCACTACATCAAAATCAAGTCAAAGTCGAAAACAACCGTATTACATGCCCATGTCAGGTGATAAACAAATTGAAGCAGAATCAAAATTCACTTTAATGCCGATGCCAACAGAAAATAATCAAAGTCATTTGCAGTTCAAATCACATTGTACCATAGTTACAGATATCAGATAAAAATTCAAAGCTGTAGTTAACCAAAGAAAGTTCAATAAGCAGAAGACTCAAGTCAGAAACCCCAAGTAAAACAAAAGTCACATAATCGAACCAGACAAGGTATAGAGAAGTTTAAGTATAACAAAATCGAACAGCCAAAATAAAGAGATTGACGAATGAATTAGATGTGAGTGAGGTAAGTGTCACTCTCCTTGCTTCTCAGAGCACCAACGATTGATCGGCAAGCAATCTCGAGTATCAACCCTCCATATCGATGCACATGACGAACGAAATCAACGAAGTGGCCAAGAGCGAACAAATGAAAATGAAGGACACGCGAATATCTGTTTGATCGGTCAACAGAGGCACGCGACTTCGAATTTTATCAAAACCCTAATTTCGCAAAGAGGGACGAACGAGCACGCCATTTTTTTTCTTCTTTCGTACGTTTAAGGGTTTGCAACAATGAATGACCAATGCAAGAAAGAGGGGAATGGTTATCGACAAGTATCACACTACCAAAAGTAACATGGGCCAATTTTCCATTTTAAAGCCCGTTTAATCCGTTTAACCAATTTCTTAAAAGAATTTAAACCTAATTTTAAAAAAAAACTTCAATTAGCAATAAGCTAGCACAATCATCATTTAATGATGATTATAAACTGGGCGAAACCCCGGGTTGTTACAGACTCCCCTCCTTATAAAAATTGCGTCCCCGCAATTTTCATATGTAAAGTCGTCAATAACAATTATTTTTCTAACATAAACTGGTTAAGCTAGAAAAATAAAAGTCGAGAATATAAACGCCAAAGAAATCTTTTAATTCCATAAAAGAAATTTACAAATTCTTAACAAAATCTAATTATCAAGTAGATAATCAATAAACAACAAAACTGAATAGATGCAATTATCGGCACTATTCAATTATCGATTAGATAATTAGAACACAGAAATCACCAAACAACAATATCTAATTATCGATACGATAATTAGAAAGCAGAAAAATCTAATTATCAACAAAGATAATTATAAAACCCAAATCGCAAATCGCAAAACCATAAATATCTGGTTATCAAAACGGTAATCAGAAAACAACAAAGGTCTAATTATTAAAAACAATAATCAAATTTCAAATCAACAAATATTTAATTATCAAAAGCAATAATTAAATCTCAAATCAGCAAATATTTAATTATCTCAAGCGATAATTAAATCTCAAATCAGAAAATATTTAATTATCAAAAGCGATAATTAAAATCAACAAATATCTAATTATCACAAGCGATAATTAGAAACAACAAATATTCGATTATCAAAAACGATAATCAAAATCAACAGATATCTAATTATCACAAGCGATAATTAGAAACAACAAATATTCGATTATCAAAAACGATAATCAAAATCAACAGATATCTAATTATCACAAGCGATAATTAGAAACAACAAATATTCGATTATCAAAAACGATAATTAGAACTCATATCAACAAATATCCAATTACCTGCAGATAATTGGAAACAACAAATATCTAGAAATCAATTAAGATGATCTAGAAAATCAACATAAAAGGTGGATCGATCCCAACAAATGGCGAGTTTTAGCTACGCCGCATGTGCATCAACATATGGCCGAAGCCTACCAAGTACCCAATATATTTTGGCGTCCAACAAATGACCCAAAGGTCCGGTACTAGTATTGACCCGAAGGTCCAACATATGACCCGAAGGTCCAACATATGACCCGAAGGTCCAACATAGTGGCTCGAAAGCACACGAAAATCATCATATATTCAATTAACGAGTCTGGAATTAACCGAAAAAGCAAACGCACATGTTCCATACCACGTGTTTTACTAAATCGTTTGATTCTCTTCATCGTTTCCTTGAACGTGTAAAATCATCAAAATCATCAAACAACAAATGTTTCAATTAACGAGTCCGGAATTAACTGAAAAAGCAAACGCACATGTCCCATACCACGTGTTTTACTAAATCGTTTGATTCTCTTCATCGTTTCCTTGAACGTGTAAAATCATCAAAATCATCAAA
Source organism: Allium cepa (assembly GCA_030765085.1). NCBI lineage: Eukaryota > Viridiplantae > Streptophyta > Magnoliopsida > Asparagales > Amaryllidaceae > Allium > Allium cepa. Next base: position 294,140,278 of record CM060929.1, read on the forward strand.
CAGCAAATGTTTCAATTAACGAGTCCGGAATTAACCGAAATAGCAAACGCCCATGTACCATACCATGAGTTTTACTAAATCGTTTGATTCTCTTCATCGTTTCCTTGAACGTGTAAAATCATCAAAATCATCAAACAGCAAATGTTTCAATTAACGAGTCCGGAATTAACCGAAATAGCAAACGCTCATGTCCCATACCACGAGTTTTACTAAATCGTTTGATTCTCTTCATCGTTTCCTTGAAAGTGCAAAATGGTGTATTCAAAAATAACATTTTACATTCTCAAACGGACAAATCCGGAATTAAGCGAATCAGTAAAAGAAAGGGGTCATAGTCCTCGATTTTTCTGAAACGTTTAAATCGCTTTCTCATTCTTTTGAAAGCACAAAATGCAAAACTTCTGAAAACAATTTCATTTATTTCACAAAAGTAATAATTTACATTCTCAAACGAACAAGTCCGGAATTAAGCGAATCAGTAAAAGAAAGGGTTCATAGTCCTCGATTTTTCTGAATCGTTTAAATCTCTTTCTCATTCTTTTGAAAATGTAAACTGAAAAATTTTGAAAACAATTTTTTTTTTTAAAAAACGCCTTTTTATAATCACGTGATTAAATCAGCAACACAAGTAGCAACTTCAACAAGAAAATGGTACTTCTCAAAACACCATAAAAACGGATCTCAAAATCAGCATTGCGGGATAACCGCTTGAAAATCCACTTTAAAGTTTGACGGTTACTGAAGTCAAAGCGACAGTAATTTTTAAACGTCAAAATCTCATCAAAATAATTCGCATCAAAATATAATACCAGTGAATTTTCATTCATTTAAAAATGTCAACAAAACACCGGGCTTCAAAATATAGCATTGGTGTAAAAATCCCGTTATAAGAATAACGGCAACAAAATACGTTTCATAACCAAGCATCGGTTCAACGTAAAATTAATGTAGTAACGTGCAACATAAATTTGCATGTACACTACCAAATAAACAAAGAAAGCATTCTATTATATCTTCAATTGAGATATATTACAACAGCAAAAATCTAATCAGATATGATTAGCACCAAAGAAAACTAGCAAGAATTTCAACAAATCAAACTACTGGTTAAACAGCATAACGAAATTAATTCATTTTCATATTTCGATTTTTAAATCAAAATAAATATCAGCTGTACTCAGCGAATCAGTCACATTGTTTTCGCTGCGCACTCTGATAAACAAAGCACAAACAAATTAAATCATCAAAACACAATTTCACTTTTTATTTTAAATAAGGATATTTAAAAATTTCCATCGTATTTTCAAAACTTTAGTTTTGACTCCAAGCACAATAAAACATCGACAAATAGTTGTAACACATGTTCCATCTAAGTTATGTTTTATATTATGTCCATAAACCCCAAGCTCTGATACCAACTGTGACGCCCCACCTCTATGCTCACAATAATAAAGAGTATTAAAAGAAATACTGTCTATTATTATGAAGAATAAGACTGGATAGGAGCGGCCATCCGTAGTTAGGCCTTACACTAGTATTGGTTATCTCGATAGGAGTGGTATATATATTTTATTCCATCTCTTATTTATTTACTCCCATTGACATATCCAATTCTAGTATAAAACGAACTACGATGGTTCATAATAGTTTAGGACAATATATATAATAATAACACAAATAAAGTAAATGCGGAACACAGATATAACAGAAAGTCTCATATATATAACTGATGTAAGTTGATATACATGTGATACAATACATATGATACAACTACAACTGTCGACTCTGGAAGTTACATATACAAGTACATTATCCTGAATAATATACATGAATGTACAACATCCTATACAAATATACTGACTACTAAACATGACGACGACTACTCCAAAAGATATGAAAAGACTTCATAGCTCTACCAGTAATCCAAAGCTAAAAATCTACAACCTGTAAATACTCGGTCCGACCCGAGTATTATATTCAAAAGAAAATAATACATGGGTCAGTCTAATTCAAACTCAGTTACTAGTGCACAGAAGCAATAATAATTAAGTAATGAATAAAAGACAGTCATAATAAATCTCGTCTATCCGACCCTTTTAAAAAGAAATCGGATAACAGTGAATATAACACGTAATAGTGTTAAACAACAAATTAGAAGATTTAAATCATCAACAAAGATAAAAGAAAAGAATATCGATGAAGATAATTTAGAAAACATCAGAATTGCCTAAACGGCAATTAACAACAAAATCAAATTTAAAACAACAACTCTGGTAGGGCTGTAGTATACGCACGCGTATACTGCCTCGCCACTACAGTATATGGAACACGCAAAAGATCCATAAATCAGAAGCAATTAAAATATCAATAAAAGCAATACCGTGTGGCTGCAGTACACGCTTGCGTGCACTGCCTTGCCACTACAGTGATGATGTACCCAATAAAAATTCTCAAGCAACCACCAGATCAAACCCGAGCTACCGGATTCAACTCAACCAAATGAATCAGATGAAACAGCAACTACATGAAGACTATAGAAAATGATCAATCAAACTTCTGAAACTAAAAGGAAACTCAACTCAAATGCCAAACACAAATGCTCGCATGAAAGTTACACTGCGACAGATCAGGGAAGGCAGCAATGTGAACAGCACTATGAACAGGTGGTGGTATAAACTACAAGAGTGGAGTGAAGGTGAGAGCACCAAAGGTATGGCACCACATCACACGAAACAAACGAATACAACTGACCAAATGCAAATGAAAACAATGCATCAATGCAATGTATCAGTGATTGGACAAGAGAGTCAAAATAATGCACAGGTAATCAAAACAGTGAACATCACTATCCCAAAGCCACTTGTCTAGAACAGTGGATATAACAAGGCTACAACGCAAATCACAAGCATATTGAAACAGGCAGTGGAAACAATAATGATGAAGTATATAAATGCAGATGCACAGTGCAGCAGTTGTGAATGTTCACATTCATATGCAATATGAAAGCAACTTGATATGTAGACAAAGATTGCAGTGAAGACTGCAGATACAAATGCTCAACCCAAAGAACAGGATATGCTACATAAGGAAGATTCAAAGCCATATGCAGTGAAAACAGAGGCAATACTCATGTCATGCTAGATTCATAAGAACCAAACATGTGACAATTTCAAATAATGTCGACAAAATGATAGTGCAAATGCAAGTAACATAATACAAGGGCAGTGACCTCGTACAATGATGACCAAGCAGCTAGCTATACGCAACAGAACCAAACTCAAGTCAAGTTATACCTGACTAAAATGTGTACAGGTTTGCAACAGGCAAATAAAAATAGGTTGTTTTAATCAAAGACAAAGTATACACAGTCAAACAGCAAGTCAAGCAGCAAGTCAAGCAACAAACTGCATACGCATAGAGTATGACCACTTTCATAAATAAGAGTGGTACCAACAATCAAAGAAAGACAAATCAATGCCAAACAGTGAAACCCATTATCACATATCAAGTGGAGCCACCGAACTGTAAACAAGGGGGTGAAATTCATAAAAACATCAAATGCAGTTCGATGATATCAAATGGCCGAAAACATTAGTAAGTCATGTATTTGCATAAACAAAGTCAAATGGCCGAAGTCACCAAAGAAATCAACGGAAATCGATGTCGTGAAAGAAATCAACATCGTCCAAACTAAATCAAATGACCGAAGTCAAGTGAAAACAAACAAATGTTACCAGGGACAGTGAACTGTATGGCCAAAGCCAAACGAAATCACTACATCAAAATCAAGTCAAAGTCGAAAACAACAGTATTACATGCCCATTTCAGGTGATAAACAAATTGAAGCAGAATCAAAATTCACTTTAATGCCGATGCGAACAGAAAAATACTCAAAGTCATTTGCAGTTCAAATCACACTGTACCAAAGTTACAGATATCAGATAACAATTCAAAGCCATAGTTAACCAACGAAAGTTCAATAAGCAGAAGACTCAAGTCAGAAACCCCAAGTAAAACAAAAGTCACATAATCGAACCAGACAAGGTACAGAGAAGTTTAAGTATAACAAAATCGAACTGCCAAAATAAAGAGATTGAGGAATGAATTAGATGTGAGTGAGGTAAGTGTCACTCACCTTGCTTCTCAGAGCACCAACGATTGATCGTCAAGCAATCTCGAGTATCAACCCTCCAGATCGATGCAAATGACGAACGAAATCAACGAAGTGGCCAAGAGCGAACAAATGAAAATGAAGGACACGCGAATATCTGTTTGATCGGTCAACAGAGGCACGCGACTTCGAATTTTCTCAAAACCCTAATTTCGCAAAGAATAACGAACGAGCACGCCATTATTATTTTTTTTCTTTCGTACGTTTAAGGGTTTGCAACAATGAATGACCAATGCAAGAAAGAGGGGAACAGTTATCAACAAGTATCACACTACCAAAAGTAACATGCGCCAATTTTCCAATTTAAAGCCCGTTTAATCCCTTTAACCAATTTCTTAAAAGAATTTAAACCGAATTTTAAAAAAAAACTTCAGTTAGCAATAAGCTAGCGCAATCATCATTTAATGATGATTATAAATTGGGCGAAACTCTGGGTTGTTACACTAGTTATCAATAACAGATATTAACAGGCAATTTAAATTTTAATATTAAATTAAATGGCGATTAAATTCAATAAAAGTCAGATTTAACTAGAACGGCATATTAAATATACCAAACATCAACTAATCAATTTCTAATCGCATCATAAATTTAATCTAACTGACATAAGAAAATCTAGTAGTTCTGTGTAACGACCTGTAAATTTTCAGTAATTAAATTTCTCAATTTCATAAGATTTTGGTAATTTAATATTGAGGGAAATAAAAATTTAGTGATCTATTAATGGAAATAATAACTAGAAGGAATTGCAACAGTATAAATGTAAGTTAATTGTTAATAACTTGGATGTAATTCCAAAAAGTGAAACAATGTAAATGATATAACTAGGTTACAAAATTTATATACGAAAGTGGATGTAAATATGAATTAATTAATGAGATAATAGATAGTTAATGGCAATTGAATAAAATCAATATTATATAAGAAATGGAACTTTTGGTTGTGAATAGTGAATTCATATGTGTAATTAAAAGTTATGATAACGATTGTTGTAAGTTACCTGTTTAATTGGTCAATAAAATTTAAATAGGGAATCAATTAGATTTAAATGAACTTTGATATTACATTAGCAAGTTTAAGACAATAATTACAAGATATGAATGTAATAAGATGCATAGAAATGTTTGTTTATTTTGTAAAGTAATAGTTGATGTAATAAAAGAATGGAACCAGGATGAAATGATTGATGTGATTTAAAATCTTAATTTGTGCGTGCATTAATTTATAATGGGATATAAAAGGTAAATTAATAATTTAAAATGTTGACATTACCTTTAAGATGGTAAATTTATAATTGATTCATAATAAGAAAAATAAGGAAAGATTCAGATGAATGGATTTATTGAGATGGCAATTGACAATTAATGAATTTATATAAAATGGTAAGTTATACTTGATTGAAATTAGTAAATTGGAGAGTGAATTCAAAGTTATATTAACTGATGAAGAAATACGTAATAAATTGTAAAATGGATACAATCAAGGTTAGATTAGTGATTACAGTGTTTGTTATTGATAATAAAGTAAGAATGAGACCAAATTAGGCAAATTGGTGATAATCACTAATGGTTCACCCATTTATTTCATCTAGCGAATTAGATTTAAATCCATTGAAATAAAATGTAACTAAAAACTACGTTAATGGAAATTAAGAGAAAATTTGAGAATATTAATGCAATAACTAAAAACCAATGTAAATTGCATACTTTTGACAACAATCGATTGAATAATAGAATGAAAAGTAATTAAATGAAATTTTTGAAAATTTAATTTACAATTTCAGAATTCAATGAAGTTGAGGTAAACACTGAAATTGATAAATTAATCAACTCTAAATTGACATTTCAATTTGGGTAAATTAGTGTAAATTATTTATAAATTTAAAAATGATGAAATTTGTTAATTATAGAGTTGAAATTGGAAATTTGATTTAATTGGTTAATTTATTAATTTAATTAATTAATGTAAAAATAGCTATTTTGTCCACTGACTCGGATTTCGACGAAACCAGTTTCATCGGATTCGTAACAGTGAATTATTATAGGAGTTCAAGTTTCGTAGCGATCAGACCTGTCGTTCGATCGTACGGACTCGAGACGCCTTGAAATAATTGAAATTGAAATCAATTCGAAACATATTGATTTTAGCATAACATCTTCATACAATGGAATTTGGACTTGAAACCTTTTCCATGGCATTTAAAATATTTTAAAACACCTATTTTGATATATAGGTTGACCCAATTTCATTCCGGAGTCGAAACGGGTTTATCGGGCCATTCATCGTTCAGCGCGTTTATCCATCTGGTCCATCTATTTTATTTCAGCCTTGTCTATAAATACCCTGCCATAAACCCTAATTGTTCCTCATTATAAATTGTTTGTACGTACAATTCCTCTTCACCTCCTCATTTCAATGGCAGACAATAAAATTCCAGATCCAATAGAAATTCCAAATCAAATCCAAAATTTCAAACTCGTCAAAAATATTTAGAAAAATTATATATCGAAGCTCTCGATATACGCATCTCATATCTGTAGTTCGTTTTTGGTTTTGAATCACCGTTTATCCCGTATTCGATGATTTAGTCTCGGCCGTTCACTTAGTCGTGATCAACTTTGTCGGATCGTGGAACGGAGGGTATGGTCGCGTAGAGGGGGACGAGTGGAGGGCATCTGTGTCGTTCTTTGGGTTGATGGTTGGATATGGTGTTTAATTCGATTAGGGTTTTGATTTAAAGGAGGCGGCTGCTCGTGTTATGGAGTTGAACGGCTATCGCGTGGCCAAGGCTAGGTTGGCCGATGTGGGGAAGAGGAGAGTCGGTGGTGCCATGGCGTACTGTGGCGAAATCGAGGCAGGGCAGTACGGATAATGGTGGCAAGAGATGGGGTCGTTCGCATGTTTTTTCTCTGGTTCGTGCTTTTCTGGAATGAGGGGGAATGTGGGAGATGATGACGTGCATGGTGAAGGTTATTTGTTTATTTTATTCTAATTTTATTTTATTTGAAATTCAAGCACATTTATCGCTATAACTTTTACATACGAACACCAATTCACGCGTGGTTTTCTCCGCTAGGTTCGTATTGGGATTTCGGACGCTTTGGCGCTAGTTTGGACGAATTTGGAGACTATCCAAATTTTGGATTTAAATTGGATTTAAATTCGAAAGGTGAGTGTTTTAACCCACTCACAACTTCTAAAATTTCTTATGTTTGTTAAATTTAATTTATGTTGTGATTTTGAATTTATTTATAACTATTTTTACATTTTTAAATCATCCTCTCAGTTAATTGCATTTATATAAATTAAATCGTTATTTAATTTAATATTGAATATAACTGCCTGTTAATTAATTACCTGTTATATATTATCAATTATATATTGATATTGATTGATTGTTTTGGATGATTGTGATGGGTGTATGATTTTAGGATGAACGAATGGATGTTTATTTATGTCATCATAATCTGCAAGTTCTTTATTGATTTGTCATTATTTTTCGGGATTGCGGTTTGAAATGATATAACTGTATTTTTTTATTTTTAATTGCGGATTGAATTAATATAATATCCGTATCACTTGACCATAGGATAGAAAATTTTATGCAGACACCGTGGTCTATATATAAAAATATTTTAAATGATTTCTGTGGTTTTGTAAAGGAATATATAAGTTATATAAATATTAATTTTAGATGTTATGTAAATGTTATCTTATAATTGATTTAAGCTATGTATAAGTTGCTTTGAAATATAAAATAAGTTGAATAATAATTTTGATTGGTTTTATATAATATGCTTAAGTAGCTGTTTAAATTATATTTTATATATAGTTATAATGTCTTAAATAAAACCGAGGTTGTAAGATAAATATGAAATTGATGAGAATTAAATTATTTAAGAATTTTACTCGAATAAATTTGATTTGAAATTGTGATAAATTTGAGATTATATGAAACTGAATTTATTTAAGAATTAAACCAAAAAGGGTTAATGGGAAAATTTATTAAATTGAAAATTTTAAAGGGTATAATTATTATAACTTGATTTGGGGTCTAGGTGAATTAAATGATTATTTCAAGTATAATGAATTGAAGGCAATATCTAGTTATTTGTAATTTGAGTCTTATTTAAATGGTAAGGGGTTTATTATGTAAAATATTTCAAACTAAATAATAGAAAATTTAAATTTTGAATAGAAATTATCAAATTTAGTTTTGAAATTTTGGAATATTTAAAGCCTTGAAATATATCGAAATTGAAATGTTTATAGAAATTGAAATGTTTCGAAGTTATGAATTTCAAAGCATTGTGTTTTAAAGGTGTTAAAATTTCAAATGTTGGTTTTGAAGTATAAAATTTGGAAGTGCTATGATTTTGAAAAAGGGATATATTTGAAATAAAATGATATTATATTGATTTGAAATAAAAGGGATATCATATTGATTTGGTTTTTAAATTGGAAATGATATCGTACTTATATGATTTTGAAATAAATATTATATCCTGGTTTTGACGTATAAATTATTTTGAAATGACCGCGGTATTATAATAATGTTGGGTTGTTAAAGAGACCGGGATCGGAAGTTGTCATACTCTCTGCCAACACCGAAAACCACTTTAACAACCATGTACGTGGTGGAGATTCCAGAATGAAGTAGGATGGTGGCGGCATTTCCTTTGAGGTAAATACGTGGACCCGACTCCCGTGAGTTGGCATAAGGTGGCTAAACAGGAGCAATTGACGGGCTAATGAGGTAGCACCTTTGATCGGACACATCCCTTCGATATTATACTTTGACTTTTGGATTGATTCGGTGTCCACCTTTGAATTTTTTTATTTGGTGGTGTGGCTCGAGGTGGGCGGTAGCTACGCGCTACGCGTTACAACTGGCCCTGAAGCGTAATTGGTATATCTACCCTGGCATTGCCTAGTTGTGCCGTGTCACCTACCCTAGCGTGCCTTGTACGAGTTTGATTTGTGTCGTACCTATGGAGTATCCTCTGGTAGCCTCTCGATCAGGAGGCATTACGATACTGTATAGACTATTGGCACTATTACGTGTTAAGGGAAATATTGGTTCACTCCTTAACGCTATTTTAAAGTATGTTTATTTTACTATTAGACATTATTATAATAGCAAAATATTACTACATAGTAAATAGTTTAACGGATCTTTAGGAGATATGAATCTTGAGCATCTCTTAAGTTACTGCACTCATGTTAGACACTAGATAGGAGATGTAACATCCTGCCTTTTATACGCTTTAAATCGACGATAAGCCACGCATGTCTGACTTAAACCATACAGAAGGGTGGATTGTTATGGGGTGTTTTTTTTTTCTTCCCCTGCTTTTTCTTGTTCACCCCATAACAATCCGCCCTTCTGTATGGTTTAAGTCAGACGTGTGTGGCTTATCATCGATTTAAAGCGTATAAAAAGGCGGGATGTTACATCTGGTATCAGAGCTTTGGTTTAGCGATAAACCTTAGCTTTGTGGGGTCTGACTCTTTATTAATAGGGTAATAGTACCCTATGATGAGTCGTTGAGCGTATATATGAGAGAGAGTATTGGTTAGTATTATAAAAAGGTTTCAATATTGTGTTAATTTATTCCGTTTTGTATTTATAAATTATGGTTGATGCATGGGACGCTATGACATCAGTAGGGATTTCTAAACACTTAATATGGCAGACCGACACAATATTTGTTTTGAATATAGGTGAATGGAATAATTTTGCCTATTATATTTTCTATATATAAATTTTTTTTATAAAGGTTATTTTTGGTTGTAATATATGGGTTGTTAAGTAATCTATAAATATTAGTAAAATAAGATTGAAAATAAAATAAATGAAAATTGGAAATTTAGAACTTAAGTTTCGTGGTTTTGAAACTTTCTTTCAATTGATTTCGGAATATAATAATAATAGAAGTATTTTCTGATATAAATATTTCAACATAATTTGAAAGAAATGTTTTAAAAGAAGTTTTGGAAAGAAATAAGTTTGTACTCCCCTCTCTGTCGCTGGAAATTAATTTCGGTGATGAGTGCACGCATCATCGACATTCATTTTGGAGTTTTGAAGTGGGAAGGCCACTGTAGTAGTTTTACTGCGGGTTTATTTTGATAAGCAAATATAAATTTCTAATTGTTTTAAGTATAGTTAGATATATAAGTTTTAAGTATAAACCTTTATCTGTTATCTTTAAAATGATTTGAAATTAAACCCGGTATTTAATTCTTAAGTTTCCGTTAATTAGTAGTTGCAATTATTGTAGTGAAGTGGAATGTAACTAACTAATGATTGAAACCTCTAAAGGAAATAAGAGATTTAGTGCTAAGTTATAAATTATATAAAAAGAAAATTTAAATCTGTAACATATAAAACAAAGGAAATTATTATTGAACATTAAATTAATTAAAGGAAATAGAATAAACATGTATAACTTTCAATTACATCCTTAAAAACACATATATAACTTACCGAATATTAAAAGTTGAAATGTTTAATAAGAAATTATAATGGAAATTGTACAAGTAAAAGTAGGTAATGAAAGTGTTAAATAAATTGCTTTTATTTATAAGAATTGATGTTATAGAGTTATAAACTTAAGTTGTAATTAAAATGTTACTATAATTAAACATAATAGAAATGTATGCACTAAATAAATAAATGAAATTGAGAAATGCATAAATGTAATGCAATGAAAAGAAACTTACATGACCTGAATAAATGAAAATGAATGGAATTAATAAGAATAAACTTAATCTGTTGTTTGAAATCGTTGTTTGTTTGGTTTATTATGGTTGTTTGAGCAAGAATACTTTAAAATTGTTTAGATATGGGAATAATGTATTTAGTTTCATCTAAGACTATTGAGTAAATGGTGCGTTTAATAGTTTATTTTTCATTTTGTATAATTTAAGGTTATTAAACCCGAACAACAATTTGTTGTTTGCTATGGATGGTTGATTTTATTTGGCTTCATATAGTGGTTGTATGTTGTGATTTCAAGTGATTATTGTTTGGATTGATTTGGTTGTTTATGGTTGAAGCGACTTTAAATATTTAATTTTATATAATTATTAACTCTTTTAGATTATATAAGTGAAATATAGGCCATGGAAGCAAATTGCTACTGCATTTGGTTTCATAATTAAGCGTTGTTCGCCCAACAAATAGGTACGATTTTGGATTTTGGTTTATAGCGTTATTATATTATTTTTCCCGTGTTGGGATATATTATTTTGGAAATATATGTTGTATATTATTATATTTGATATTATATTTTCTTCCGAGCCTCTCCGTACAAAGGAGACTCTGCCGAAATTTTACGTAAATTTTGGACTAGAAATTATTTTGAAAAATGTTTTCCAAACTTTATTAATTTGAGTATAAAGGATTTAATGGGTATAAATTGGTATACTTTATTTAAATTAATTAATTTTGTAAATTTATTTGTTTATAAATTTAATAATTTAAGTAAGATATATTGATGCTTAATTCTTCTTTTCCCTCCTTTTTCCTTTTTGAGGACGAAAAGTTTTGAGTGGGGGAGAGTGTAACGACCCGTACATTTTCAATAATTAAATTTCTCAATTTAATAAGATTTTGATAATCTAATATTGAGGGAAATAAAAATTAGTGAATAATTAATGAAATAATAACTAGAAGGAATTGCAACAGTATAAATGTAAGTTAATTGTTAATAACTTGGATGTAATTCCAATAAGTGAAACAATGTAAATGTTATAACTTGGTTACAAAATTTATATACGAAAGTGGATGTAAATATAAATTAATTAATGAGATAATAGATAGTTAATGATAATTGAATAAAATCAATATTATATAAGAAATGTAACATTTGTTTGTGAATAGTGAATTCATATGTGTAATTAAAAGTTATGATAACGATTGTTGTAAGTTACGTATTTAATTGGTCTATAAAATTTAAATGGGGAATCAATTAGAATTAAATGAACTTTGATATTGCATTAGCAAGTTTAAGACAATAATTACAAGATATGAATGTAATAAGACGCATAGAAATGTTTGTTTATTTTGTAAAGTAGTAGTTGATGTAATAAAAAAATGGAACCAAGATGAAATGATTAATGTGATTTAAAATCTTAATTTGTGTGTGCATTAATTTATAATGGGATATAAAAGGTTAATTAATAATTTAAAATGTTTACATTACCTTTAAGATGGTAAATTTATAATTGATTCATAATAAGGAAAATAAGGAAAGATTCAAATGAATGGATTTATTGAGATGACAATTGACAATTGATGAATTTATATAAAATAGTAAGTTATAATTGATTGAAATTATAAATTGGGGAGTGAATTCAAAGTTATATTAACTGATTAAGAAAGACGTAATAAATAGTAAAATGGATACAATCAAGGTTAGATTGGTGATTATAATGTTTGTTATTGATAATAAAGTAAGAATGAGACCAAATTAGGCAAATTGGTGATAATCACTAATGGTTCACCCATTTTTTCATCTATTCAATTAGATTTAAATCCATTGAAATAAAACGTAATTAAAAACTACGTTAATGGAAATTAAGAGGAAATTTGAGAATATTAATGCAATAACTACAAACCAATGTAAATTGCATCCTTTTGATAATAATAGATTGAACAATAGAATGAAAGGTATAAATGAAATTTTTGAAAATTTAATTTACAATTTCAGAATTCAATGAAGTTGAGGTAAACACTGAAATTGATAAATTAATCAACTCTAAATTGACATTTAAATTTGGGTAAATTAGTGTAAATGATTTATAAATGTAAAAATGATGAAATTTGTTAATTATAGAGTTGAAATTGAAAATTTGATTTAGTTGGTTAATTTATTAATTTAATTAATTAATTTAAAAATAGCTATTTTGTCCACTGACTCGGATTTCGACGAAACCAGTTTCATCAGATCCGTAAAGGTGAATTATTGTAGGATTTCAAGTTTTATAGCGATCGGACCTGCCGTTTGATCGTACGGACTCGAAACGCCTTGAAATCATTGAAATTGAAATCAATTGAAATCAATTTGAAAAATATTGATTTTAGCATAACTTCTTCATACGATGGAATTTGGGCTTGAAACCATTTCCATTGCGTTTAAAATATTTTAAATCACCTATTTTGATATATGTGTTGATCCAATTTTGTTCCGGAGTCGAAACGGGCTTATCGGGCCATTTATCATTCAGTGCGTTTATCCATCTGGTCCATCAATTTTATCTCAAACTTGTCTATAAATACCCTACTTATTGTTCCTCATTATAAATTGTCTGTACGTACAATTCCTCTTCACCTCCTTATTTCAATTGCAGACAATAAAATTCCAGGTCCAATTGAAATTCCAAATCAAATCCAAAGCCAAAATTTCAAACTCCTCAAAAAAATTCAAAAAATTATATATCGAAGCTCTCGATATACCATCTCAGGTCGGCAGTCCATTTTTGGTTTTGAATCACCGTTTATCCAGAATTCGATGATTTAGACTCGACCGTTCACCTCGCCGTGATCAACTTTGTCGGATCGTGGAACGGAGGGTATGGTCACGTAGAGGGGGACGAGTGGAGGGCATCTGTTGTTGAATATGCGATTATATGATTTTTGCTTGACGATAATAAACATATATATATATATATTCGTGTAAATGTATTTGTTAATGTACTATTTTATTTTTCATAGACTAAATAAATATTTGCTGAATAAAAATAAATAACACAGAATTTGAATTTGAACAGAAATTTTATTCAAACAAATATTGATTACAATTTTGAATAGTGCAAACAAGCTCTCACTATACATATACAACTTTGATTGCATTACAAATTCAATTGCATCACAATTTCACTTTTACATCTGACCTCACTACATATCACTCATTCACTCAACTCGTATTTTATCTTCAACTTTATTCCAATGTGAATCCTGCATCTGAGAAATCTGCAAAAATAATTTTTGACGCAGTAAAATTGAAAAGGAAATATTTTTGCAGTATAAAATAAAAAGTGAATTTTGAAAATAATTTTAAAAATAATTTGCCTCAGTTATTTGGGTTGTTCGTCATCATTTAATTTTGAATCCATCATACACGAACAACTTGTGACATATACAGTGTATCACTGTATATGCCACAAGGCCGTGCACACCGAAGTATACACTTGATTGATTTACAGGGACAAGTGAGCACAGGTCAAATCCAATATACTGGTTTCAACTCAAGTGCAATAAAATAATGTCACAACTTTCAGCACAAGGTCAAATCCGAGCTACAAAACTGGATTCAACTCAGGTGTGATTCGAAAAACAAATCCAAATTCAATAAAATGGTCAGAGCATCATCAATGCAACATGACAATACAGTCTCAAATGAAAATGCTCGATCAATATGAAAAAGGGCAGTGGACAGGACAAGTGCAAGTATCATACTCGAGAACAACTCAATTCAACTGTAAGCACAGCCTCAAACTAGAACAGAATATACAGGAGTGCAACAGCCAAATGAAAACAACAAGTACAACTGAAATGCAAACAGTTCAAAGTTAAAGTGAAGAATACAAGATGAACTAGACCAACAAGCATACATGAAGACATAAATGTAAGTATCACTTTTGAACAAGACAGAGAACTAGTAAGTGGCTCAACAACAATATGAAAGAAATCAATACCAACATAGTGCACATAATCAATGTGAACACATGAACTACAAGCTAACAGACGCAAACTTCAAAAAGTATCAGACCTGAAATAGAGACAAGTACACAAAGAATCCAAGTTTATAAGCATTTCAAACATTGAAGTGCCTGACAGTATCAAGTTTGAGACAATACCAAACCAGATACACCAGTGATGGAAATGCAGTGATGGAACAAAGAATCCAAGTTTATATAAACAGTGCAGTGATGGAAATACAGCGATATGCAGTAGCTATATCAGTGCAATAGTGATAACAAAGACAGATATATCAAGCTAACTATACATGAACAAGACTCATGTGTAATGTACATATCAAATGAGGTGTTCAATGCAACTTGGAGCAACAGAACAAAGACGGCACTACACAGCAACTTGCAGCCGCAAATAATCAAGCACGGTTAAATGAAATCTCAAACCAAGGCCGAAGCCAGCAGAAACTCATGAAATCAGATAGTAAAGTCAAGAACCATCAAATAACCAGACAAGGCATAGTTCGAACTAAGTGAAGTTACTACAGTATAATATCAACGCAAAGAAATTGAGATTCATGGAGTTGAATTCACAAATCAAAATCGAAGTTGACCAAGTCAGAAATCAAGTGTGCGTAAAAATTGAAAAAGTGAAAAATCAAATCCAAATAAAAAAGGAAAGTTTTTGCCGTATCGATCAAGGAAGGATCGAACGGTTTCAAGCTAAAACCATGATAGTGAAGTAAAGGAAATATACGATATGAACAAGTCAGAACATATCCAAAGCATTAAAACAAAATCAAATGGCTGAGAATACTCAAGTGACGAATTCAATCAAATGGATACGAACAAAGATTCAAGGGCATCGATTTATATATAAGCAACACCATTGGTATTCCAACATCATCGAGTTCAAACATTAAAAACCAGAAATCAAACGCAAAAATCATGTACCCGAGTCAAAGCAGAGATGAACTTAATCAAGCAGCCGAAAGTATCTCAAGAGGCAATCAACTACAAAGCAAGGAAGTCAAGTTGAATCGAGCATTTGTAATCAGCATCAACGAATTAATGAAAAACCCTAATTTCTTAAGAGAAGAACGAAGCGCAGCCATTATCTCAACAAAAAGGGGAACGGGCGGAATAAAGTGAAAAGGGAATAGGCCGAATAAAGTGAAAAGGGAACGGGCCGACCTTTTTATTTTTTAATTAGGGCTATTTGTCTTTTGTTTTTAAATTGCCTTTTTAAATTTGTTTTTTTAATTTTAAACCATTGTAATTATTAGTCGTGTGACTATGTGACAAACTACGTGGCGTAGTTTGAGAATTCGCAACTCAGTGGCTGAGTTGTGGCAGGTTTTTGAGCGTAGAGTTAGGTCGGTCAGTAACGGGTATCGCGAGTTTACGTGTGTAAGCGTGTGACTACTTAATTTCTAGTAGAAACCTTGGGGGCAGCACGTAGGCAGGGTTTGGCCAAAGCTGGGTAAATTCTGTGTCTTTCTATTTCTGCATTTTATTATTCTGCTATCTGTGTTGTTATTATTTTGTGCTGAAATTATTTTAAAAGCTTCTGTAATTAATTTTTAAAAATTAATACTGTCACCCTATTCACCCCCCTCTAGGGTGGAATCGATCCTACAAGTGGTATCAGAGCTAGGAAATAAAAGCTGGTTTTTGGTTTTAAAAATTTGATTTTTTTTAAAAATCAATTTTGTTTTAAAAAAGTTGAATTTTAAAATGGCTTCTTTTAATAATGCTTTTGTTGAGGGTCAGTCCATAGTTAGACCACCAATGTTCAATGGTGAATATGCCTAATGGAAAAATAGAATGAAATTTTTTCTGAAAACCATTGACGCTTGGAACATTGTTGAGACAGGTTATAGAGCACCAACTATAATTGTAGACAATCAGGAAATAGATAAACCGATGGATCAATGGACAGAGCTAGAAAATAAATTACAAAAATGCTAATGCTAAAGCTATGAATTCTATTATCTGTTTATTGGATCAATTTGAATTTAGTCGTGTCTCATATTGTCTAACCGCGCAGGAAATATGGCACACACTAGAAGTGACTCACGAAGGAACATCTCAAGTCAAAAAATCTCGCCTTCCCATGCTAAGTAGCGAATACGAGAATTTCACAATGGAAAAGGAAGAAAATCTCAAAGAGATGCATGGACCGACTTTCCAATATCGTATACAAATCGAAAGCTCTTGGAAAATCATACACAGAGTTGGAGATAGTCCAAAAAATCTTCAGAGTCCTTCCATGAAGTTTTGAAGCTAAAGTGACTGCCATTCAAGAATCAAAAGATTTGAAACAAATGAAAGTCGAAGAACTCATTGGAAATCTCACCGCTTATGAGCTAGAAATAAAATTCAAGGAAGAGCGTGAAGGAGGCGATAATCGAAAGAAAGCAATAGCTCTTAAAGGAACAATAGAAAGTGATGGTGATGATGATGACGGAGTAGCAGAATTAGAGCTGATAATAAAGAAAGTCAAAAGGTGGAATTACAAATACGGAAGTCTAGCTCTTAATCGAAAATTGAAAAGCAGAATGAGTAAAATATTGGACAATCCAGAAGAACAAAAGATCATATGTCACAAATGCAACCAACGCGGACACATCAAGCCCAATTGTCCTCAAAATCGACGCGACTTTGAAAAGAAATCAAAAGGGAGAAGTTTTCAGTCATGTGGAATACAAGTGATGAAGATAATCAAAGTGCTAACAGTGAGAATGAAAAAGCAGACATGTGTCTTCATGGTGAAATAACTGACAGTGATGATGACGAGCCAAGTGAGGTATCAAAACTTTCTCATTCAGAATTACTTATATATTTCCACAAAGTGAATGGCTATTTTGAATGACTTAGGGTGAAGTATGCCAAACTTGAATCACAAAAAGATACTTTGATAAATTTAAATAAACAACTTGACCAATTAGTTAAAACCTATCAAAGTAGGATCCCTAAGTGTGATAAGTATCCAACATTCGAAGAAGAAATTAAAAAATTAGAAATTAATATAAAATCACTTGAAAATGAAATTCTGATTTTGAAAGAGAATGAAAATACAAGGAGAGAGAATTTTATTAAAAAGTGCACACAATGTTAAACGAAAATGAATCTCTCAAAACACAAGTCCAACAATTGTCAACGACTTTAGACAAATTTTCAAAAAGTGAAAAATCGTTGAATATGCTACTAGGAAAGCAAACTGTTAATACGATTAGACAAGGACTTGGATATAATACATCTAAAAATATTTAAAGCAATATTAATCAAGAAAATTCTATGTGCACAATTTGTAGAAAATATGGACACAATCACAATAATTGTTGGTATAGAACCAAACATGTGAAAACTATACCAATTTGGGTTCCAAAAGGCACAAATATTAAATCTCTCAACGTTAAACAAATTTGGGTGCCAAAAGGAAAAATTTGGGTCTCCACAAAATTATTTTTCTAAATATTCTGCCACTAACAGCCATGGACGTATAAAAACAAATAGATCGCAAAAATCTTTTCCCGTGTAGGTGTGGTGGCAGGCTAAGGAACAACAACAGCGTTATCTGGATTTTGGCTGTTCCAGAAACACAACAGGTGACAAAGAAAAGTTCCTTAGCCTAGTATAATGGTGACAGAATCACAATGGATGACAACGAAAAATATCATAAAGGTAAAACAGGTAATGGTATAGTTATTTGAACGATATATTAAATGTGATAATCTGCACCATAATCTGAGTTAAATCAGCCAATAATGTGATGATGAAATAAATGATGATTGTGATTCTGACTTATTTGAAATTGTTAGCCCAATTATATTCTAATGCCAAAAACACTATAAAAATCTCTAGCGCATTTGAATTACTTCATATATCTTAGTTTGGATTAATAATAGTGTTTTTGTTGGATGATAATACATTTGGTTATAATATGGCTAACTTTATACTCATGGTTTTAGATTATTTACACGGCTTCAATTCAAATTCAAAAGAATGTCATTTAAATGCTGTTAAAATTGATTTTGAAATTTTTGTTGCACAATTCATGGTCTGGTCTATCAAATTCAATTAGTGATAATTTTGAGTGAAAGAGAAATTCAGATGTAGATTACACTGGTAATCTAGCTGATAGAAAACTTACTAGTTGAACGTGATTTTTAGTAACTGCATCGTTTTTTGGGAAATATCTGCATATTTTTTAATTCAAATAATTTTCAAATGGCAGAAATTTTTCCTTATATAACCCCTTCGACAAAATCATTTTTGACCATATTTTCAAAAATTGATTTCATAATTATTTTTAATTTGATTTCAAATGACAATTCCGACTAGTCTGAGTCCCTAATAATTATCGAAAAGATAAATAGTGATTGAAAAAGTGAAGAGTGTTGATATTTATCATACATTAATCAAGACAGTATATTTAGAAAATTTCTTTAGAAATTAAAACACGAGTTGTAAAAAAAAATTGTTGGGTAAAGATTCCATTTCGATCATATTTCCATCGACCATCACTCATCAAAATTCAATATAGTTTGTCGATATGTGGTACTTTAAACAGGATCATTCGTTTTTCATTTTATAGGTAAAATAAAATAAAATAAAATCCAAAGTATTCACTCTCATTTAAAAGTCCTCACGATTATGCATGAGTGAATTACTTGGAATTTGTTATGTGCTTCCATGCTCATTTAAAAGTCCTTACGGTTATGCATGCATGGAACGCATATCAGAATTGATTTATTAAATAAACAAGTTGATTCTAATCCCATTTAAAAGTCCTCACGGTTATGCTTGGTTGGAAGATACTTGAATTCATTTTTAAAATTAAATTGGAATACTACTAATCTCATTTAAAAGTCCTGACGGTTATGCATGATTAGTAGATATTCAAATTCCTGACATAAATGTACCAAAAATAAATACAACTGTATGGTTTTATATGATGGCATCATTCCCATTATTTCTAAAAGTGGAATATGTGCCTAACATAGGTAGTTATGATTTTTGTTTGATTTTCTATTGAAATTTAATATTTATATTCGATTGAATTTTTAATGATGGATTAATATCAATCACTTTATCTCTACTTTTTCTAACATTATTACTTTTTTGCTGATAACAAAAGGGGGAAAGAAAAGTTAAGATTTTGTCAAAAAAAATCAAGCAAAGGTCAAATATTTTCCATTTGCATCTAGGCTCATTTGCGTATCTTTACTTGTATGCATATATGTAGGGGAGCTATGTGTAGAGAGGAAGCATTTAAATAGGGGGAGCAATTAGAGTATATCTATGATCAAATACATTTAACATATTCAAAATCTTAAATATATGTTTGTTATCATCAAAAGGGGGAGATTGTTGAATATGCGATTATATGATTTTTGTTCGATGATAATAAACATATATATATTCGTGTAAATGTATTTGTTAATGTACTATTTTATTTTTCATTGATTAAATAAATATTTACTGAATAAAAATAAATAACACAAAATTTGAATTCAAACAGAAATTTTGTTCAAACAAATATTTATTACAATTTTGAATAGTACAAATTCAAGCTCTCACTATACATATACAACTTGGTTACAATACAAATTCAATTGCATCACAATTTCACTTTTACATCTGATCTCACTACATATCACTCATTCACTCAACTCGTATTTTATCTTCAACTTTATTCCAATGTGAATCCGGCATCTGAGAAATCTGCAAAAATAATTTTTGACGCAGTAAAATTGAAAAGGAAATATTTTTTCAATATAAAATAAAAAGTGAACTTTGAAAACAATTTGCCTCAGTTATTTGGGTTGTTCGTCATCATTTAATTTTGAATCCATCATACACGAACAACTTGTGACATACACAGTGTATCACTGTATATGCCACAAGGCCGTGCACACCAAAATAGACACTTGATTGATTTACAGGGAAAAGTGAGCGCAGGTCAAATCCAATATACCGGATTAAACTCAAGTGCAATAAAATAATGTCAGAACTTTCAGCACAAAGTCAAATACGAGCTACAAGGTGGATTCAACTCAGGTGTAATTCGAAAAATGAATCCAAATGCAATAAAATGGTTAGAGCATCATCAATGCAACATGACAACACAGTCTCAAGTGAAAATGTTCGACCAATATGAAAAAGAGCAGTGCACAGGACAAGTGCAAGTATCAGTCTCGAGAACAACTCAATTCAACTGTAAGCACAGCCTCAAACTAGAACAGAATATACAGGACTGCAACAGCTAAATGAAAACAACAAGTACAACTGAAATGCAAACAGTTCAAAGTTAAAGTGAAGACTACAAGATGAACCAGACCAACAAGCATAAATGAAGACATAAATGTAAGTATCACTTTTGAACAAGACAGAGAACCAGTAAGTGGCTCAACAACAATATGAAAGAAATCAATACCAACACAATGCACATAATCAATGTGAACACATGAACTACAAGCTAACAGATGCGAACTTCAAAAGTATCAGACTCGAAATAGAGACAAGTACACAAAGAATCCAAGTTTATAAGCATTTCAAACATTGAAGTGCCTGACAGTATCAAGTTCGAGACGATACCAAACCAGATACAGCAGTGATGGAAATGCAGTGATGGAACAAAGAATCCAAGTTTATATAAACAGTGCAGTGATGGAAATGCAGTGATATGCAGCAGCTATATCAGTGCAACAGTGATAACAAAGGCAGATATATCAAGCTAACGATACATGAACAAGACTCAAGTGTAATGTACATATCAAATGAGGTGTTCAATGCAACTTGGAGCAACAGAACAAAGATGGCACTACACAACAACTTGCAGTCGCAAATAATCAAGCACAGTTAAGTGAAATCTCTAGCCAAGGCCGAAGCCAGCAAAAACTCATGAAATCAGAGAGTAAAGTCAAGAATCATCAAATAACCAGACAAGGCATAGTTCGAACCAAGCGAAGTTACTGCAGTATAATATCAACGCAATGAAATTGAGATTCATGGAGTTGAATTCAAAAATCAAAATCGAAGTTGACCAAGTCAGAAATCAAGTGTACGTAAAAATCGAAAAAGTCAAAAATCAAATCCAAATAAAATAGGAAAGTTACTACCGTATCGATCAAGGAAGGATCGAACGGTTTCAAACTAAAATCGTGATAGTGAAGTAAAGGAATTATACGATATGAACAAGTCAGAACATATCCAAAGCATTAAAACAAAATCAAATGGCCGAGAATACTTAAGTGACGAATTCAATCAAATGGATACGAACAAAGATTCAAAGGCATCGATTTATATATAAGCAACATCATCGGCAGTTCCAACATCATCGAGTTCGAGCATTAAAAACCAGAAATCAAACGCAAAAATCATGTACCCGATTAAAAGCAGAGACGAACTCAATCGAGCAGCCGAAAGTATCTCAAGAGACGATCAACTACAAAGCAAGGAAGTCAAGTTGAATCGAATTGGCATCAACGAATTAACGAGAAACCCTAATTTCTGAAGAGAAGAACGAAGCGCAGCCATTATCTCAACAAAAAGGGGAACGGGCCGAATATAGTGAAAAGGGAACGGGCCGAATAAAGTGAAAGGGAAACGGGCCGACATTTTTATTTTTTAATTTGGGTTATTTGTCTTTTGTTTTTAAATTTCCTTTTTAAATTTGTTTTTTTAAATTTTAAACTGTTGTAATCTTTAGTCGTGTGACTAGGTGACAACTACGTGGCGTAGTTTGAGAATTCTCAACTCAGTGGCTGAGTTGTGGTAGGGTTTTGAGCATATAGTTAGGTTAGTCAGTAGCGGGTATCGCGAGTTTACGTGTGTAAGCGTGTGACTACTTAATTTCTAGAAGAAACCTTGGGGGCAGCACGTAGGCAGGGTTTTGCCGAAGCTGGGTAAATTCTGTGCCTTTCTATTTCTGCATTTTATTATTCTGCTATCTGTGCTGTTATTATTCCGTGTTGAAATTATTTTAAAAGCTTTCGAAATTAATTTTTAAAAATTAATACTGTCACCCTATTCACCCCCCTTTAGGGTGAAATCGATCCTACATCCGTGTCATTCTTTGGGTTGACTAACGGTTGGTTGTGGCGTTTAATTCGATTAGGGTTTCGATTTGAAGGAGGCGGCTGCTCGTGTTATGGAGTTGAACGGCGATCGTGTGGCCAAGTCTAGGTGGGTCGGTGTGGGGACGAGCAGAGGCAGTGGTGCCATGGCGTATGCTGGCGAAATTGAGGCAGGGCAGTGCGGTCAACTGTGGCAAGAGGAGGGGTCGTTCGCGTGTTTTTTCTCTAGTTCGTGCATTTCTGGAGTGAGTCGGAACGTGGGAGATGATGACATGTATGGTGAAGGTTATTTATTTATTTTATTTGAAATTTAAGCACATTTATCGCTATAACTTTTACATACGAAAACCAATTCACGCGCGGTTTTCTCCGCAGGTTCGCATTGGGATTTTGGACACTTTAACGCTGGTTTGGAAAATTTTGGGGACGGTCCAAATTTTGGGTTTAAATTGGATTTAAATTCAATTTAAATTAAAAGGTGAGTGTTTTAACCCACTCACAACTTTAAAATTTCTTATGTTTGTTAAATTTAATTTATGTTGTGATTCTGAATTTATTTACGACTGTTTGTATATTTTAAATCATCCTCTCAGTTAATTGCATTTATATAAATTAAATACTTATTTAATTTAATATTGAATATAACCGCCTGTTAATTAATTACCTGTTATATATTATCAGTTATATATTGATATTGATTGATTGTTTTGGATGATTGTGAAGGATGTATGATTTTATGATGGATGAATGGATGTTTACTTATATCATAATAATAAGCAGTTTCTTTACTGATTTGTCATTATTTTTGGGATTGCGGTTTGAAAAGATATAACCGTATTTTTTTTATTTTTAATTGCGGATTGAAATGATAAAATATCCGTATCACTTGAGCATAGGATAGAAAATTTTATGCAGACACCGTGGTCTATATATATAAAAATACTTTAAATGATTTCTATGGTTTGTAAAGGAATATATGGGTTATGTGAATATTAATTTTAGATGTTATGTAAATTTTATCTTATAATTGATTTTAGCTATGTATAAGTTGCTTTGAAATATAAAATAAGTCAAATAATAATTTTGATTGGTTTTATATAATATGGTTAAGTAGCTGTTTAAATTATATCGTATATATAGTTATAATGGCTTAAATAAAACTGAGGTTGGAAGATAAATATGAAATTGATGTGAATTAAATAATTTAAAAATTTTACTCGAATAAATTTGATTTGAAATTATGATAAATTTGAGATTATATGAAATTGAATTTATTTAAGAATTAAACCAAAAAGGGTTGATGGGAAAATTTATTAAATTGGAAATTTTAAAGGATATAATTATTATAACTTGATTTGGGGTCTAGGTGAACTAAATGATTATTTCAAGTATAATGAATTGAAGGCAATATCTAGTTATTTGTAATTTGGGTCTTATTTAAATGATAAGGGGTTTATTATGTAAAATATTTCAAACTAAATAATAGAAAATTTAATTGTTGAATCGAAATTATCAAATTTTGTTTTGAAATTTTGGAATATTTAAAGCCTTGAAATATATCGAAATTGAAATGTTTATAGAAATCGAAATGTTTCAAAGTTATGAATTTCAAAGCATTATGTTTTAAATGTGTTAAAATTTCAAATGTTGGTTTTGAAGTATAAAATTTGGAAGTGTTATGATTTTGAAAAAGGGATATATTTGAAATAAAATGATATTATATTGACTCGAAATAAAAGGGATATCATATTGATTTGGTTTTTAAATTGGAAATGATATCGTAGTTATATGGTTTTGAAATAAATTTTATATCTTGGTTTTGAAGTATAAGTTATTTTGAAATGACTGCGGTGTTACAATAACGTTGGGTTGTTAAAGAGACCGGGATCAGAAGTTGTCATACTCTCTTCCAACTCCGAAAACCACTTTAACAACCATGTACGTGGTGGAGATTCCAAAATGAAGTAGGATGGTGGCGGCATTTCCTTTGAGGTAAATACGTGGACCCGACTCATGTGAGTTGGCATAAGGTGGCTAAAACAGGAGCAATTGATGGGCCAATGAGGTAGCAGCTTTGATCGGACACATCCCTTCGATATTATACTTTGACTTTTGGATTGATTCGGTGGCCACTTTTGATTTTTTTTTTATTTGGGGTGTGGCTCGAGGTGGGCGGTAGCTGAGCGCTATGCTTTACCACTGGTCTGGAAGCGTAATTGGCATATCTACCATGGCATTACCTAGTTGTACCGTGTCACCTAGCCTAGCGCGCCTTGTACGAGTTTGATTTGTGTCGTACCTATGGAGTATCCACTAGTAGCCTCCAGATCAGGAGGTATTATGATACTGTATATATTATTGGCACTATTACGTGTTAAGGGGAATATTGGAACACTCCTTAACGCTATTTAAAAGTAAGTTTATTTTACTATTAGACATTATTATAATAGAGAAATATTACTACATAGTAAATAGTTGAACGGATCCTTTGGAGATGTGAATCCCGAGCATCTCTTAAGTTACTGCACTCACGTTAGACACTGGATAGGAGATGTAACATCCCGTAAACATCTATGATGTCGTTCCACTCATATTTTATTGTTGATTTAACTTACATAAGATCTTTTTGTTCTGACTCGAGTGTTTTGTCTTTCCAATTCGCTCTAGTCAGTCCGAGCATTTCAGGATCTGAAGATTTTATTCTGGAGGACAAAGTTGAAGATTTGTTTTACTATTATCTATTATATTATTCCACTACACTATTGTATTCCGCTGCATTAGTAGTATTCTTTGGTATGTGTAACTCTGATATGTATTATATAAGTAAATCAAATGTTTTTGTAAAACAGCTTCATGAACTGTATATTTGATTATTATATTTTATCGTTCCACTGCAAGATTCTATTTTGTTCTTTTTCTTCCTTTTCTTTTTCTTACTCACCCCATAACAATCTGTCCTTCTGTATGGTTTAAGTCAGACGTGTATGGCTTATCATCGATTTAAAGCGTATAAAAAAGCGGGATGTTACATCCTGTATGGGTAAAAACACTCACATTTGACTTCATATC
Organism: Allium cepa; assembly: GCA_030765085.1. Lineage (NCBI taxonomy): Eukaryota > Viridiplantae > Streptophyta > Magnoliopsida > Asparagales > Amaryllidaceae > Allium > Allium cepa. The sequence goes on from CM060929.1 coordinate 294,166,303, forward strand.
GATTTGAAATCCAAAATAAGGCCCAAAATTCAACAGTCTCAGAACTCGTCCAAACCAGTTCCATCAGTATTTTGATACGATCCCAACGAAACAAACAACACCCAAAATTCGAATCCGTATGCAAAAGTTATATGATATAAAATAAAATAAAATAAATAATCAACGAAATACTTACACGTTATTGTCTCTAACTCATGCAACAGTTCGTTCCCAACCCTGAATTGCATGCACGTTGACCACGAGGAGCCCTTTGACCGCCGCTGTTCGTGCCTGTGGGCCCTAATTGACCAAGCCGCCACCACCAACGTGAGTTATACCTCCGGCCGCACCTCTCCCGTACACTACATTGGCCGCATATCACCATCATCCGCCACCAATTTTGAGCCCTAATTCATCTATTTTTGACCAACTTGAGCCAGGCGATGCGACCACCACCAGAAGACCCCACATGACAATCTCTTTAAAACCCGTATTTCAATTTCGCTGATTGAAGCCTAGATCAAAAAAGCCCTAAATTGCATAGGGTTTTGCGATTTAACCAATTTGACAGTATATTCCCGATGATTCGAGCACTATTTCAGAAAACGAATGCTACACGCTGATTCGTATCATCGAGAGCTTTGAAATGGTATAAAATATGTTAGGGTTTGGAGGAGTTTGAATTTCGTAATTGATTTGAAATTGGATTTAGGCTATGTATTTAGAATTTGTTGCCGCCACTAGAAGAAGGAGATGCCTGAGAAAATTGAACGTATAGTAATGAGAATAAAGACTGCTAGGACTAAGAAGAATCTATTCATACGAACAAAGTCCGATAAGAATGAAAATCTCCCGAATAGATTCGTATTGACAATAACGACCCAAAAATCCCGTTCTGCCTCCGAAACGAAAGTGGGTCATCCATATATCAAAATAGATGTTTTCGATATTTTTAAACTCAATGGAATATGTTTCAAGTCCTAATTCCATCATATGAAGAAATTAGTTTTTAAAATCGACTTATTTCAATTGAATTCAATAAAATTGATTTCTACGCGTTTCGAACCCGTACGACCAAACGACAAGTATGATCACTACAAAACTTGAAATCCTATAATAATTCACCATTACGGATCCGATGAAACTGGTTTCGTCAAATCCGAGATAGTAGCCAAAATGGCTATTTTCATGTTAATTAAATAAATTATTATTAAATTGATTAAACCACTTTTTCAATTCAAAATTTATAATTGACAAATTTCATCATTTCTAATTATATGGAAATTAACAATGTTTTTTAAAACCAATTTCCCATGTCAAATTCAATGTTAATATTGCACTAATTACAGCTTTCCAATTCCAATTTCAATAAATTCATTAATTATAATTTAAAACCCAATAAATTGATTAAACTTGATTTCCATCTTTTATTAAATCAATTATTTCCTTATGAATATAATTGATATTACAACACATTTTATTACATTCACATTTTACATTTATTATCTTAACTCATTTTAACGTAATATTTGATTACCTTTAATTGCAGTTGATTTCCAATTTAATTCAACGGATTAAATAAATGGGTAACAGATAGCAATTGTCACCTTTTACTTAATTTGATCACATTTATGAGTTTATTATCTACGAAGAAATGTTATAACAACTTACACAGCACTGATTTTATACAATTACAATTAGTTACATATTAGTTCATCAATTAACACAACATTTGGTTTCTTTCCTCATTTGCAATTTATAAACAAATTTTTTATTTACAATCATTTCAATTAATTGAAATTGCACTTAAATAGTATCAATTACCTTAGTTTAACATCATTTAATTTCATTCTAGTTATTATTCAAATTAATAAATCATAAATTTTAATTTCTTCCACTATCTAATTACAAAATCTTATTAAATTCAGTATTTTAATTATCGGAAAAATGCGATTCGCAGCACTCTCCCCCACTCAAAACATCTCGTCCTCAAAAAGGAAAATAAGGAATTAAGAAATAATATATCTTGTTTAAAATATTCAATTTATAAAAATTAAATTTACATAATTAAATATTTGAAATAAAATACATCAATTTTTAAATAGATAAATCCATTTATATTCAAGTTTAATAAAAGTTTGAAAAACATTTTCGCTTTCACAAAATTTTCTAATTCAAGAAATTTTTGGGCAGAGTCACCTTTGTACGGAGAGGTCTGGGAGAAATAATGTTATCAATAATAACTATATATATATATCATTTTTCAAAATAATATATCCTAAACATGGAAAAATAATATAATAGCGCTATAAAATCGTAATCTGAAAATGCATCTATTTGTCGGGCAAACAGCACTTATTTATAAAACCAAAAGAATTAGTTGTTGCTTCTATCAACCTATATTTCACTAATGTAGTCCAAAAGAGTTAGATGTATGTAAAAGAGATGTATTTAAGTTGTTTCAATCAATAGCAAACAAAACAACACAAGATAACAACAATCACTTGCAAACAAAACCATAAATTCATTACACGCAATCAAAGTAATCAGTCATACATCCATAGCAACCAAAACAAATGGTTTGTTCGGGTTCAGAAACCATAAATCATATAAAATGATAAAAAAAGACAAAGTTTACCATACATTCAACGGTCTTAGATAAAAATTATTAGATTATCCATACGTCCTAAACAATTTAAAGTATCACTTCCCAAACATCCCATAAGCTAAACAACCAATAAATTCAAATGTTATTTAAGTTTGTCCTTCTTAATCTCGTTTCACATCATTTACTGTTCATTCAATTTTTTCTTTATTCATAAAATGTTATTTTTTTTCTTTTCATTAATTTACATTCGTTGCTTACATAAGTTTATACATTCAATTGTTTAAAATAATCAATGAATTCATTATTTAAGTATTACATACTTTCTATTTCAGTATACTTCACAAGTATTATTTACATTGACTTCCTTTTTACATCATTATTCATTTGTGAAACAACATATAATTAGAATTTTTTTCTCACACTTATTTCTTTCATATATAGCATAGTTGAATATTAAATCGATTTCTAATCATTTCAAAATTTTCTAAAGTTATAATCAATCCATTAATATAGTATTCACTTTTACTATTCATTAATTACAAATTGATGCAATATTTACCTAAGTTCATAATCATTTACTTACAGTATTCACTTTTCCTATAAATTTAATTAGTAACATTTTCAAATTATTAAACTAAGTTTATAATAATTTATTGCATCAGAATTCTTATTTATAGAAGTAATTCCATCAAACATCTTCATTGCTAAAGTTTTAATTGTATAATATTCTATTACATATTCTTATTAACATTTCAACTTTTAATATTTTGGTAAGTTATATATGTGTCTTTTTAGAATGTAATTGAATGTTACACAAGTTTATCTTATTCATTTTTAGTTAACAAAATGTTCAACAATTACATCTTCTAAATTTTCACATCTACAAGTTACAGATTTTCGGTTTCTTATATATTTCATTAAACATTTTAACATCAATTTCTTATTTTTCATATCCTTTTGATTTACAATTTACAAATTTCAGTTTCTTACATATTCATTAATCACTTAGCATCTAGTTTCTAATTACATATCTCAAAAGTTTCCAATTATCAAATAGCTACGATCTCATTCATTTCAATAATGGAGAACTACTAATTATCAGGAAAATTTAAGAATTAAACCCCAACTTTCTTTTCAAACCAATTCAAAATGATATAGACACTCATTTCATTTATATACCAATCATATTTAGAAATAAAAATTAAGATTTATTTATTAAAACAATTGTGCACTAAAACTACTACAATGGTCTTCCCACTTTGAAACACAAATGAACGTCGATGATGCGTGCACTCATCATCAAAATTATTTTCCAACAACAGAGAGAGAAGTGCAAAACTTGTTTCCTTTTAAAAATTCTTTTTAAATTGTTTTTCAAATCACATTGAAATATTCGTGTCAGAAAATACTTCTAAGTACTACTAATATTATATTCCATAATATTTCGAAAAAAAATTTCAAAATCCCGTGAACTTAAGTTCTAAATTTCCAATTTATATTCATTTTATTTACAATCCCATTTTTGCAACTAATATTTATAAATTTCACATCCTTAAAAACAACCAAACGTATCACATAAAATTATATACATTTATAAGGATTATTCTTTTATATAAAAAAATATAATGCTAGGCAAAAATATTTCATTTACATATATTTCAAAACAATATTGTGTCGGTCTGCCCTATTAAGTGTTTAGAAATCCTTATCGATGCCATAGTGTCCTATGTGCCGACTAGAATTTGTAAATACTAAACAGAACAAATTAACACAATATAAAACCTTTTATAACACTAACAAGTACGCTCTCTCATATATGTACACTCAACGACTCATTCTAGGGTATTAATTCCACTATTTAATTACAAAATCTTTTTAAATTCAATATTTTAATTATCAAAAAAATGCGAGTAGTTACAGTCTGCATTCTAACCTCATATCAATAGCGTTTGCCAACGATCGTACTTTATTTTAGATTCTCCACCACGTACACAGTTGTTAAAGTGGTTCTGGTATTGACCGAGAGTATGCTAATATTCGGCCCCTGTCTCTTTCACAACCAATCGTTATTAATTTCACATCGCGGTTATTTAAAAAAATCCAAAAATAGTTTATACCTTCATCTCAAGATATCTATATACTTATTCCAAAAGTGTATATTTATTCATAAATACCGAGTAAGATTTTCTTTCAGCCAATTTCGAAAATAATTTATAAATCTCTCGTAAACCATTTATAAACTGTTTATATGCTTTAGAACCATTTATAAAGCTACTTATAAATTCCAAATAGTTTACAAATCTTCCCCTTTCATAAAATATATAAAATTATAAGTTAAAATCTTAAATTTACATTTAAAACCATATATCAACTTATAATTTAAAGCTTTAAAACCTATAAAACAAATTATTTTCTATAACGATCCATAATTTTTAATTGTTTGAATAACGTAATTAATTGAAATTGTGAAATTTTGAATAGTTGAATTTAGAAATAAAAATTTAATAATTGGAATACGTCTACTTAAACATTGTATAATATATATACATATATATTCAGTTTATATCAAAACTAATTTGATTTGTTTTATCAATTCCTATTTATCAGCTTTGATCGTCGAACTCGTGTCCATCGTGCTTTGTTTCGAAATTCATGCTTGGATTCGTAACTCATCTTATTCTCGTCCATCTCTAGCCTCGAAAGGTGAGCAATCATTCATGATTTCTAACAACCCAATATTTTTGAAATTAATTTCAATTGAATTTATTTCACTTTGAAAATTTTTAGAAATTATTTTACTTAAAATTTTGTTTAAATTATTTTTAAAGTGAAGTAGAAATTTTTCTAAAGTTAATGGTAATTGCTTTGTAATTTTCATGCCCAGTTTTCAATTTTTAAACAATTTCTTTAGTTCGTTTTATATTTTTCTCCAATTTAATTTTTTTAGAAATGATAAGTAAATTATTTTATTTCAAATTTTTTCTTTATAATATTTTTAAAATGAAGTGGATATTTTTCCAAGGCTAGTGATGATTTATTTGTAATTTTTGAACACTGTTTCGAATTTTTAAGCAATTTCTTTTATTCTTTTCTATTTTTCTTTAAATTTAATTATTTATTTCATATTATTTCACTTGGCTTCGGTTTTTCGAGGTATTTTCTAAAATTATTTTGTTTCATTTGTTTTAAAAAGAAATGGAAATTTGAAGAGCCAAAGACTCTTCCTCTTCTTTTGACTTTTCACTTTCTAGACTTTTCAATTTCATAACTCTTCGTTTAATTTTCTTTTGCCATGTAAATTTTTGTGTTTATCCATGTATTTCTTTTACTTTTCATGCAAAAAAAATATTACCTTCATCTTTCATTCAGGGCTAGAGAAACTTGGTAATGGCTTCGCTTCTTTTTCTACTTTTTTTTCCTTATTTTTCATGCATTTTTGCCTTGTTTCTCATGTATGTTTGATAGGCCTCTCCTCCATAGCCACGGCCACCACCTCCTGCACATCTTCCTTGCCATCATCACCAGCTATTCCCCTGATCTTAACCATGGCCGAGCCCTCCATGGTGATCAAACCCCTCAAAAATGCAACCTAAAGCCATGAAACACACTTGTTTGACGACATTTGCTTCAACTACTTCAACCACCACCATAACCACCACCTAGGCCGCCTCCACCACCTCTGACCTGACCACCACATACCCCTCCAGCCACTGTCCAGTTATGGTGCACCCATAGGCTGAGCCCACTTCCCATGGCCGAACTACTTTGATGACCAAAAACTCCACTATATTGCATAACCTCTTCACCTTCTCATGTTACGAACTCCACCTTGTTCATGCCTTAAACCCGAGCCATGCTAGCCCAAACTCGAGCCAAAACTTGACCAAAATCTTACCATATGCACCCCTATGTCATGCATAACATATTAGAAAGCAAGGCAAAAGATTTTACAATCAAATCTCTTTTCATTTAAAAGTTGTTTCATTTAAAAATGGTGTTGAATTTTAATTTGTTTTGATTTTTGTTTTGGGTTGTAATAAAAGAGTTGTAGCATTGGATCTCGCTCTCCACTTAAAGTTTGTAGTCTTGTCATCGTGCTTTTCATTTCGTTGTGTCATTTTTTTGTTATCTCCAGCATTTAGAGGTGACTAAATCTCACACGACAATATATACTTATGCAAATGTGAAGTAATAACATTTGAATGTGTAGAATTATAAATGATGCTATAACTGCCTATGATTATTTATATATGATGCCAAACCTATTAAATTACATGTCATCTCATCTTTTACTGTTGTATATTGTTAAAATGTTCATTTATATCTGATCATCACACTGCAAGTTCCCTTTTAGATTAGAAATCACTATGAGTTGAAATGATACATACCCGAACGGACTTTAGAATTGGAAAAAATCGTTATGGGCTGAAATGATAGGCCTGAATAGTTTTTAATTATTTATTTTGACTTAGGACTGTGGGTTTGAAATGATAGAACCTGGATTTTTATTTGTAAACCGCGGATTGAAATGATATATATTTGTATCACTTGCCTAGGTTAGAAAACTATATACATGCCCGTGGTTATTTTTATAAAATTTTATGGAATTTTGAAGTAATTTTAAAAGTGTATATATATGAAATTTGATTTAAATTGGATTTCTAAATATTAAATATAGAAATTTGGAATTTTCTGTAAGTTAAAAATGTTGGAAAAATGAATAGTTACATTGAATTTTGAAATTATAACTTAAGTGGAAAATTTGAATTTTGTGAAATGAAAATTATAGTTATATAAATAAAAATGGAAATTTAATTTTATTTGAAAAAAATGGAGAAAATTTAAGTGTTAAGTTGTTTATTTAAAAATGTGAAGAATTGGAAACTTTTACACTTGAATTTATTAAGTAATTTGGTGAAATTGGATATAATTATAAGAAACGTATTGTATAAAAATAATATGTTAATTGATATGTTAATGAACATTTTTAAATGTTAAATTATGATTTTGACAATGTTTAAAGGGTTTAAAATGAAGATTATTAATTGTTGGAAATACACTTAAATTCGAAAATCACTTTTAATAGCATTCAGAAGTGCTATGGTTTCTGGAAATGAACTAAAATGCTAATAAAAGAGCTATTACAGCAGATCTGAAATGCTGTAGTTGCTGTAGTTGAACTAATAGGCTAAAACTTAACTCAGGCCTATTACATCAGTTCTGTAATGCTGTAGTGGTCTGCTGTCTTTGCAGAAATGAATAAAACCCTTGTTTTGAAACCTGAGCTATTACAGCATTTCTAGAAATGCTGTCTTTGCTGTTTTGAACTAAAATTTAACTAAAACTGAGTTTTAACAGCAGTTTTTAAGTGCTGTATTTGCTGAATTAAAATGTATTCAAGTTAACTTATAACAGTTTTTTTCTAAATGCTGCGAAAGGCTGAAATTTTAATATTTATGGTTTTGACTTAGTAAATGAGCTCAGAATGACTTGAAACTTTGAAATTTGAATACTTGATTTGAAAGGATGATAACTTCACTTTTAAATGATTTGAATGAATAAATTTATTTGGAAAATGAATCATTTTAAAAGATGATTTGAATTGAAATAAATGAATGTTATCTTTGAATTTTAAAAGGGTATTTAAATTGGATATTTGGATTTGAATTCAAATAATGATTTGAAAAGGGAGTTTTGAAGATATGATATTTTGATGTTGAAATGTTTTGGAAATGATTTGATCTTTATTCTGATAAAGATTTGGATTTGAATTTATATTTATTTTGAAGTATAAAGTATTATTTTTAAGTTAAAACCACGAGTTATAATAACGATTGTTTGGCAAAGTGATCGGGATCGAATATTGACATACTCTCTATCGATACCGAAAACCCCTTTGACAACTGCGTACGCGGTGGAGATTCCAGAATGAAGTAGGATGGTGGTGACGTTCTTGTGGTATGTTACGCGGACCCAACTCTCGTGAGTTGGCTTAAGGTGGCTAAAACAGGAGCGATCTCGGGCCAAAAGGGGTAGCTCCTCTAGTCGGACGCATTTCTTCGATACCATTCTATACTTTGTGATTGTTTGGTGGCCACCCTCTAATTTGAAAATGTGTACCGAGGTGGGCATATGTGGCTGTCGTGTTACCCAGCCCGTGTGCGTAATTGGTATATCTACCCTGGCATTGCCTCGTTGTGCCGTGTCACCTACCATATTGAGCCTTTACTACGAGTTTGGTTTTCTCCCGTAGCCTATGCATATCTTCTCGTAGTCTCCCGATCGGGAGATATGCAGATATTGTATGGACTACTGGGACTATTACGTGTCTGGGGCTATATGGGTAACCCCGTGATGCTATTTTAAAGTACGTTTATTTTAATGGTAGACGCTATTATAATAGCGCAATATTACTATATAGTAAATAGTTTAACGGATCCTTAGAGGATGGGCGGTCCCAAGCATCTTCTAAGTTACTTGTACCTATACTACAGTTCACTTGAGTTGGTTTACATTGGATAAGTATGTATGTCCTGACACCACAGTTTGTGTTTGATTTACGCTCGGGTCAGTCTGAGTTATTCACAGATTTGGATTTCCACTCTCTGGAGGTCTGGAATCACTGGAGATTATCAGCTTATCTATTTATCTATATTTCAGTTCTGTTGTTCTGTTGTCATCTTTGTATTTGTGGACTTATTTGTATTTGGGATTTTATGTTGTATCTGTTTTCAGACTGATAGTATGTATTTGGTTTTGAGACATTGTGATAGTAGCTTCATGAACTACTATGGTATTTTATTTTCCGCTGTGAGATATTCTAATGTTCTGTGTTTGTGATTCTGTGATTTGATTTTATTTGCTCTGAATTTTATTACAATTTGTTATTTTGACCTATTCAAGTCCGGCATGTGTGGAATATTGTCGATTTGAATAGTGGAAAATAGCAGTCATTACAGTTGGTGTCATAGCTTTGGTTTTAGGCAAACCTTAGCCTGCGGAGCAAAAACTAATTAGAGATAGGGTAGAAATACCCTAGAATGGGTGAAATCAATTTCAGAATCATTTCTTTGTGAGAGAACGTATTTTTAAAGTATAAAATGATTTTAAAATGATTTTCAAAGGATTTTTCAAAGGTCATTTTGATATAAAAAATTTCTTGTTTTAAAAGCAAAAATTTTCTAACTTCTTTCCTTTCGTATATACCTTGTTAGAAATTTCTGTAATTAGGATGTTCATCCAAGTGGATTTATCTTGTCTTATCTTATCTTTATCTTATCTCTGCCTTTGTCCTAATATTCATTCTTGAATTTTTAGGATGAATCATAGAAATGCTAGAGGTTAGGGTCGTGGTGCTTCCCCAGTTCCAGCCCTAGCTCTTGTTCATTTCACTGTTCTTTGCAAAGAATTTACTCAGCTTGGTGGAACCAAGTTCACTAGTTTCGAGTCTATCATTAAGGCTCGGCAATGGATAAGGAGTATTGAGAGGATATTTACTGTTCTTGAGATTACTGATGCCCAAAAGCATCAGTTAGCCGCATGGAAGTTGCAGGAGGCTGCCTAAGATTGGTGGGAGTTTGTTACGGCTAACACCGCAGAGGCTAATCTTACTTGGGAACAGTTCAGATATCTTCTTGTGTTTCTTTGAATTTTGTTTTTATATCTTTTGGGGCCTTTTCTAAGATTATCTATCATTCTTCTTAGGAAGGCTTTTATTGCTAAGTGGATGTCCGAAGCTGGGAAATCCCAACTTTATAGGGAGTTCATGGATCTCAAGCAGGGAAGTATGTCTTTTTCAGAGTACGAGAGAAAGTTTAACGAACTTTCTAAGTTCGGACCTGGTCTGATAGACATTCCTCTGAAGAATATTGAGAAGTTTATTGCTAGTGCTCATCCCAAGTACTATAGTCGGCTCATTTCTCATGTTCATGGCACTTTTACCCAGCTTATGGATATGGCTCTTCGTTATGAGAACCCTAATTCTAAGGATCCTGCTTCAGTTGGTGCTCCTTCATCTCAGACTTCTTCAGCAAATTCTAACAAGAGAAAGCTTAGTTTCCGGTAGTAGAAAAAGAATTGGCTCAAAAATCCTGGTTTGGGATCTTCATCATCTGCACCACCTCAGAGGCAACCAGTTGACCTTTCTTCCATCACCTGCTTTAAATGTGACCATAAGGGACACTATGCAAATAGTTGTCCTACTATTATTGGTGCTTCCATTCCTCCCCCTGCTCAGCCAGCTAGGCGTGATCTTTGCCACATCTATCTCCATCCTGGCCATTTCAGGAAAGATTGCCCTACCCAACAGAGGGGTAAGCCTTCTGGTATCTTTGCTGTCACCTCTGCCTCCTCTCCAGCACCTGCTCCTCCAGCTCCTAGTAATGACCAAGGTATTCTGCAGGGTTCTTTTTCTTTATTTCAGCATCCTGTTCATGTTCTGCTTGATACTAGTGCATCCCATAGTTTTATATCTGTTGATTTGTGTGATAAGTTTGAGCATCTCCTTTCACCTGTGTATGTTTCTGAATCATTATGTGTTTCAAATCCAATTGGTGGTCCCGCAAACCTTAATAGGATTTGTACACAAGTGAAGCTTCTCTATTCTGATCATCGCTTCAGTGGTGGTTTATGTTTTGGGCTTTGATGCTTTTGATTTGTTGCTTGGAAGTGATTGGCTTGGTAGGCATAATGCTCATATCTCTTGTAAAGCCTGGTCTGTTTATTTTAAGGATGATCTGGGTACTTCCATTGTTATTCAGTGCCGCATGCCTCAGGATTTTGCAGGCATATTTATTTATTCTCTGGATTCTGCTCCTGGTAATCTTCATTCGAGCCATGTGGTCAAACTCTTTCCTGATGTTTTTGGTCAAGTCGCTGCTTCGCCTCCTAAGCGGGAGATAGATTTCCGCATTGATCTTATTCCTGGAGCTCGACCTATTGTTCTTCCTCCTAGAAGAATGGAACCTCGTGAGAAGGTTGAGTTGGGAAAGCAGATTGAGGACTTATCTTCCAAAGGTCTAATCAGACCTAGCCATTTCGAATGGGGAGCTACGGTGGTCTTTGTCACTAAGTCGGATGGTTCTTTGAGGATGTGTGTTGACTATAGGGAGCTTAACAAGCTCACTATGAAAAACAGATATCCAATGCCCCACATCAATGATATGTTTGATCAGCTTTATGGTGCTACTTGTTTCTCTCAGCTTGATCTTGCCTCAAATTTTCACCAGCTCAGAGTTGCTGAGGAAAGCATTCCCAAGACAGCTTTCTGGATTGAGAATGGGTTTTATGCATGGTTAGTCATGCCTTTTGGTTTGACTAATGCTCCTGCTTTCTTTGTGGATCTTATGAATCTTTTTTTTCATGCTGTTCTTAATAAATTTGTACTAGTCTTTGTTGATGATATCTTGGTCTTCTCTAAGTCTGAAAGCGAGCATGAGTCACATCTGCAGTATGTTCTAGAGACTCCAGAAATCATCAGTTGAAGGCTAAATTTCTAAATGCCATTTCTGGAAGGATGAAGTCTGATTCCTCGGGCATATTGTTTCTGGTAATGGAGTTCCTGTTGATCCAGTCATGATCGCTGCGATCAATGTAAGTCTTTCCTTCTTTCTCCTTTTGTTTATCATTTAATTATTCTATCTCTTCTATGGTTCTTATTTTCCCAATTTCTATTATAGGATTGGGAAACTCCTAAGACTCCTTTTGAGATTCATAGTTTTCTACGCCTTGCCGGTTACTATCGGAAATTTATTGAGAATTTTGCTCAGATTGCTGCACCTCTCACTGCTTTGACTCGTAAGAATGCTAAGTTTATCTAGGATGAGAAGTGTAAAGCTGCATTCAACGAGTTAAAGAGCAAGCTAACTTCCACACCAGTTCTTACCGTTCCGAATGTAAGTGAGGGATTGATGGTATATATTGATGCTTGTCGTGAGGGAATGGGTGCTATTCTCATGCAGGATGGTAGGGTCATTGCCTATGCCAGCCTTCAGTTGAAAACCCATGAAGCTAATTATGTTGCTCATGATTTAGAGTTGCTTGATGTTGTCTTTGCTTTGAAGCTTTGGAGGCATCATCTGCTAGGAACCAAGTTTGAGCTTTTCATCGATCGTCAGTCTCTGAGATATATCTTCTCCCAGAAGGATCTGAACCAGAGGCAAGTCCGTTGGATTGAGTTTCTGGCTTCTTACGACCTCGATATTAGCTATACTCTCGGTAAAGCTAATGTCGTGGCTGATGCTCTAAGTCGGAAGAAGGCTTTGTTGTGTCAGATGGTTGTTTCTTCTTCTCCTCTTTTGGAGCGCTTCATAGCTAAGCAAGATGAGGATAGGATGCTTAAGCTTATTAAGGAGAGTGTTCGGAGCAGGGTTGTTTGTAGTAGTGGTAGTAGTGGAGCTCAGATCGATGATAGAGGGATTTTGAGGATTAATGGCAGGATTTGTGTCCCGAATGTTGATGGTTTGAGGTAGGAATTACTTCGGGAGAATCATCGATCCAGGCTATCTATTCATCCTGGTGTGTCAAAGATGTATCAAGATATGAAGAGGCTTCATTGGTGGATGGGTATGAAGCGATATGTCTCTATCTTTATTAGTAGGTGTGCAACTTGTCAGCAGGTCAAGGCCGATCATCAGAAGACCCCTGGTTTGTTGCAGCCTCTTGAGATTCCCAATTGGAAGTGGGAACAGGTTTCCATGGATTTCATTGATGGATTTCCGAGGTCTAGGAAAGGCAATGCGAGTATCTGGGTTATTGTGGATAGGCTGACCAAATCTTCTCATTTCATTTCGGTCAAGTCTACCCATTCTACTTCTAGCTTGTCTGAGATATACATGAGAGAGATTGTTCGTCTCTATGGTGTTCCTCTCAGTATTGTTTGTGATCGTGATCCTATCTTTACCAGCCAGTTTTGGAAAGCTTTTCATGAATCTTTGGGTACTCATCTGAATCTGAGCACTGCTTATTATCCGCAGACCGATGGTCAAACAGAAAGAGTGAATCAGATACTCTAAGATCTTCTACGTGCTTGTGTACTTGATTATGGTGGATCTTGGAAAGATCATCTACATCTTTTTGAGTTCACCTACAATAATAGTTATCAGGTATAATCTTATCTTTTGTTCCAAGCTTATCTTATCTTTTATCCATCTCTTTCTATCTTTGAATTCAGGCCAGTATCAAGACATCTCCATTTGCTGCTCTGTATGGACGACCTTTTTGATCCCCATCTTGCTGGATTGAATCTGTTAATCGTCTGGTTCTTGGTCCTGATATGATTTTGGAAGCTTCGGAGAGAGTTGAGGAGATTAAGAGAAGGTTGAGGGTTGCTCGGGATAGGCAGAAGAAGTATGCTGAAAGGCGAAGGCGAAAGCTTGAGTTTGCTATTGGCGATATGGTTTTCCTTAAGGAATGTCTTTCGCTTTGGTCGTAGAGGAAAGCTTTCTCCCAGATTCATTGGCGCTTTCTGTATTTTGGAAAGAGTTGGTTTCTTGGCTTATCGTCTGGAGTTACCCGAGAAGCTTTCTGGATTGCATGATGTATTCCACCTCTCACATCTTCGGCGGTATCTCCATGACCCATCTTTGTTTGTTCAGCCTTCTGCTCTTGACAGCTTGGATATTGAGCCTAATCTGACTGTCGAGAGGAAGCCACTTCGTATTGTCGACAGAGGTACGAAGCAGCTAAGAAGGAAATCTATTAGTCTGGTCAAAGCATAGTGGAGTACTAATGATCGTGATTGTACTTGGGCAATAGAGGAGAGCTTCTGTGCTTCGAATCCGGAATTGTTTATTCCAGGTACTATTTTTATTTTCTATCTTGTTTTTCATATTTCCTTGTTTTTGTTTTTTTCGAGGACGAAAAAGTTTGAGTGGGGGAGAGTGTAACAACTCAATATTTTTACATTAATTTTAATTGAATTTATTTCACTTTGAAAATGTTTTAGATCTTATTTTACGTAAAATTTTGTTTAAATTATTTTTAAAGTGAAGTAGAAATTTTTCTAGAGTTAATGGTAATTTTTTTGTAATTTTCATGCCCTGTTTTCAATTTTTAAACAATTTCTTTAGTTCTTTTTCTCTTTTTCTCCAATTTAATTATTTATTTTTATTTTATAAATGATAAATAAATTATTTTATTTCAAATTTTTTCTTTATAATATTTTTTAAATGAAGTGGATATTTTTCCAAGGCTAGTGATGATTTATTTGTAATTTTTGAATACTGTTTTGGATTTTAAGCAATTTCTTTTATTCTTTTCTATTTTTCTATTTTTCTTTAAATTTAGTTATTTATTTTCATATTATTTCACTTGGTTTCATTTTTTAGAGGCATTTTCGGAAAAAAATTTGTTTCATTTGTTTTAAAAAGAAATGGAAATTTGAAGAGCTAAAGACTCTTCCTTTTCTTTTGACTTTTCACTTTCTAGATTTTTCAATTTCATAACTCTTCATTTAATTTTCTTTTTCCATGTAAATTTTTTGTTTAGCCATGTATTTTATTTACTTTTCATTCAAAAAAATATATTACCTTCATCTTTCATTCACGGCTAGACAAACTTGGTAATGACTTCACTTCTTTTTCTACTTTTTTGCCTTGTTTCTCATGTATGTTTGATTGGCCTCTCCTCCATAGCCACGGCCACACCTCCTTCACATCTTCCCTGCCATCATCACTAGTTATTCCCCAGATCTTGACCATGTCCGAGCCCTCCGTGGTGATCAAACCCCTCAAAAATGCAACCTAAAGCCATGAAACACACTTGTTTGACCATATTTTCTTCATCTACTTCAACCACCACCCTAACCACTACCTAGGCCACCTCCACCACCTCTGACCTGACCACCACACACCCCTCCGCCACTGTCTAGTCATGGTGCACCCACAGGCTGAGCCCACTTCACATGGCTAAACCACTTTGATGACCAAACACTCCACTATATTGCCTAACCTCTTCACCTTCTCATGTTACAAACTCTACCTTGTTCATGCCTTAAACCCGAGCCATGCTAGCCCAAACCCAAGCCAAAACCTTACCATATGCACCCCTAGGTCATGCATAACATATGAGAAAGCAAGGCAAAAGATTTGGCATTCAAATCTCTTTTCATTTAAAAGTTGTTTCATTTACAAATGTTGTTGAATTTTAATTTGTTTTGATTTTTGTTTTGGGTTGTAACACAAGAGTTGTAGCATTGGATCTCGCTCTCCACTCAAAGTTCGTAGTCTTGTCATCGTGCTTTTGACTCCGTTGTGTCATTGTTTTTGTTATCTCCATCATTTAGAGGTGAGTAAATCTCACACGACAATATATACTTATGCAAATGTGAAGCAATAACATTTGAATGTGTAGAATTATAAATGATGCTATAACTTCCTGTGATTATTTATATATGATCTTAAACCGGTTAAATTACATGTCATCTCATCTGTTACTGTTGTATGTTTTTGAAATGTTCATTTATATCTGTTTATTACACTGCAAGTTCCCTGTTAGATTCGAAATCACTACTGATTGAAATGATACATACCCGTACAGACTTTAAAATTGGAAAAAGTCATTATGGGCTGAAATGATAGGCCTGAATGGTTTTTAATTATTTATTTTGACTTGGGACTGCGGGTTTGATATGATAGAATTCGGACTTTTATTTGTAAACTGCGGATTGAAATGATATATATTCGTATCACTTGACCTAGGTTAGAAAACTATATACAGTCCCGTGGTTATTTTTATAAAATTTTATGGAATTTTTAAGTAATTTTTAAAGTGTATATGTATGAAATTTAATTTTGAATTGGATTTCTAAATATTAAATATAGAAATTTGGAATTTTCTATAAGCTAAAAATGCTGTGAAAATGAATAGTTACATAGAATTTTGAAATTATAACTTAAGTGGAAAATTTGAATTCTGTTAAATAAAAAATTTAGTTATATAAATAAAAATGGAAATTTAATTTTATTTGAAATAAAAATGGAGAAAATTTAAGTGTTAAGTTGTTTATTTAAAAATGTGAAGAATTGGAAACTTTTACACTTGAATTTATTAAGTAATTTGGTGAAATAGGATTTAATTATAAGAAACTTATTATATTAAAATAATATGTTAATTGATATGTTAATGAACATTTTAAATGTTAAATTATGATTTTGACAATGTTTAAAAGGTTTTAAATGAAGATTATTAATTGCTGGAAATACATTAATATCTGGAAATCACTTTTAATAGCATTCAGAAGTGCTATGGTTTCTGGAAATGAATTAAAAGGCTAATAAAAGAGCTATTACAGCAGATCTGAAATGCTGTAGTTGTTGTAGTTGAACTAATAGGCAAAACCTTAACTAAGGCCTATTACAGCAGTTCTGTAATGCGGTAGTGGTCTGCTGTCTTTGCAGAAATGAATAAAAACCCTCGTTTTGAAACCTGAGTTATTACAGCATTTCTGGAAATGCTGTCTTTGCTGTTTTGAACTAAAATTTAACTAAAACTGAGTTTTAACAGCAGTTTTTAAGTGTCGTCTTTGCTGAATTAAAATGTTTTCAAGTATAACTTCTAACAGTTTTTTCCTAAATGCTGCGAAAGGCTGAAATTTTAATAATTATGGGTTTTGACTTAGTAAATGAGCTCAGAATGACTTGAAACTTTGAAATTTGAAAACTTGACTTGGAAGGATGATAACTTCACTTTTAAATGATTTAAATGAATAAATTTATTTGGAAAATGAATCATTTTAAAAGATGATTTGAATTGAAATAAATGAAGGTTGTCTTTGAATTTTAAAAGGGTATTTAAATTGGATATTTGGATTTGAATCCTAATAATGATTTGAAAAGGGAGTTTTGAAGATATGATATTTTGATGATGAAATGTTTTGAAAATGATTTGATCTTTATTCTGATAAAGATTTGGATTTGAATTGATATTTATTTTGAAGTATAAAGTATTATTTTTAAAGTTATAACCACGGGTTATAATAACGATTGGTTGGCAAAGAGACCGGGATCGGATATGCATATACTCTTTGTCGATACCGAAAACCACTTTGACAACTGTGTGCGCGGTGGAGATTCCAGAATGAAGTAGGATGGTGGCGACGTTCTTGTGGTATGTTACGTGGACCCAACTCTCGTGAGTTGGCTTAAGGTGGCTAAAACAGGAGCGATCTCGGGCAAAAAGGGGTAGCTCCTCTAGTCGGACGCATTTCTTCGATACCATTCTATTACTTTGTGATTGTTTGGTGGCCACCCTCTGATTTTGAAATGTGTTCCGAGGTGGGCGTATGTGGCTACTGCGTTGCCACCAGCCCATATGCGTAATTGGTATATCTACCCTGGCATTGCCTCGTTGTGCCGTCTCACCTACCATATCGAGCCTTTACTGCAAGTTTGGTTTTCTCCCATAGCCCATGCGTATCTTCTCGTAGTCTCCCGATCTGCAGATATGCAGATATTGGATGGACTACTGGGACTATTACGTGTCTGGGGATATATGGGTAACCCCGTGATGCTATTTTAAAGTATGTTTATTTTACTGAAGACACTATTATAATAGCACAATATTACTATATAGTAAATAGTTTAACGGATCCTTAGAGGATGGGCGGTCCCAAGCATCTTCTAAATTACTTGTTCCTTTACTACAGTTCACTTGAGTTGGTTTACATCGGATAAGTATGTATGTCCTGATTCGAGTGTTTGTGTTTTATTTACGCTCGGGTCAGCCTGTGTTATTCACAGATTTGGATTTCCACTCTCTGGATGTCTGGAATCATTGGAGATTATCAGCTTATCTAGTAATCTATATTTCATGTAACGTCCCTCCTTTTCGTACGCTTTAAATCGACGACAAAACCACACACATCAGTCTTAAACCATACAAAAGGGCGGATTGTTATGGGGTAAATAAGAAAAAGCAGAGAAAGAAATGAAATACAAACCGGAGTCTCACTGCAGAACGGTAAAATATAATAATCAAATACACAGTTCATGAAGCTGTTTTACAAAATATTCGATTATATTATACAATACATATCAGAGTTACACATACCAGAAAACAATAAATACAGAAGCGGAACAGTGTGGATGTAGTGGAATACTATAATAAGTAATAATAAATCTTCGTCTTCGTCCACCAGAGTACGGCCTTCGAAATCCTGAAATGCTCAGGCTGACCCGAGCGAATTGAAAAGACAAAACACTTGAGTCAGAACTAAAATATCTTATGTGAGTTAAATCGACAGAAATAAATATGAGTGCAGTAACTTAAGAGATGCTTGGGATTCACATCTCCTAAGGATCCGTTAAACTATTTACTATGTAGTAATGTACGCTATTATAATAATGTCTAAAGTAAAGTATAAGATAATGAAAATAACATTAAGGGGTTACCCATATAGCCCTTAACACACTTTTATATTCCCATAGTCTATACAGTACCGTAATCTCCCCCGTACTGGGCGTCGTCAGAGGGCACTCCATAGGTATGGTACAAAACAAAATCATATAAGGCGCGCTAGGGTAGGTGGCACGACCCAACTAGGCAATGCCAGGGTAGATATACCAATTACGCTTTCGGGTCGGTGGTAATGCAAAGCCGCAGCTATCGCCCACCTCGAGCCAGACCCCCAAATCAAAGAAATCAAAAGTGGCCACTGAATCAATCCAAAAGTCAGAGTATAATATTGAAGGGATGTGTTCGATAAAAGGGGCTACCTTCTTAACCCGTCAATCGCTCCTGTTTTAGCCACCTTATGCCAACTCACGGGAGTCAGGTCCACATATTTACCTTAAAGGAAACACCACCACCATCCTACTTCATTCTGGAATCTCCACCACGTATACGGTTGTTAAAGTGGTTTTCGGAGTTGGTAGAGAGTATGACAACTTCTGATCTCGGTTTCTTTAACAACCAAACGTTATTATAACCCCGCGGTCTTTTCAAAATAGTTTATACTTTAAAACTAGAATATAATATCCATTTCAAAACCATATAAATACGATATCATTTCTATTTTAAAACCCAAATCGATATGATATCATTTTTATTTCAATTATATCCCTTCTCCAAAATCATAGCACTTACAAATCTATATACCTTGAAACCCATAGCTTTGAAACGCAACTTATAATACTTAAATGGTTTAATTATTAAATTACTTTATAAAATAAAATAACTTCTTAAATTTCCCGAATAAATTCCCAATACCGATTTGAACCTCCAAACAAACCATTTCAATTCATATATTTCAAAGCTTTAAATATTCCACCATTTCAAAACTAGTTCTTTGATAATTCCATACATATCAAATTCAATTACTGTTTTTAGATTTGAAATGTTTACTTAGTAAATCCAATATAATTTAAGTAAAACCTTTAACTTCAAACAAATGGATATTCTTCAATTTATTTAACTTGATATATTCATTTATCTCAACTTTATATTCATTTAAATACTTTAAACCAAATCAAGTTGTAAAGATCATACCCTTTAAAATCTCCATTTTTATTTAAAATTTCAAATCAAATTTTATTCAACTACGATTCTTAAATAATTCAATTCAAACCAATTTCATATTTATCTTCCAACTAAAATTTCCTTTAAGTCATTTAAAAACTCTATATATACACAATATCTTAAATAGGTGCTTAACCATATAATATAAATAATCAAACTCCATTATTAAACTTATTTTTCTTAAACAATTTTATACATAACTTAAATTCAATAATTTTAACTATATTTATATATAATAATGTTTATATAACATCAAAAATTAATACTTATTGAACCATATATTCCTTTCCAAAACTATAGAAATCATTTCAAAATATTTTTATATATAGATCGCAGTGTCTGTATATAATTTTCTATCCTATGGTCAAGTGATACAGATATTTATCATTTCAATCCGTAATTTAAAATAAAAATACGGTTATATATCATTTCAAACCACAATCCCGAATGAAATAAAAAAAATGGATAACAACTTGCAGTTTAACAATATAAATAAACACCCATTCATCCAATATCAATCATCAAACATTTATCACAAACATCATCCAATCCAAACAATAACCTTAATATATAACCGGTAATAAATAACAGATATTAACTAGCAGTTTATACTTAATAATAAATTAAATAACTGTCTAACTGGCAGTTTATATGCAATAAATAAATAAATAACAATTTAATTGGCAGTTTATATGCAATGCATGATTAAATAACAATTTAATTAAATAAATTTAATTTAACTGGGATGATGATTAAAAATATGCCAAATAGCCATAAATAAATTTCTAAACACATCACAAATCAATTGAACAAACATGAAGTTTTAGAAGTTGTGAGTGGGTTAAAACACTCACCTTTTGAATTAAAATTGAATTAAAATTCAATGTAAACCCAAAATTTGCATAGTCTCCAAATTCATCCGAACCAGTGTCAAAATGTCCGGAATTCAGATACGATCCTAGCGGAGAAAACCGCGCAAAATTTCGGCCTCGTAAGCAAAAGTTATTGCGATTAGAACGATTGGATTAGGAATTTAAATAAAATAAAATAAAACAAACAAGGTAATAACTCACACGCCGCGTCATCAATAACAGTGCCATCTTCCTTCTCTTGCATGCCAAGAACACGCGACCCTGACCGAAATGCGCACGAACGTGAAACCCAGGTAGCCGTAAGCGCGAACACTGCTGCACCATCGCGACCACCCATGCTTGCCGCCGATGTTCCCTAAGGCCGCGTCCACGAGCGAAGCCCCGCTCTATCACCATCGATGCAACAAATCTTGCAGGAGCCGCCAATTAATCACTAACCCTAATCAAATTTTTTTAAAAATCCGACCGTTGAATCGCCAAATAAACTGCATGGATGAAGTCCCCTCGGTCCTCTCTTCAAAACCCAGAAAGGATTTCCCGATCAGACGAAATTCATCGTCGAGCGATGAACGGTCGAAAATTGATTTGCGATTTCTGAAAATAATAATAATTCAGAACCAAAAACGAACTGCAGATGTGAGATGCGTACATCGAGATCTTCGATATATAATTTTTCTGAATTTTTTAAGGAGTTTGAAATTTCACTTTGATTTTTGAATTGCAATTGGATTTGGGATTGTCTGCCATTGAGACGTGGAGGTAAAGAGGAATTGTACGCACAGACAAATGAGAATGAGAGACAATTAGGGTTTATAGCAGGGTATTTATAGAAAAGGTTGAAAAAGAATAGATGGATCAGATTGGTATACACGCTGAATGCTAAATGGCCCGAAAAGCCTGTTTCGACTCCGGAACAAAATTGGGTCAGCCCATATATCAAAATAGGTGTTTTAAATTATTTTAAATGCAACGGAAAAGGTTTCAAGTCCAAATTTTATAGTATGGAAAAGTTAAGCTAAAATCAATATTTTTCAAAATGATTTCAATTTCTTTCAAGGCATTTCAAGCCCATACGATCAAACGGCAAGCCCGATCGCTATGAAACTTGAAATCCTACAATAATTCACCGTTATAGATCCAATGAAACTGGTTTCGTCGAAATTAAAATCAGTGGCCAAAATGGCTATTTTTCCATTCATTAAATAAATTAAAATTTAATTAATTAAATCAGGTTTTCAAATTTTAATTCGATAATTGACAAATTTCAACATTTTTAATTTCTTAATCATTTACAATGATTTAAACAAATTTAAATGTCAATTTAACGTTGATTCATTCATCAATTTCAGCGTTAAATTTCATTTTTTCTTACATTCAGAAATTATAAATTAAATAAATTTATTCTTTACTGTATTTAGTTTCAATTTTAATAAATTTTTAATTATCACTTGAAATCTCAGTAAATCCATTTATTTGATTAAATCTTGCTATTCAATAAATTGGCATCTTATGTTTAAAATTTTCATTGATTTATATTACATTCATTAATGTATATTCCATTTCATATTAATTCCCATTAACGTAATATTTTATTTCATTCAATTTCAATAATACATTTATTACAGCTCACCCAATAAATTTATCAACATGAATTTCAATTGTTTTCATTCACTCAATTGCCATATTATGGAAAGAGTTTACATTTGTTACTTAAATAACATTCTTCAATTTCTAATTAAATCTACTCTAACTGCACTAATTAAGTCAATTTCTGCGATT
This sequence comes from Allium cepa, assembly GCA_030765085.1. Lineage (NCBI taxonomy): Eukaryota > Viridiplantae > Streptophyta > Magnoliopsida > Asparagales > Amaryllidaceae > Allium > Allium cepa. The sequence continues at coordinate 294,189,055 of CM060929.1, forward strand.
GATTTCAAATTAAATCTTATGAACTACACAATAGGTATCTTATAACAATTGTAACCAATAAACTTTAATTACCTTTAAGTTTATGTCCTTCAACCCAATATTATAACTACTTACAGAACATTGATTTTATTCAATGACCATTTATTATAATTTAAATTCCCTAATTTAATTCAATTTTATATTTTGTTTTCATATATTAAATTTTTCGCTAAGTACACATCTACATTATTTCCATTGATTTGAATTTCATTCAATTTATTAATAATTACCTTAGTTAACATTAATGTAACATTTTATTTATTTTTATTGTAGTTGATTCAAAATTCAATTCCTAATTCTTAATATCCTCTAAATTAACAACTTCCAAATATTGTATTAATTCTCAAATTAATGTAACTTGTGTTTATATTTGTTAAAATTTGGTTTCTCATTCCAATTAATATACTAAATAAACGGGCAACACATAATTATTGTCATCGTTTACTTTTAACTACATTTACAAAGTTTATTGCTTACCATCAATACTGTATTATTTCACTAATTAATTCAATACTAACATTTTCTTACCTATGTTTCATTTACAACAAATTTATACTTTCACACTTTCCATTATTATATTAATTACCATTTGAGTAACGTTTATTATCAACAACATTATAATCACTTATCTACATTGATTGCATAAATTTTCAATTTATTACGTATCACTTCATCGGTTAATATAACTTTGAATTCATTCAATCACCACTAATTATATCATTTCGTTTGTTAATCCTGTATTCCTATTTGTTTTCTTATATTCAATTCCTAGCCAAGTATAAAAATTCCCATTACTTAAATTAATTGTAATTTCATTTCAATTGTTAACACTTAGCTTTAATTTCCATGGTTGCATTTCATTTTTAACATTTACTTCAATATAAATTATAAAACATTTATTTTTTCCTAAATTTAATTACAAAATCTTAACTAAATTAACCAATTTTATTTATCAAAATTTACGGGTCGTTACACTCTTCCCCACTCATAAACTTTTCGTCCCCGAAAAGGAAAAGAAGGGAAAAGAAGGATTAAGAAATCAATATATCTTACTTAAGATATTAAATTTATAAACAAATAAATTTACAAAATCAATCAATTTAAATAAAATATACTAATTTATAACCATTAAACCTTTTATACTCAAATTAATAAAGTCTGGAAAATATTTTCAAAGTCCAAAATTTTTCGGAAAATTTCGGCAGAGTCTTCTTTGTACGGAGAGGCTCGGGAGAAAATATAGTGTCAAATATAACAATATATAACATATAATTTCCAAAATAATATATATCCCAACCCACGAAAAACAATATAATGTAATAGCGCTATTAAAACCGTAATCCGAGAACGTACCTATTTGTCGGGCAATTTACGCTTAATTATGGAACCAAAAGCAGTAGCAATTGCTACCAAACCTGTATTTCACTTATATAATCCAAAAGATTAACAATTATATAAAATGAAATATTTAAAGTGGTTTCAACCATAAACAAACAAATCAATACAAACATCAACCACTTGCAACAAGGCATACAACCATCACATAAAAATCAACACAAGTCAATCATTCATTCATATCAAACAAAACAAATAGTTGTTCGGGTTCAAAACTTTAAATCGTACAGAATGAAGAATAAACTACCAAGTGCACGGTTTACTCAACAGTCTTCGATGGAACCAAATAGGTTATTTATACATCCAACAAATTTAAAGTATTCTTACCTAAACACTATAGACCAAAACAGACAACAAATCCAAACAATAAATTAAGTTCATTCTTATAAATTTCATTTCATAACCTTTGTTATTTGCTTTCCTTTTTATTCATATAATGGTTTATCCTTTTTATTTACATTTATTTCTTATAGTTTCATTTATTTGCAATATTCATCTTTCTGCTTGTTTTCAAAATAAATAACTTCAATCATTTACTTAAGTCTATAATTACTTACTTACAACATTTACCTTCTATCATATTTTATTATAGTAAGATTTCCATTATAACTTAAGTTTATTACAACATCAGTTCTTATAAATAAAAGTAATTTATTGAACACTTCATTACATACTTTTACTTGTACAATTTCCATTGCATTTTCTTATTAAACATTTCACTTTTAATATTTGGTAAGTTATATATATGCTTTTTAAGAATGAAATTGAAAGTTATACAAGTTTTCTCATTTCCTTTTATTAATTTACCGTTCAATAAAAATGTTCTTTGTCTCATAGGTTATACGTTTCAATATCTTTTAATTTCATTTATATGCGAGCATTGAATCTCTTATTTAAATTAAAGGCTCCCATTATTAATTAGTTACATTCCATTTCACTACAATAATTGAAACTATTTATTAGCGGAAACTTAAGAATTTAACACCGGGTTTTACTCAAAATCTATTTAAAATAACAGATAAACATATGCTTGCAATTTGTATATCCAATTATATTTAAAACAATTTAAAATTAACAAAAACTTTTTTTATCAAATAAATCTGTAGTAAAACTACTGCAATGACCTTCCCACTTCAAAACTCGAAAATGAATGTCGATGATGCGACCGCCATCACCAAAATTATTTTCCAGCGACAGAGAGGGGAGTACAGAATTTATTTCTTTTTCAAATTTTCTTTTAAAACAATTCTTTCAAATTATGTTGAAATAGATAGATCAGAAAATAATACTAATTATATTATTTTTATATTCCAAAATCATTGAAAGAATTTTCAAAACCTCGGGACTTAAGCTCTAAATTTCCAGTTTTCATTTATTTTATTTTCAATCTTGTTTCAACTATTATTTATAAATTTCATTACCTAACAACCAATATATTACAACCAAATATAACCTTTATAAAAAATTTATTTTATGTATAGAAAATATAATAGGCAAAATTATTTCATTCACTTATATTCAAAAAAAATATTGTGTCGGTCTGTCCTATTAAGTGTTTAGAAATCCCTATTGATGTCATAGCGTCCCATGCATCAACCAGAATTTATAAATAAAAAGGGAACAAATCAACACAATATTAAAACCTTTTTATAACACTAACAAATACGCTCTCATATATATATATATATATATATATATATATATACACACTCAACGACTCATCATAGGGTATTACTACCCTATTAATAAAGAGTCAAACCCTACAAAGCTAAGGTTTATCGCTAAAACAAAGCTCTGATACCAGATGGAACGTCCCGCCTTTTCGTACGTTTTAAATCGACGACAAAACCACACACGTCAGACTTAAACCATACAAAAGGGCGGAATGTTATGTGGTAAATAAGAAAAAGCAAAGAAAGAAATGAAATACAAATCAGAGTCTCACTGTGGAACGGTAAAATATAATAATCAAATATACTGTTCATGAAGCTGTTTTACAAAATATTCGATTATATTATACAATACATATCAGAGTTACACATACCTGAAAACAATAAATACTGCAGCAGAACAGTATGAATGTAGTGGAATACTATAATAAATAATAATAAATCTCGTCTTTTCCTCCAGAGTACGGTCTTCTAAATCCGAAAATGCTCAGGCTGACCCGAGCGAATTGAAAAGGCAAAACACTCGAGTCAGAACTAAAATATCTTATGTGAGTTAAATCAACAGAAATAAATATGAGTGCAGTAACTAAAGAAATGCTCGGGATTCACATCTCCTAAGGATCTGTTAAACTATTTGCTATGTAGTAATGTACGCTATTATAATAATGTCTAAAGTAAAGTATAAGATACTGAAAATAGCATTAAGGGGTTACCCATATAGCCCTTAACACACTTTTATATTCCCATAGTCTATACAGTACCGTAATCTCCCCCCTATTGGACGTCGTTAGAGGGCACTCCATAGATATGGTACAAAACAAAATCGTATAAGGTGCTAGGGTAGGTGACACGGCACAATTAGGCAATACCAGGGTAGATATACCAATTACGCTTCCGGGTCGGTGGTAACGCATAGCCGCAGCTACCGCCACCTCGAGCCATACCCCTAAATCAAAGAAATCAAAAGTGGCCACCGAATCAATCCAAAAGTCAGAGTACAATATCGAAGGGATGTGTCTGATAAAAGGGGCTACCTTCTTAACCCGTCAATCGCTCCTATTTTAGCCACCTTATGCCAACTCACGAGAGTCGGGTCCACATATTTTCCTCAAAGGAAACGCCACCGCCATCCTACTTCATTCTGGAATCGCCACCGCGTACACGGTTGTTAAAGTGGTTTTCGGAGTTGGCAGAGAGTATGACAACTTCTGATCCCTATTTCTTTAACAACCAAAAATTATTATTACCCCACGGTCTTTTCAAAATAGTTTATACTTTAAAACCAGAATATAATATCCATTTCAAAGCCATATAAATACGATTTCATTTCTATTTTAAAACCTAAATCATTACGATATCATTTTTATTTCAAATATATCCCTTTTTCAAAATCATAGCACTTTCAAATCTATATACCTTGAAACCCATAGCTTTGAAACATAACTTATAATACTTAAATGGTTTAATTATTAAATTACTTTGTAAAATAAAATAGCTTCTTAAATTTCCTAAATAAATTCCCAATACCGATTTGAACCTCCAAACAAACAATTTCAATTCATATATTTCAAAGCTTTAAATATTCCACCATTTCAAAACTAGTTCTTTGATAATTCCATACATATCAAATTCAATTACTGTTTTTAGATTTGAAATGTTTACTTAGTAAATCCAATATAATTTAAGTAAAACCTTTAACTTCAAACAAATGGATATTCTTCAATTTATTTAACTTGATATATTCATTTATCTCAACTTTATATTCATTTAAATCACTTTAAACCAAATCAAGTTGTAAATATCATACCCTTTAAAATCTCCATTTTTATTTAAAATTTCAAATCAAATTTTATTCAAGTACAATTCTTAAATAATTCAATTCAAACCAATTACATATTTATCTTCCAACTAAAATTTCCTTTAAGTCATTTAAAAACTCTATATATACACAATATCTTAAATAGGTGCTTAACCATATAATATAAATAATCAAACTCCATTATTAATCTTATTTTTATTAAACAATTTTAAACATAGCTTAAATTCAAGAATTTTAACTATATATATAATAATATTTATATAACATCAAAAATTAATATTTATTAAACCGTATATTCCTTTCCAAAACAATAGAAATCATTTCAAAATATTTTTATATATAGATCGCGGTGTCTGCATATAATTTTCTATCCTATGGTCAAGTGATACGGATATTTATCATTTCAATCAGTAATTTAAAATAAAAATACGGTTATATATCATTTCAAAGAGCAATCCCGAATGAAGTAAAAAAATGGATAACAACTTGTGGTTTAACAATATAAATAAACATCCATTCATCCAATATCAATCATCAAACATTTATCACAAACATCATCCAATCCAAACAATAACCTTAATATATAACCGGTAATAAATAACAGATATTAACTAGCAGTTTATATTCAATAATAAATTAAATAACTGTCTAACTAGCAGTTCATATGCAATAAATAAATAAATAACAATTTAATTGGCAGTTTATAAGCAATGCATAATTAAATAACAATTTAATTAAATAAATTTAATTTAACTGGGATGATGATTAAAAATATGCCAAACAATCATAAATAAATTTCTAAACACATCACAAATCAATTGAACGAACATAAGAAATTTTAGAAGTTGTGAGTGAGTTAAAACACTCACCTTTTGAATTTAAATTGAATTAAAATCCAAATTAAACCCAAAATTTGCACAGTCTCCAAATTCATCCAAACCAGCTTCGAAATGTCCGGAATTCAAATACGATCCTAGCGGAGAAAACCGCGTGAAATTTCGACCTCGTAAGCAAAAGTTATTGCGATTAGAACGATTGAATTAGGAATTTAAATAAAATAAAATAAAACAAACAAGGTAATAACTCTCACGCCACGTCATCAATAACAGTTCCATCTTCCTTCTCTCGCACGCTAAGAACACGCGACACAGACCGAAACGTGCACGAACGTGAAACCCAGGTAACCGTACGCACGAACACTGCTGCTCCCTCGTGACAACCCATGCTTGCCGCCGACGTTCCCCAAGGCCGCGTCCATGAGCGAAGCCCCGCCCTATCACCATCGATGCCACAAATCTTGCTGGCGCCACCAATCAATCACTAACCCTAATCGAATTTTGCGAAAAAGCCGACCGTTGAATCGCCAAATAAACTGCATGGATGAAGTCCCCTCGGTCCTCTCTTCAAAACCCAGAAAGGATTTCCCGATCAGGCAAAATCCATCGTCGAGCGATGAACGGCCGAAAATTGATTTGCGATTTTTGGAAAATTGATGATTCAAAACCAAAAACAAACTGCAGATCTGGGATGCATACCTCGAGAGCTTCAATATATAATTTTTCTGAATTTGTTTTAGGAGTTTGAAATTTCACTTTGATTTTTGAATTGCAATTGGATTGGGGATTGTCTGCCATTGAGATGAGGAGGTGAAGAGGAATCGTACGCACAGACAAATGAGAATGAGGGACAATTAGGGTTTATAACAGGGTATTTATAGACAAGGTTGAAAAAGAATAGATGGATCAGATTGGTATACGCGCCGAACGCTAAATGGCCCAAAAAGCCCGTTTCGACCCCGGAACGAAATTGGGTCAACCCATATATCAAAATAGGTGTTTTAAAATATTTTAAATGCAATAGAAAAGGTTTCAAGTCCAAATTCCATCATATGGAAAAGTTATGCTAAAATCAATATTTTTCAAATTGATTTCAGTTTAATTTTTTCAAGGCGTTTCAAGCCCGTACGTTCAAACGACAAGCCCGATCGCTACGAAACTTGAAATCCTATAATAATTCACCATTACGATTGGATGAAACTGGTTTCGTCGAAATCCGAGTCAGTAGCCAAAATGGCGATTTTTCCATTAATTAAATAAATTAAAAATTAATTAATTAAATCAAGTTTACAAATTTTATTTCGATAATTGACAAATTTCAACATTTTTAATTTTTTAATCATTTACAATGATTTAACAAATTTAAATGTCAATTTAACGTTGATTCATTCATCAATTTCAGTGTTAAATTTCATTTTTTCTTACATTCAGAAATTATAAATTAAATAAATTTATTCATTACTGTATTTAGTTTCAATTTAAATAAATTTATTAATTATCACTTGAAATCTCAATAAATCCATTTAATTGATTAAATCTTGCTATTCAATAAATTGGCATCTTATGGTTAAAACTTGCATTGATTTATATTACATTTCATTAATGTGTATTCCATTTCATATTAATTGTCATTAACGTAATATTTTATTTCATTCAATTTCAATAATACATTTATTACAGCTCACACAATAAATTTATCAATATGAATTTCAATTGTTTTCATTCACTCATTTGCCATATTATGGATAGAGTTTACATTTGTTACTTAAACAACATTCTTCAATTTCTAATTAAATCTACTCTAACTGCACTAATTAAGTCAATTTCTATGATTTCTTTCAAATTAAATCTTATGAACTGCACAATAGGTATCTTATAACAATTGTAACCATTAAACTTTAATTACCTTTAAGTTTATTTACTTCAACCCAATATTATAACTACTTACAAAACATTGATTTTATTCAATGACCATTTATTATAATTTAAATTCCCTAATTTAATTCAATTCTTACATTTTGTTTTCATATATTCAATTTGTCGCTAGGTATACATCTACAATATTTCCATTAAATTGAATTACATTCGATTTATTAATAATTATCCTAGTTAACATTAACGTGACATTTTATTTATTTTTATTGCAATTGATTCAAAATTCAATTCTTAATTCTTAATATCCTCTAAATTAACAACTTCCAAATATTGTATTACTTCTCACATTAATGTAACTTTTGTTTATATTTGTTAAATTTTGGTTTCTCATTTCAATTAATAGACTAAATAAACAGGCAACACATAATTATAGTCACCGTTTACTTTTAACTACATTTACAAAGTTTATTGCTTACCATCAACACTGTATTATTTCACTAATTGATTCAATACCAACATTTGCTTACCTATGTTTCATTTACAACAAATTTTTACTTTCACACTTTCCGTTATTATATTAATTACCATTTAAATAACGTTTATTATCTACAACAACATTATAATCACTTATCTACATTGATTGCATAAATTTTCAATTTATTACGTATCACTTCATCGGTTAATATAACTTTGAATTCATCAAATCACCACTAATTATATCATTTCATTTGTTAATCCAGTATTCCTTTTTGTTTTCTTATATTCAATTCTTAGCCTCGTATAACAATTCCCATTACTTTAATTAATTGTAATTTTATTTCAATTGTTAACACTTAGCTTTAATTTCCAGGGTTGCATTTCATTTTCAACATTTACTTCAATATAAATTATAAAATCTTTATTTTTTCCTTAATTTAATTACAAAATCTTAATTAAATTAACCAATTTTATTTATCAAAATTTACGGGTCGTACATTTTAGTTATGTTGTTCTATTTTCAGCTTTGTATTTGTGGACTTCTTTGCATTTGGGATTTTATGTTGTATCTGTTTTCAGACTAATAGCATGTATTCGGTTTTGAGACTTTGTGATAGTAGCTTCATGAACTACTATAGTATTTTATTTTCCGCTGCGAGATATTCTGATGTTCTGTGTCGGTGATTCTGTGATTTTATTTTATTCGCACAGAATTTTAATACAATCTGTTATTTTGTACTATTCAATTCCGATATGTGTGGATTACTGTCGATTTGAATGATGGAAAATAGCAGGTCGTTACATGATTAAGATTCTTATATTTATTAAATTTGATTTCAATTGAAACGACAATTGAAATATGCTACCGTTAGTTATTTACATTGCTATATATATGGTGTTATCTGTATCTATTCACCTGTGACATCTGACACCATTATCTGTCATTTATATTGATGAAATATGCCTGCTGTATTATTATCAAATCTGCTATCACTCTGCAAGTTCCCTGTTAGTATAGAATTCCCTATGGGTTGAAATGATACATACCCGAACGATCTGTAGAATAGGAGAAAATCGTTATGGGCTGAAATGATAAACCGAAGCGATTTTCAATGAATTGAATTTGGGATTGCGGGTTGAAATGATATATACCTGTATATATATATATATATATATATATATATATATATATTTAAATTGCAAATAGAAATGATAGATATCTGTATCACTTGACCATAGGATAGAAAATTATATATAGGCACCGTTGGTCTACATATAAATATTTTGAAAATGATTTCTATGGTTTTGGAAAAGAAATTTATGGTTAATAAATATTGATTTTAAAATACTATATATATGTGTGTATTTTATAAAGTTTTTAAATTTAGATTTTTAAATTTATATGTTTTGAAAATGGTATAGTTATAAGTTAATTTTGAAATTATAAATTTCGAGAATTTATTTATATAATTTTTCTATTTTTAAAATATATAAATAGATTTAGTATATAAATAGATTTAATAATATGTTTAAGTATTTATTTAAAATATAGAGTTTACAATAGAAATTGGTTGAAATGGTATTTATTGAAGAATTATACTCCAATAAGTTTGATGTGAAATTTATTAAATTTGAGGTTTGAAGATATGATTTTATAAGTTGATTTTTGATTAAAAGTGATTTAAAAGAATATCCTCAAATTTACATAAAATTGAAACGGGATATTTTGTTTATTTAAATTGTTTTTTGGAGTTGTGTTTAAATATTATTGAAATGATTAAGTTAATATTTCAAAACTAAATAATAATGAAGTTAAATTTAGATATAAATGAAATTGTCGAATTTAGTTTTGAAACGTTGAATATTTAAAGCTTTGAAATATATTGACTTTGAAATATATTGAAATTTAAATGGTTTATTTTGTAGTTCAAATCTGCATTTGAAATCGATATAATCTGAAATGGTTTATTGAGAAACTGAATTGAACTGAAATTGATGAATTAAGATTTAATTAAATTTAACTTTGGAATTTGAGTTGATTTGAATCGATTTGTGAAATTGAGGAAATTATAAATATTTTACTTTGTAAATTATTTTAATATTTATATATACTATTTTAATATAAAATTATTTTTAATATGTACTATTTTAATATACTAATTATTTTAATATATACTATTTTTACTTATAACTAATTTATATATAAACTATTTTATTTTATAAACTATTTTATTTTTATACTATTATTAATATCTATACCGTTTAAAGGAAAGTGTATGATTTTCGAAGTGTTATAATTTCAAGTGTTTTGTAATTTCGGAAGTGTTATAACTTTGAAAATGCTATGATTTTTGAAATGGATATATTTGAAGTGAAAATGATATGTTATTGAAATCGAAATGATATTTTGGTTTTGAAATATAAACTATTTTGAAATGACCACGGTGTTGTGAAATAAGCGTTTGGTTGTTAAATCGACCGGGATCGGATATTGTCATACTCTTTGCCAACACCAAAACCACTTTAACAACTGTGTACGTGGTGGAGATTCCAAAATAAAGTAGGACGGTTTGGTGACGATTCTACGTGGTATTTACATAGCACTGACTCCCGTGAGTCAGCTTGATGCGGCTAAAACTTACATGTTTAAATTGAGTAAGTACAGGTACCGGGAAGCCGTTTGGCTGGATTTGGTTGCGCTAATTGCTAAAATAATAAGATGCTTGCTTAAATGCTAAATAAAGGTACGCCTATGCAATAAAAATAGGAAATATGAACTGTTTTTGTTTTTCCGATCGTGTGGGTCGATGTATATATATTTGTATCTTTTGTCAAATTACAAAAGCTCCTCCTTACAAAGGAGACGCTGCCAAAAATTTTCAAAAATTTTGGGAGTTAGAAGATTTTTGAAAAAAATTTAGAAAATTTTTGTTAGCGACAAAACGATTTCAAATTGGAAATTGAATTAAATTAATGGATGAAACTAATTTAAAATAATGATATAAATCAGTAATAAATGGAATATAAAATTCAATATTCAAAATTGAAGATAAATTGAATTCATATGGAAATGGGAAAAACTAATTTGAATAGAAGTAGATATGAAAAACTCTGTAAGGAAGTGTATAAAATGATTTTAAAAGCTATGATTGGATACTATTGCTAAGTAGGATATGCAGGTATTACAAAGCGAAAGGAAAATTAGTTTTGATTTCAGAAGATAAATTTGAATTGCTCGACAAAAAAGGTATGCGTTTAAATTTCTGTGTGAAATTTGATTGGGTTTTTGATCTAGCCACTTGGCTTTGGTTTTCTTCTGGAATTTGGGAGCCGTAGAGGAATTTTATTGTTATACCGAGCTAGCCGCGCTAATGAGATGCTGGTGAAATTTTTCGAAAATTTAGAGAGTTAGAAATTTTTTGAGAAAGTTTTGATAATTTAAATTTGAATTGTTAACTAAATAATATTATTGGGACTTAAGGATAAGTCTGGAAAGCTAGAAAAAGGGTTAATGTGTCTTTAATAAAAAGCTTGTTTTGAGAATTGTTTGGAATTGTTTGGTTTTGGAAAAAAAGTAAACGGGTATTGGACCATTCTTCCTAACTAGTAATTTCGGGGACGAAATTCTTTTAACGGGGGAGGAATGTGACGACCGGGAATTTTTGAGCATTTGAAATGGGAATATTTAATTTATTTTAAATATTTGAAAGGTTAATTTTAACTTGAATTCCAAATATTACTATTTATTTATTGAATTTAATAATTGGAAGTAGGGTGAAATATTGAATCTTCAGTTTTAAGCTTGTTAAAAATAATTTGAAGGCTTGTAAAATTTATATCGATGGTACCGGAGGTAGTAAAAGTGTTGAAATTGAATTTGGAAGTGTTTTTTTAAGTTTTGAAATTATATCATTTAAATTGATATTTAAAAGTAGACTTCCGAGAGATAGTCTCGGAATTCGACGAAACCAGTTCCATTGGACTCGTAATACTGTATTATTATCGGATTTCAAATTTCGTAGTGATCAGAGTTGTTATGTGAGTGTACGATATATAAATGCACTGAAATTTATATCGAAAACTTAATAAATAACTGGTTCAAAAAGCTATCTTCTCCATGCGTTCGAATTAGGACTCGAAACCTTTTCCATTGCGTTCGGAATAGGGGTATAACATTATAAACGCCTAGCGGCACGCTTCAATAGGAAGTCAAGATTTTGAGTTGCGGTTATCGAGGGAATTTGAATTTAAATTTGAAATTCTGGTCAACTTCAGCTGAATCCTTTCCACATCATAACTTTTGCCTTCACCTCAATGTCACTGTAGTAGCCTAAACTTGCTTCTCTAACACACTTTCCTTTTTATGACCAAGCACAAAAAATAAAATAAAATTCAATGCTTCGTATAACATCCCGAACACCCTTTCAATTCCCTTCCAGTTCGAGTTTAAAATCGAAGACGAGCTCTTTTGTTTAAAAAAAATGGAGGAACCGTAAAGGGGATTCAAAATCGAAAATTACTACCTCGTTCCTTTTACACCGTGGTTCCCTTCTTCCTCTTGCCAGTTCGAGCGAAAAATAGGAGGGATTTGAAATTGAACCCAAATCCATTCAAACGAAATCATCTTCAATCGATCGCTCGCATGGGAGTTTCGAATGGCCACGTCATGATGGGAGTGTCGAGCTAGCGATGCGAGTGGGCGATGACGTGAGTTCAAGGCATTGTCATAGGAGGATTGTTCGAAGGGGATCTAGGGTTGGCTCACGACGGGACATTACGGAGAGCTTCGTCAACGTCTTTGATTTGGGGTTGTTCGACCAAGCAAGGGAAGGGTGTTGTGGCCATTGGCATAGCGCTGCGTTGGTTTCAACTTCGTAGCCAGGTCGAGGTGAAAAGCAATTCGCGAAGCTAGGGTTTGAGTAGAGAATTGCGATTTCTGTTGGCGCACGCGTCTCGAGATGTTGGCCGCGATGTGGATGCATGCGTGATATGGGGTTGGTTGCTACTTGATTCTTCCTGGATCAAGCGATAGTTACGATAATTTTATCTATAAATTATTTTGCAGAAAAATATATGAAGTTTTATGATGAAAATTATAAAGTTCAAACAGAAATGTGTCGGGTTGAAAGAATTGTAATCAGGTGTAGACTAGAATTGAAAAGGAGGTTATATATATATATAAATATATAAGGTTGAACAGAATATATATAGATCAGACAAAGGGGAAATTATTAGTTTAAATTAAATTATTAGTAGATTAAATTTGTTAAATGGTAATAAATTGTTTGGTTAATTCAAATGTCAATAAAATTTTGAATTGTTTATACAAGGTAAAAATCATGGAGGAGATAGCCAGTTTGGATTGGATTGCAAACAAATAAAGGTGAGTTAATCTCACTCACCTGGTCGCTATTTAAATTTAAAATGGTTAAATTTAAATAATTGGTTGAATGATTGGATTAATTTGACATACTATATTATGTATAGTAGTGTATAGTATATATTGGAGTGATTGATTTCCCGCATTATATAGCGGATGAGATCTTATGCGCCGCATAATAGCTGATGATATTATATTAATCTCATATACCGTGATATTCTACTTCGAAGTGGAATTGGTATTTTATATTGTGCCAATGTCTGTGGATGCAGGGAAACAGGTTCGAGGGATCCAACTGGATTCCTCAAAATTATTTAGATTGTTTAATATTTTGTGTTATAATTATTTGATATTCTACGATGAATTATAGTGATAATTGGAATATTGAATTTAAAAATGAATTTGGTTTTAAATTCCTTTACACTTCCATTATAAAATGAGTAATTAATTTATTTAATGAAGTAAATAAAAAGATAGTTAATTACAGGTTGAGATTAACCAAGAGTGATTAATATTGTGGTTTAATTAATGTAATTAATTTAGATTAGTATAAATTAAAATGATAAGTGATATATGAGAAATTAATTAATATAAGTAATTAAGGATTAATGTAATTATAGTTAATTCAATTTTGAAGTAGTTAAAGATTAATTACTATTTTGGTTAAGAATAATTAATTTGTGTAATTAATTAAAGATAATTTCTTGAATGTAATTGAACGATAATTAATCCAGGGTGATTAATTAAGATGGATGATTAAAGGATGATTAATTAATTAATTTGAAATTAATTAATTTCAAGTGAATGAATTTAAGTGATAGAGGTTAATAATTCAGAGTTAATTAAATTAATTTTTGAAGTGATCAAGCTTTGCTTATGGATGATTGAATGGTATTGGATGCCTTGAATGAGTTGATATCTCTGATATGAAATGATTTGTAGTATCATATGTTTGGGAGGACTGATATTGTTCTTATCTATCAATGACGAATTGTTGTGTAAAGGGACATCCTGTATTTAAAGTTGAAGTGTATTTCATTTGGATAACTTGGGTTAGGATGACGTGAGACTCGAAGGGACAAGAGTCGGTTACTTGAAAATACCCGAAACAACTTCGAATTTTTATAGATTGATATATGAAATCAATAGGCTAGAATGAAATGATTTAAGTGAATTGGACTATTTAATCTAAATTTTGGTACATAGGAAATTGATGTGTGAAATAAGTGATGTCTATAACAAATTGTGAATTTATAAATTGGTACGAGTTACCTCGGGTTTATATAAGTTGTATGCTTTGTATTCCATGTTAAATGGGTTCACTCACGCTGGTTTCCAGCTTGACTCGGGTGTTACTTTGATGTAATGCTCGGGTCAGTCTGAGTATTACAGATTTTCAGGTAAGGACGTTCTAGAGCTCAGGAGGCGAGCTGGATGGCAAGAACGTATGGAGTGTTTCCGCTGTATTATATTGTTGTATATCTGAAACATGATGATTGTGTATATCCAGTGTCTATATATATGTGTAACTCTGATGTATTATAAATGTATTTGACAGATATAGAATTCCTTTGTATAACTGATATTATTTGTTATTATATTTTATCCCCTGCGAATGTGAGATGTTGGTGTTTTTGTTCTTCTTATTCTTCTATCTCTTTCTTCTTTTTCCTAACTATCTGGAATTTTCGGGATCGAAAATTTTGGGTCGTTACAATAATATATTCTAATAAGAATACATCCACACATATCAGAGTGAAGCCTAAATCAAAAGATATAACCATATGATAAAGGAGATCCATAAGAACGCTAGTTTTACAAATCTTTTCCAAATCATTTGAAATTTACATATGTGATTAGAGAAGGTTTAAAACATATTTTAGAGTCTGAAAATGCTTTAAAAGCACATTAAACATCATATAGTGGCGAACTAGTGAGCAAAGGCTTAATACCACTTACCAAAATCCAAAACAAATCCAAATATGCACAAATCTTGAGATGAACAGTAGATCAAAGTAATCTCTAACAGAAAATCTCTAAATCCAATGTTAATCTTGCTAGTCTCTCCTTAACGATAAGATTTGGCTAATTACAGTAGGGTGTAGGGTATTTTTTTTCTAAATGGTTAAAAGGGGTGTTCTCTCAATTTTTAGGAAGCGTAAAATGATGGAGAGAATCCCATTAGCCCTATACCGATGCTAATCCCGAAATGGGCTTTAGGGCTAGCCACTAACCCACTAATTACCATTTAAGTTGTTAAAATCAAGTGAATATTCAAATAGCCATATCTCCCAAATCTTAAGTTCATTTTTGTAATATGACACACTACGGAAAGAGAAACCGTCATCCCGATCTAATGGAAGTGGTTTCAGATCCCAATTAGAATTATATCAAAATTTATAGTCCATACAAAAAATTTAGCGTCAGAATCGTCTAGTAAAAATTTCTAAAGATGGAAAATGTCTCTAATAGTAATTTCCCAAAATCATATAATTATACGACCTCATATAAAAATAATATTAATATTTTAGGATTCTCCAATGCATAGAATAAGGGTCCTCACAATTTACCTAAATAACTTCCACGAGACTTACATCCAAAATGGTTCAAAATATCTGTTGATAACATGGAATTCCTTAAGACAATTTGCTTCTTTCCACCTTTAGTCTTCTGTCCCTAGTCCATTTTGTTTCAGGCACTTTTCCTTAGAGGTCGTGATGTAGTCGTGAGGTTTTGATATCAGTTGCATATGTCTGCTTTCCTTTGGAATTCCTTTTTGGTTGCTCCCTTGTTCTAAGGGAAATGTACTTCATGACTATCACTTTAGCTATACTTCCATGTGCCAAAGTTTCGTGGGCCCATAGTGGGCAAGAAAAGTGGTTGGTATCGAGTAGAATGTACGCGATACCGAGTATGCTCCTTTGCTCTAATGGCTTTGCAAGTTCTTGAGTGTAATCCTCTTATCCTTTTAAGTAGGTTCTCAAGTCCATGAATGGTTTCGTCATCTACATGAGATTTGAATTCTTCAAAAGGCTGCTTGATTAAAAAACCATATAACACTTGCCCACTAAAATATGCATATGTTGGAAACAAATCATGCTCAGGAATGAGAAAACCATTTATTGCAATCCATCCATATCCATTAACTATCTAAGAGTCGCTGTAATGATCACGGATTTTTATAAATTTTAAATTGATAATTAAATTAAATGTAGATTTAAAATGTTGAAATTTATTGATAAATTGATTTGAAAATTCAATTATGAAGTATTTAAATAAAAATATAAATATCTCAAATTATTTATAGTAATATGAAATAGAAATTTATTTATATTTAACAAGTTTAACAAATTAATACAATACAAGAAACAAAAGAAAAAAATAATAAAAATAAATACACCAAGTTAAGATTCAAACAAATAAAAATACACTCAAGTATTTAAGTTGGAAATAAAATATTTAAGATTACAAGATGGAAATTAAAACATATGTATGAGATAAATTATATAGTTTTGTAAAATAGTAAGTAAACACATTAACTAAAATTTAACAGCACAATTTAAATAGAAATTTATTTACATTATAAAGTGATATAACAAAAGAAATAAATATACTCAAGTATATAAGCAAGACAAAGACAAAACAAAGCAAAAGTATGTAACCAGACAACAAAATATAAATATCTTTGGCTTGCAAAATAAAAGTAATACATTCAAGTGCAAGCAAATAAATGATAAGAATGTAGCCTGTGAGTAGAATGGCAAGTACAAACAAAATATACATTAAGTTTAAAAGCAACAAGGCGAAAAAAATTAAGTAAAAATCCACCACAAAGTCTTCTCAACACATACAAAAATATACATCAACCTGCATAAGGGTAAACAAATCAAATTTGATATGGAAGAGTAGCTTGCAAATGAAGTACCAAAGTAATTAATGTAACATGCTTCACGCATTTAATGCAAGCATACCAAGCCATGCCTATTATACAAAACAATATGTTTAACCTGTACACATATCCTTTATATCAGCCTCCACATAAAAAAAAGTCTCTGAGCATAATAAAAGAAATATTGTACCTGTATTGTAAAATTAATAATATACCCTATAAGCTTTCTTATATATATATCAAGCTCTTCATCCTATTCCATTTCGTTCATCAAAACTGAAACAAAACAAAGAGAAATTAGAAAAATCTAAACACAGATCAAAAAAGGAATTTTCAAATCTGAAGCAACTAATTCAAGAACACAGATTCAACTTTAATCAGTAGATCAATTCAAGCTTCAATTACAAGGATTAGGAAATCAAATAACAAATCAATCTGAAAGAATCAAATTCCAGATTTAAAATATGTTCCAGGTTTTCAAAACATAGCCTCTGTTCTTCTCTGCTTCAATCTCTAGTGAGTAACTTATTCTTTTTAGATATTTTAAAGTATAAAACTGTTGCTTATATATATATAGGTATATCTGTGAGTAAGCTTGTTTATACATATTGATCCTCTGAGTGAAATTGAGAGTTGGAAGTGTTTATACAGGCTCACTGTTATTACTCTGAACACCAAATTTTGATTTCAAAAATCATTACTTCACGATCTACTTGATATTTGGCCTTCAGGTTAAACAAATGTTGTCTGTTTAACTTTGAACTAAGTTTTAAAAACAAAATCAAGATAAAATAACCTGTTGGAGGCTCTGGAAAAGCCAAGAACTGAGAAACATCATCATATATACAGAAAATTCGAATGTCTTAATTCTCAAATTCAAATATATAATTTGAATTCTTATACCTTGACTTGATTTTTAAGGCAAGAATTGGAATTTTTAGATCACGAATTCAAGAGGGGTTGGGTTTTGTTCGAATTTCATTGTTTGGGGAAATTCTGGCGAATATGTCGAGGAGGAGGGTGGGGGTTTTGTGTAGAGATGGAGGAGTATACGGTCGTTGCAGGAAAAATGGTGGATGGGGGTGTAGATGGCCGAGGTGGCGGCGGCGCAAGGTTTAAGTTCGTAAACCTAATTTTTTTTAGTGGTCAAGGAATCGATTGACGTGGCTTCTCTCGTGCATCGAGTTGCACGCGACCGTGGGTGATGGAGGAGGTGAAGTTGACGATCGCGTGACCGGAGTTGCACGAATTCCGGTGGCCGAGGTTGGGTGAACGGCGCGTTGACAGGATAGGGCGTTGTTCCTTCTCGTGTTCCAAGTTTCGAGTTTTACTCGAATTCGAATTTGAGTGGAAAATGGGGATTCTGATGGGCTGAGATGGACGCGAGGGTGAACGTTGACTTGCTCGGCGATGAGGCGGCGGCTGGAAGCAAGCGACGGTGATGTACACGTGCACCGTGCACTTTGATATCCTGGTGAACTTTGGGTTTGGGTGGAAGTAGTTCTCGTGTGTTTTACTCGAGTGATTCGAGTATTCACTCGAAGTAGATACGAGTTTGAATCGAAGCAATTTAGGGATTGCTCGAGTATTAGTTTGGTTACAGGTTTTTGATAAAAACCTGTCACTGTTTTTAATTTTTAAAAATGAAATTTGGATTTTATATCAAAAGTTTTAAATCAAGGTTCTTAAACAAAGATTAAAATCAAGTTTTATTCAAAGTTAAAATATGGATTCACGTTTTCTTGAATTAAAATCTGGAATTTAAAATCAGTTTTAAATCTGAAAGTGTTTTTAGCAAGTTTATATTAAATAGTTTTTAAAAAAAGTAGATTTGTTTTCAAACAAATGTTTACACTTGAATTTTGATAAACTTCTTTTTATAAAAGGGTTTTTGAATGGAAGTATATGATTTGTTTTTAACTTGAATTTGCAAGTTAAATAATTAATAGCTTAATTTTAAATAAAAATTAAGTAATCTAATTTAAAACTTTTCTTATATAAGCTTCATATATAAGTAAACAATATACCTTACATTGTTTAAGAGTTTTATAATTATATTTAAATTTGGTTAAAGTTTTAAATGATAAATCATTTTGAATCTTAAATTCAAAATGTAATTTTAATTTAAATTCAAAAGCGTAATGTTCTACACCTTAATATTAATTAAGTGATTAATAAAGAAATAAACTATCTTATAGATAATTAAGGTATTAAATGATTTAATCAACAAGGTAATTAAAGAATAATTTATTTTATTTATAAATTAATAAATTAAATTAATTAGAAATGATTAATAATGAACCAATCTAAGATAATTTCTTAAGAAAGTGATTAAGAAATGTAATTGGTTAATGAAGATAATTAACTAAGGATCATTAAGTAATGATTAAGGTGATTAATTTTAATAATTAATTGGATTAATTAATTTAAATAATCAATTATAAATTGTTTAAATGTAATTACTAAATGAAAGTAATTAAGGATTAATCGCTTATAGTAATAAATTTTGGATCTTTTGATTAATTAAAGATAATTAATTATGAAATTGGTTTAAAGGGTTGATTTAATTAATATGATTAATTAAGAATAATTTAATTAATTGAAGTGTATGATAAATTAATTTATATCAAATGATTCGAATTAATTAATCAGAATTGGAAAATAAATTCATAAGTACATAAATATAATTGGAAATTAATTTAATTAATCCTGCTTATAAATGATTATTACATGCTTGACCGTACTTATGAATGATTGTATTGTATGAGATACCTTGAAATTGATTGTCCTATCTGATCTGTGATATTTTGTTTTGTGACTGTGTATAATTTATCCATTCATTTACATTGTTATATATCTGTGAATCTGTGAATGGACGATAAGCGTTATAGTTTATATCGCTTATCAACTATATTCTGTGTTTTGATCTATGATGGTTGAATAATGTTGCACTATTGTGTTAAACCCCTGGACCACACTTATACACACACCAATATGGATTTCACGAGGAAATCGATTAAGTCATAGATTTGAAATGATTTTCAAAGTTGAATATTTAAATTCAAATGTTTTGGAAATGGATTGGATTTAAAGTGAAAAGCTTTTGAAATGGAATTTCAAAGATGAAATATAGTTTGGATAACTTGATTGAGTTTTGAAATTTAAATATTTTGATTTAAATTTGAATTCAATATTTGAAATTGAATTCTATGATTTGGAAACTAGGGTTTAGAAAGGTTATTCAACTTATAAATGAGTTTATATGGGTTAAACTTTTTAAAGGTATTGATTTGGAAATTTAAATTTAAATTCAAAGGCTTTAACTCGTGTAAATATAATTGATTTTTCAGACATGGAACTATTTGTTTTCAAATAATAAAAGCTTTCATATAGGAAGTGAACTTCCAAATTATGTTAAAAAGGATTTCAAGTTAAAAATGAAAATGATTTTCCAAGTTATAGAAACGATTTGAAAGCTATAAGTTAAATTTTAATTTAAAGATTTTAAACGAGTTAATCCAGTTGAAATGGAAATTATTTTGAAATCCGTAAATGGATCTTTATGAAAATGGGTGAACTTAGTGAAATAAATCTTTTGTTTAAATGATTTGAAATGGTAATTTGTTTAAACCATTTGAAAGAAAAGTTTTGAATTATTAAGTTGTGACTTAATTGAAACCCCATATCCATATGTTTTAAATGTTGCCCTCACTATTCGGTTTAGCCAGGAAATGACCTTTGTGTCGGATAACTCATTCCGAATATGTGATTCGATGTTATGGATAACATTTGAAGACCAGTGGTGAAGACCAGGTATTTGCGAGAATGGTAGGATGACCTATCGATTGTCTCTGCACTGAGTTGCTCCGGTATAGAGATTCCCTAAGTGATCGGAAGTCCTATCGGGATTGTGAATACCCGGATTGCAAGGACTTCTTTGGAAGTGCCTTCGGTTCTGTTCTAAATCCAGAACAGACATGTACGGATTGTATGTCTGACATTACATTTTGAGATATAAAGAAGATTTCATTCAAATACATTTCTGTTGGTGGTAGAGAATTTATTCTTTTAGCTTAACACCCTTAGAAGATATGTAGCTGAAGGTTTTCTGCAATATATTCCCAGCTTGGTAATGTGGCATGCTGAGTGCTGCTGATCATTTGTTGATCAAAGCGTGGCTTTTGTAAAAAGCATAGCTTTGTGGAAGAGACTTCGTCGAGCCTCACAACCCGGTAATGGTCAAAACAGGAATCGTGGCAGCAAGGTGTCAGGGGTAGCTTCCCTAGGGTATGACCATTCCTTCTGGAAAGGGGTAGTATCATGGTATGGAGCCCAGATACTTACTCATGTGGATACACGATATCTATTACTGTGTGGTGTTGTTGGAATCGAGGCCTCGTATAAAGGTCCCAAAGGACCGGGGGTGGCATATCTGAGGTTTTGTATATTCCCCGGGAAGGGGGGTAGCAGGCCTTGTTTGGTAGAGATCCGATTTGGTTCTCGGGACGTCCTTCCAGAGGCGTTCCATTTTGGTTTGGGAAGTTCCTTTGCCCGACCATTTGTTGGAAATCCATTCTTCAAATACGTACCTTGTACGGTTTTAGTTGTATTACCTCCCATCTACTTATGGTGGCGCCCCACTGTTTGGATGGTAGTTATAGTAGGCATAGTTCGAAATGTCTATGTTGGCTAAGATTTATATTCTACTTTCGAAATGTTTTATCCACTTTGCACTTATAGTAATAATATCAAAGGAATTCGTGTATCAAGCATATTTGACTATCATAAGAAGAAATCTCCTCCGATTATGCGTTTGCATTGTGTGTGTGTGCGGGAGGCCTTATGGTAGTCTCATTTTCTAAAAGCATTGCGAATCTAATTTAAAATTATCTTGCTATTTGTTTTTGAAAGATAAACTGTTTTTGTTACTCACACCAGTCCCATGACTGATCCGGAGTTTATTGTTTCTTTCCTAAACTCTGGGTGCTCATTATTTTCTACATGAGCAGTCTAGAGTTGGGTTTTTCAGATAGTCAGGTTTAGTAGGTTATCTGGAGCTAGTTCAGTCTTTGGATATGGACTGCATTGCTTATGTTTGTGCATCGTGATGTTGGATCGAGTTGCTGTTGTTGGAGTTGTCTTTTGAAGACTATTTTAGAGTTATATTGTTCTGCTGCTAGATGTTATCTATTTTTCTTTTCCGCTGCTATTTTCTTGTATCATATCTCTGATGTATATTGATATTCATTGTATCACTCTGTTGTATTAGATATTGTATATCAATGTATTATTCTTTTTTTTCGCTGTGTTGTTTACTTAATGTTGTTATAAGCTCCGGCGAATCGGATTTGAACGGTCGAATCTACGGCATTCGAATACGATGTGAAGTATGGATGTCGATTTTCGAGCGCGAAAAATTCGCTTCGTTACAAGTGGTATCAGGGCTAAGGTTAAAACTTTAGCTCAGGAGGATAACACGTTAAGTAGCTCATTAGAGATAGGGTGAAGTATGCCCTAGAATGGGTATATCCCTAAGATATCTGTTTAAATGCCTTAGTAAATTCTCTTACTATTCACTGATAGTGAGTATGAGTGCAAGAAGAGAACGAGATAGGGGACAGGGAAATACGACTATAATTGGTTAATACCCTGCAACAGTGGAAACAATCTTTTTCTTCTCAATCTCCTTTGATTCAATTTCAATTCTTATGATTGCTTCGTAACAGCTCCAGAAAGAAGTTTTGGTGTGATGATGGTCCTACGAATCGTTGTAGAAAATCCTTACTTCGTATCTTCATCAGTTTCTTACCAGTTTCTCGATTTAAACTTTAATGAATATGAGTTGAAAATTTTGAATTAAAATTTTAAATAAACTGGAAATTTCAAATTGAGTTAGCTTGATTAATAGAATATGAAGCTAATTTTGAATTGTATCTATAAAACGATTTCGTTTAAAACTGAATTTGAAATTCTAATATAATTTCTTGTGTAAACTGAAGTCCGAAGAGGGACAAATTGGTATTTATTTTGAGATATTCCGACTTGAGTTTGGAATACATATCTTGTAATTGAGAAATTGTAGAGATTGAATCTATCTCTGTGTTATTTTCGTGCCTGCAAATTTCGGGGACGAAATTTCTTAATGAGGGGAATCTGTAATGATCCCGGATTTTTATAAATTTTAAATTGATAATTAAATTAAATGTTGATTTAAAATGGTGAAATTTATTGATAAATTGATTTTAAAATTCAATTATGAAGTCTTTAAATAAAAATATAAATATCTCAAATTATATATAGTAATATAAAATAGAAATTTATTTATATTTAACAAGTTTAACAAATTAATACAATACAAGAAACAAAAGAAAATAATAATAAAAATAAATACACCTAGTTAAGATTCAAACAAATAAAAATACTCTCAAGTATTTAAGTTGAAAATAAAATATTTAAGATTACA
Organism: Allium cepa; assembly: GCA_030765085.1. NCBI lineage: Eukaryota > Viridiplantae > Streptophyta > Magnoliopsida > Asparagales > Amaryllidaceae > Allium > Allium cepa. The sequence goes on from CM060929.1 coordinate 294,212,898, forward strand.
AGATGGAAATTAATATATATATATATATATATATATATATATATATATATATATGAGATAAATTATACAGTTTTGTAAAATAGTAAGTAAACACATTAACTAAAATTTAATAGCATAATTTAAATAGAAATTTATTTACATTATAAAGTGATATAACAAAAGAAATAAATATACTCAAGTATATAAGCAAGACAAAGACAAAACAAAGCAAAAGTATGTAACCAGACAACAAAATATAAATATCTTTGGCTCAAAAAATAAAAGTAATACATTCAAGTGCAAGCAAATAAATGATAAGAATGTAGCATGTGAGTAGAATGGCAAGTACAAACAAAATATACATTAAGTTTAAAAGCAACATGGCGAAAAAAATTAAGTAAAAATCCACCACAAAGTCTTCTCAACACATACAAAAATATACATCAGCCTGCATAAGGGTAAACAAATCAAATTTGATATGGAAGAGTAACTTGCAAATGAAGTACCAAAGTAATTAATGTAACATGCTTCATGCATTTAATGCAAGCATACCAAGCCATGCCTATTATACAAAACAATATGTTTAACCTGTACACATCTCCTTTATATCAGCCTCCATATAAAAAAAAAGTCTTTGAGCATAATAAAAGAAATATTGTACCTGTATTGTAAAAATAATAATGTACCCTATAAGCTTTCTTATATATATATATATATATATATATATATATATATATATCAAGCTCTTCATCGTATTCCATTTCGTTCTTCAAAACTGAAACAAAACAAAGAGAAACTAGAAAAATCTAAACACAGATCAAAAAAGGAATTTTCAAATCTGAAGCAACTTATTCAAGAACACAGATTCAACTCTAATCAGTAGATCAATTCAAGCTTCAATTACAAGGATTAGGAAATCAAATAACAAATCAATCTAAAAGAATCAAATTCCAGATTTAAAATCTGTTCCAGGTTTTCAAAACATAGCCTCTGTTCTTCTCTACTTCAATCTCTGGTGAGTAACTTATTCTTTTAGATATTTTAAAGTATTAAACTGTTGCTTATATATATAGGTATATCTGTGAGTAAGCTTTTTTATACATATGGATCCTCTGAGTGAAATTGAGAGTTGGAAGTGTTTATACATGCTCACTGTTATGACTCTGAACACCAAATTTTGATTTCAAAAATCATTGCTTCACGATCTACTTGATATTTGGCATTCAGGTTAAACCAATGTAGTCTGTTTAACTTTGAACTAAGTCTTAAAAATAAAATCAAGATAAAATAACCTGTTGGAGGCTCTGGAAAAACCAAGAACTGAGAAACGTCATCATATACACAGAAAATTCGAATGTCTTAATTCTCAAATTATATAATTTGAATTCTTATACCTTGACTTGATTTTTAAGGCAAGAATTGGAATTTTTAGATCACGAATTTAAGAGGGGTTGGGTTTTGTTCGAATTTCATTGTTTGGGGAAATTCTGGCGAATACGTCGAGGAGGAGGGTCGGGGTTTTGTGTGGAGATGGAGGAGTATACAGTGGTTGCAGGAAAAATCGTGGATGGGGGTGCAGATGGCCGAGGCGGCGGCGGCGCAAGGTTTAAGTTCGTAAACCTAATTTTTTTTAGTGGTCAAGGAATCGATTGACGTGGCTTCTCTCGTGCATCGAGTTGCACGCGACCGTGGGTGATGGAGGAGGTGAAGTTGTTGATCGTGTGACCGGAGTTGCACGAATTCCGGTGGCCGAGGTTGGGTGAACGGCGCGTTGACAGGATAGGGCGTTGTTCCTGCTCGTGTTCCAAGTTTCGAGTTTTACTCGAATTCGAATTTGAGTGGAAAATGGGGATTCTGATGGGCTGAGAGGGACGCGAGGGTGAACGTCGACTTGCTCGGCGACGAGGCGGCGGCTAGAAGCAAGCGACGGTGATGTACACGTGCACCGTGCACTTTGATATCCTGGTGAACTTTGGGTTTAGGTGGTAGCAGCTCTCGTGTGTTTTATTCAAGTGATTCGAGTATTTACCCGAAGTAGATACGAGTTTGAATCGAAGCAATTTAGGGATTGCTCGAGTATTAGTTTGGTTACAGGTTTTTGATAAAAACCTGTCACTGTTTTTAATTTTTAAAAATGAAATTTGGATTTTATATCAAAAGTTTTAAATCAAGGTTCTTAAACAAAGATTAAAATCAAGTTTTAATCAAAGTTAAAATATGGATTCAAGTTTTCTTGAATTAAAATCTGGAATTTAAAATCAGTTTTAAATCTGAAAGTGTTTTTAGCAAGTTTATATTAAATAGTTTTTAAAAAAAGTAGATTTGTTTTCAAACAAATGTTTACACTTGAATTTTGATAAACTTCTTTTTATAAAAGGGTTTTTGAATGGAAGTATATGATTTGTTTTTAACTTGAATTTGCAAGTTAAATAATTAATAGCTTAATTTTAAATAAAAATTAAGTAATCTGATTTAAAACTTTTCTTATATAAGCTTCATATATAAGTAAACAATATACCTTACATTGTTTAAGAGTTTTATAATTATATTTAAATTTGGTTAAGTTTTAAATGATAAATCATTTTGAATCTTAAATTCAAAATGTAATTTTAATTTAAATTCAAAAGCGTAATGTTCTACACCTTAATATTAATTAAGTCATTAATAAAGAAATAAACTATCTTATAGATAATTAAGGTATTAAATGATTTAATCAACAAGGTAATTAAAGAATGATTTATTTTATTTATAAATTAATAAATTAAATTAATTAGAAATGATTAATAATGAACCAATCTAAGATAATTTCTTAAGAAAGTGATTAAGAAATGTAATTGGTTAATGAAGATAATTAACTAAGGATCATTAAGTAATGATTAAGGTGATTAATTTTAATAATTAATTGGATTAATTAATTTAAATAATCAATTATAAATTGTTTAAATGTAATTACTAAATGAAAGTAATTAAGGATTAATCGCTTATAGTAATAAATTTTGGATCTTTTGATTAATTAAAGATAATTAATTATGAAATTGGTTTAAAGGGTTGATTTAATTAATATGATTAATTAAGAATAATTTAATTAATTAAAGTGTTTGATAAATTAATTTATATCAAATGATTGGAATTAATTAATTAGAATTGGAAAATAAATTCATAAGTAAATAAATATAATTGGAAATTAATTTAATTAATCCTACTTATAAATGATTATTACATGCTTGACCTTACATATGAATGATTGTATTGTATGAGATGCCTTGAAATTGATTGTCCTATCTGATCTGTGATATTTTGTTTTGTGACTATGTATAATTTATCCATTCATTTACATTGTTATATTATCTGTGAATCTGTGAATGGATGATAAGCGTTATAGTTTATATCGCTTATCAACTATATTCTATGTTTTGATCTATGATGATTGAATAATGTTGCACTATTGTGTCAAACCTCTGGACCCACTTATACACACACCAATATGGATTTCACGAGGAAACCGATTAAGTCACAGATTTTGAAATGATTTTCAAAGTTGAATATTTAAATTCAAATGTTTTGGAAATGGATTGGATTTAAAGTGAAAAGCTTTTGAAATGGAATTTCAAAGATGAAATATAGTTTGGTTAACATGATTGGTTTTGAAATTTAAATATTTTGTTTTAAATTTGAATTCAATATTTGAAATTGAATTCTATGATTTGGAAACTAGGGTTTAGAAAGGTTATTCAACTTATAAATGAGTTTATATGGGTTAAACTATTTTAAAGGTATTGATTTGGAAATTTAAATTTAAATTCAAAGGCTTTAACTCGTGTAAATATAATTGATTTTTCTGACATGGAACTATTTGTTTTCAAATAGTAAAAGATTTCATATAGGAAGTGAACTTCCAAATTACGTTAAAAAGGATTTAAAGTTAAAAATGAAAATGATTTTCCAAGTTATAGAAACGATTTGAAAGCTATAAGTTAAATCTTTAATTTAAAGATTTTAAATGAGTTAATCCAATTGAAATGGAAATTATTTTGAAATCCGTAAATGGATCTTTGTGAAAATGGGTGAATTTAGTGAAATAAATCTTTTGTTTAAAAGATTTGAAATGGTAATTTGTTTAAACCATTTGAAAGAAAAGTTTTGAATTATTAAGTTGTGACTTAATTGAAAACCCATATCCATATGTTTTAAATGTTGCGCTCACTATTCGGTTTAGCCGGGAAATGACCTTTGTGTCGGATAACCCATTCCGAATATGTGATTCGACGTTATGGATAGCATTTGAAGACCGGTGGTGAAGACCAGGTATTTGCGAGAACGATAGGATGACCTATCAATTGTCTCTGCACTGAGTTCCTCCGGTATAGAGATTCCCTAAGTGATGGGAAGTCCTATCGGGATTGTGAATACTCGGATTGCAAGGACTTCTTTAGAAGTGCCTTCGGTTCTATTCGAAATCCAGAACGGACTTGTATGGATTATATGTCTGACATTACATTTTGAGATATAAAGCAGATTTCCTTCAAATACAATTCTGTTGGTGGCGAAGAATTTATTCCTTTAGCTTAACACCCTTAGAAGATATGTAGTTGAAGGTTATCAGCAATATATTCCCAGCTTGGTAATGTGGCATGCTGAGTGCTGCTGATCATTTGCTGATCAACGCGTGGCTTTTGTAAAAAGCGTAGCTTTGTGGATGAGACTTCGTCGAGCCTCACAACCCGGTAATGGTTGAAACAGGAATCGTGGCAGCAAGGTTTAAAGGGTAGCTTCCCTAGGGTATGACCATTCCTTCTGGAAAGGGGTAGTATCATGGTATGGACCCCAGATACTCATGTGGATACACTATATCTATTGCTGTATGGTGTTGTTGGAATCGAGGCCTCGTATAAAGGTCCCAAAGGACCGGGGGTGGCGTATTTGAGGTTTTGTATATTCCCCGGGAAGGGGGGTAGCCGGCCTTGTTTGGCAGAGATCCGGTTTGGTTCTCGGGACGTCCTTCCAAAGGCGTTCCATTTCGGTTTGGGAAGTTCCTTTGCCCGACCATTTGTTGGAAATCCATTCTTCAAATACGTACCTTGTACGGTTTTAGTTGTATTACCTGCCATCTACTTATGGTGGCTCCCCACTGTTTGGATGGTAGCTATAGTAGGCATAGTTCGAAATGTCTATGTTGGCTAAGATTTATATTCTACTTTCGAAATGTTTTCTCCACTTTGCACTTATAGTAATAATATCAAAGGAATTCGCGTATCCAGCATATTTGACTATCATAAGGAGAAATCTCCTCTGATTCTGCGTTTGCATTGTGTGTGTGTGCGGGAGGCCTTATGGTAGTCTCATTTTCTAAAAGCATTGAGAATCTAATTTAAAATTCTCTTGCTGTTTGTTTTTGAAAGATAAATTGTTTTTGTTACGCACACCAGTCCCATGACTGATCCGAGTTTATTGTTTTTTTCCTAAACTCTGGGTGCTCATTATTTTCTACATGAGCGGTCTAGAGTTGGGTTTTTCAGATAGTCAGGTTTAGTAGGTTATCTGGCGCAAGTTCAGTCTTTGGATATGGACTGCACTTGCTTATCTTTGTGCATCGTGATGTTGGATCGAGCTGCTGTTGCTGGAGTTCTCTTTTGAAGACTATTTTAGAGTTATATTGTTCCGCTGCTAGATGTTATCTATTTTTCTTTTCCGCCGCTATTTTCTTGTATCATATCTCTGATGTATATTGATATTCATTGTATCACTCTATTGTATCAGATATTGTATATCAATGTATTATTCTTCTTTTTTCCGCTGTGTTGTTTATTTATTGTTGTTATAAGCTCCGGCGAATCGGATTTGAACGGTCGAATCTACGGCATTCGAATACGATGTGAAGTATGGATGTCGATTTTTGAGCGCGAAAAATTCGCTTCGTTACATTCGCTTTAAAGCATTTCCACCATTCCATGGATATCAATTCAACCACTTTATATAGTAGAAAATCAATTCTCCATGCTAAGGACGTGATCTGTACTCTGAAGATCATTCCATGCCTCAACAGGGCATGCGCTTCCTTTCCCTTGTTTTTTCATAATTTTTTTTCTAAAAATTCTATGGGGTACCAAGTGATTCTACCCAGTATTGACCTCTTTTACTTGTTACCGAGCATTATATATTCTTAAGACTTAGAAAATTTTTCTTGCACTTCACTTTCTGTTCATGCCTGATTTCTTCCTCATACCCACTCCTTGCCTTTTTTGCTCCTCTACCAGATATCGATTGCCATTAATCCCTTATCTTTGTTGTCACCAAACCTATGCGGTTAAAGTGCTCGGTAGATTCAAAGCGGTGGAGGTGCAAAAAGTCATAGTGGGGATACAGCGAGGATATAGTGAGATATAGTGGATAGCTCTAAAATAGCATATAAAACTCGTACTTAATTTTTTTACAAACATATAAATGGTAATTAAATGAAAAATTATCATTCAATTGAATTATAATTAATAAATAAATGATTTTAAACAAAAAACATGTGTGAATATACATTAAATAAACGTAAAACTGTTATGTAGCATAATTGAATTAAGTATAATATTAGAGTATTTTCATTTCTGAAAATATATTAAAAATTAAATCAAATAAATTAGTTTCATAATTTTTATAATGTATAAATGCAATTTTTTAAATCATTTTACTAAAGAAGATAGAGCTAAAATAGCAAAATATAGCGGGAATAACGGGATATAGCGGGGGTTAAAGCGGAAATGCTATATTTTGGGGCTATATGGAAAAATCATAGCGGTTGAAATCCGCTATGAGATATTGCGGGGTTATAGTGGGGTAATAGTGGGGAATTAACTACACAACACCAAACTGAAGCTGATCCTTGCAAGGAATCACAACAAAACTTTCCAAAGCTTGGTTTTAACCGAAATCGTTTTGTTGATACAAATTAATCTATCTTCAAATTTTGTTAACCAATTTATTTCAGTTTAAATTCCAAATTCATTAAAGTAAAACAAAAAACCAATAACGAGAATACGAGATAGGAACTTATCTACACGATTCGCAGGGCCATCACCAATCAAAGCTTCTCCGTCGAGCTGCCATGAAGCAATCAAAGAATTGGAAGTGAATGATGATCAAAGAGATTAATAGAAAGTTGTTTCCGTTGTTGCAGGGTATCGACCAATTGTAGTGGTACTCCCCTGTCCCCTACCTTCTCATCTTCTTGCACTTATACTCACTATCAGTGGATAGTAAGATAATTTACTGAGGCACGCGAATGGATATCTTAGGGATATACTCATTCTAGGGTATACTTCACCCTATCTCTAATGAGTTACCTAATGTGTTATACTCTAAAAGCTAAAGTTCAACCTTCAGCTTTGATACCAAATGTCGCGGTCTAGGCTTTTCAACCATCGACAGTGGCAACTCTCGATTGGTAGGTTTTTCAACCATCCCAACCACGCTGTGGCAAACACTGGTACCCTAATGTAATGACCCACCTTTCATTCCACAGAAAGGCGCATCATTTAGAAGAAAGAAAGGGATAGAAAAGATAGAAAAGAAAGAACAAAACAACATCAGAATCTCACAGCGGAACGAATAAATTATATTATATCACATAAGATATTACATAGTATCATATACATCAGAGTTATAAAGCTTATACAATACAAACTATACAGTTATAAACAACTGTCTTGTTATAAAAACTCATGTACATCACAGAGAAACAGATGCAACACTAGCACAACGAAACCGCTATATATCAACATGTTGAAGCCTCCTGCTCCATATCTCCTCCAGAACTCATCAAAGCCAACCTGAATCCCTTAGCCACTCGTAAAAATCCAAGTACCCATGAGTTTAATAAAACGGAAAATAAACCCCAGGTCAGACATGGGTCCGGTGTGAGTAAACGGGTTAAAGTTACTTAACTTTGAAAACCTTTGAAACAAAAGGTATCTCGTAAGACTTCCCGCGCATAAACACGGAAAAGTTTTTACCTTACGATAACCAAAACATTTGATAGGAAATCTAGTTATATCATAATGTGGTCTAGGGTTTTCAAGCAAAATATAGAAATAGTTGGAATGCTTACATCTCAAGTTCCAACATAGTTGGGCATAATCAATACGTACGACACTTATTGGAGATTGGATTCCATACAATGGCAGGGCTACTGGGGTACCTCCCATCACAGTATGTGGCCTAGATCACCGTACCAAGGTTCCATCCTAAACCCCTGCAACACAAGGCCGGAACCATCCCTTACTGGATAGTCCCAAACAAGACAACCCCGTAGTTGGCCGTCGCCAACTGCCTACTAAGCCGAACAAAAGGAACCTCTAGAAAGGGGAAAATCTCGTCCCACTTGGGTGCTACCCACTTAGCCTTGCTACACCTCCATTTATTTACCCTTTCCCGGTTGATGAGGCTTGAGGCTACGATTACTTTTATAGAACACATCTATCTTAGAATGCTTATCGTCCTCCCGTTGATGTTCTGAAAGCATTCAATCCATACAAGTCTGTTCCGGGTTCGAACGAAACCGAAGGCACTATCTCGCTACACTCATTTTGGAATCACCTTCAGAGTTAAAGAAAATAGCTCTTGCACTCTGAATCTTCATCTCGAATCTGAAAGTGCTACCCCCGTTAAACTCGTATTGGAATCACCCTCAGAGTTTTAACGACGAATAGTCCTTACACCTCGAGTCTTCACTTTTTCACTTGAGATTCATGACCTAACGTTTAATTTGGATCGATGTGGTTTTAGGAATTTCAAATTTGGAAATCTGATCCCGTTCTCACCGAAATCCAAAACGACATCTTAATGTCTAAGTTGTTTAAGTTTAAACAATTTAATTCAATTTAAAATATTGAATTCACACAGCATCATTCATAGATAAATATCACACATTTATCACAGCTATAATCAATATCACATCATAGCACATCACAGATTATCAAACTATAAGTCTCATTTAATTAAGACATTCTACTCGAGCAATCATCCACAAACAGGAATTATTAATTTCTATTATAATTAATTTAATCAACTTAAATTAAATTAATTAATTGAGAATTAATCACCAAATCCTGCTTAAATCAATCATTAATTAATTAATCGCAAACCATTTGATTAATTAATCACTCTTTTAATCACCTTATAAACCAATTAATTAATCTTTAATTATAGATTAATTATCCTTTAATTATTATCTTAATTAATCGTCCTTGATTAATTATTCCTTAATTACATTAAGTAATTAGCCTTTAAATTAATTCCACAAATTAATTTTTCTTTTATCATTTATTAGTTAACCTTTATTACTTTTATTAATTAATTAACTATAATCAAATACATTAATCCTTAATTAATTACATTAATTAATTATACTATAGTCACTTTATTGATTAATCATCTTTTTAATCAATCACATTTATTAATCAATTAAACCTTAAATTATTTTCATTAATTACATTAATTAATGATCCTCTAATTACTTCCATTAATTAATTATTCTTTTAATTTCATTTAATAATTAACCTTTAGCTAATCACATTCATTAATCAACCTTGATTAATCACATTCAGTATTTAACTATCCTTAATTACTTACAATAATTAATTAACTTCTTAATTAATTAATAAATCCTTTTTAATTAATTACACTGAGTAATTGATACTTCATTACTTCCACTAAGTAATTATTCTTTAGTTACTTGTCATCAAGAAATTCCCCTTTAATTACATCAAGTAATTATCCATTAATTACTTCACTAAGTAATTACACTTCATTGATTACATTAAGTAATTATACTTAACCCGTCATTAAGTAATTCTCTTAACTTAATTAAACTCAATTAATTAACTAAAATTAACCACATTAACTTAATTAATTACACTGAGTAATTAGTTCCTTTAATTACTTCATTAAGTAACTACTTTTAATAATCCTCTTTAATATTAAGTGATTAACCTCTTATTACATCCATTACTTAATTATTTCTTAATTAATTAACCTTGATTAATTAATCCACAATTAAGTAATCAACTACACTTAATTAATTGCACAAATTAATTTATCTTAATTTAATTACCTAAATTACTTATCTTAGTTAATTAAGTAATTATACTTTAAATATTATTGTTAATAAAACATGATTAGATTAAGATAAATCATTTACTACATTAAACTCTTACCTTCCATTTTAAATTAAATTAAATTTAAAAGATTGAATTTGATTTATTTGAAATCATCATCATTTAATTATTAAAGTTAAATAACTTTTACTTTCATTCACAATTAAATTTCAACCAATTACCCTTTTAATTTGGAAACATTTAGGGAAAAATTTACAAAATTTTGTTTAATATAATATTTATACCAATCAAAACTATTCTTAAAACAAAATTTAAAACTTTAAAATCCATACTTTAAAGAGTTGAATTTGTTTAAACATCATTTTCTAAACTCAAACATTTCACACATTTTAAAACTGGTTAAATCTTTGTTTTAAAATTTTCTTTGCTCTCAAAATTTGAAAATTCATTTTATAGTTTAAAACCGGACAGGTTTTTTTTAGAAAAAACTGGAAACAAACATTCCCGAGCAAACATGGTAAAACCCCCGAGACAAACTCGTGAAAATCGATACAACAAAACAAGACTTCCCTACTTCGTCAACTCCGAGTCGAACATTAGAGAAAACACGAAATACCCCAGGCCAAACTCTCCTTTCCCAAACCCAAAAACCCAGATGCACATGTTGACAATCGTGCATGTGCACGACCGAAAAACTCGACTCCGATCAACTCTCCGGCTCTCACAAACCCACAATCGACCTCGACAAATACCTCGACTATGCAGAACTAGAAAAATCGACGACAACCCAAAAATAGATATCTCGATCAAACTGGAAAATGAACTCGATCGGTAAACCTCCTCTGGCCATCGATCTGGACCACGAACACTGTAACGACCCAGGATTTTTATGAATTTAAACTGATAATTAAATTCATTTTTGATTTAAAATTGTGAAATTTAATGATAAATTGATTCGAGTTTTTCCAAATTCAAATAAAAATATGTTATTTATTAAAATAAAGATAGTTTCTTTTATAAATTGTTTTAATTAAATAATGAGTTGTATTTAAACAATATTAATAGTATAATATTTTTACAAATGCATTTTTATAAATAGAAATGGTTATTTCAGATTTATTTATATATATGTATATTTTTAAAGAAAGCTACGATTTGTGAATTTAAAATAAAATAAATTACAAACAAATGTATGCATACAAACATAACTAAAATAGAAAATTATTTGCAATACAAAGTAAACTAAACAAAATAAGAAACACCGTTGTAAATAAAATATGCACCCAATAGTGTAGACAAGATAAAAAAAAAGAAAATAAAATATCCACCAAAACAAAAATATCAGCCACCACAAATCAAAAACAAACTAGGCAAACAAATGAAAACATAAGTACAAAGCATATATTCAAGTGTAAACAAATATATATATATATATATATATATATATATATATATATATATGCAAAAGTGTAGGCAAGACAAATGTAAAACTATACATACAAATAATAAATATATTTAAGTATAAACAAATCAAACATAATAAATGCAAACATCTCAGCCGAGCTAAAAAAAATATAGGCAAGCATAAACAAAGTATAAAATATCTACAACATAATAAAATACAGCACATCCTAGCATAGGCCAGGGACATGTATATAAGATTTTCTTTTATTTTAAAGTATTAATGTGCAAAGGGAGATCATCTCAGCCCCCATAAGGAAGAATAGCTCTGACCTATAAACAAAATAATATATGCATATAAACATGTCAGCCACCAACAGATTATCATCAGCCACAAACCCGAGTAAAAGAAGATAATTAAAGACTTAAACAAGTAAATTATAAGAGCTTAACAAAGCAACCAAATAAATATAAGTACAAAGCAAAGTTGCAGCCACCATAACACATCACTGCAGCCATACCTCTAGCATATCAAAACATCTTCTCAGCATATATAAAATATACTATCACTTGTACAAAGCATTAAATGCAAGTATCTAGTGTATATTTATAAACAAATAACAAATATAACCTGTAAACTCAATTTCTATATATCAACCTCCTCATTTCAATTCATCCAAGCTGAGAAAAATCTGAGCAAACATTGTTCCAAAATTTAAACAACCAAAACAAATCTGAGATCAAGAAGGAAGATTTCAGCAAACCAATTTAAAGACTTCAAAATCAAACACTTGCAACAGTCTTCAACCTGACTTGATCCAAAAAAAAGCAACAATTAAGTTTCCAGTTTGAAACCAGATCCTGGTCTCTGTCTTCAAAGGAAACAAGTGAGCAAACCCACTTTCATTTGCTTATACTCTTTGATATCATATTGATGATGCTCTGGAGTGGTTGTTAATATGCCTGCATGTGTTTAAGTATGGATTGTGTGTGTGTGTGTGTGTGTGTGTGTGTGTGTGTGTGTGTATATATGTGTGGATGAAATGTCTGATATCAACTCTGTGTAGTTACAGAGCTTGGAAAAAGAAAAAAAAATCTGATTAAAATCCCTATATCTCATCTTCAAATTTTGATAGACTTAGGAATTCAAAAGAGATTTGATTAAACGTAAATGAAGTTCAAAAACATATGAAATTAAGTAATAAAGGGTTGAAGTTTATCTGGGGTATAAGAAATACAGGAAAAACCTTGTAACTTGAAAAATTCAAACATCATAATTTCTTGTTCCAGGTTTATAATCTGAAACTATACTCTAAATCATGATTTTTGGAAGTGTAACCATAATTTCTAGTTTGGGTTTGAATGTGTATTTCTGGTCTATCCAGAAATTAGTTTTTGGGAAGATGCTGATGATCTAAATGATCTGGAAGGTCGGGAACCTCAGTATTGATGGAGAAGTGATTGTAGTTGACAGGAAAATTATCTGGTAGTAATGAATTTCACTGTGGTGGCTATTGTGATGAATTCTTATTTATAACCCTAGTTTTGGAGGGGCAAGTACTTTTGATTCGTTCACCCTATTGAATGCATCGAGTTCGACACGGTTTGGAGGGATGGTGGATGAGTCGTAGGTGAAGCTGCGGCCGGAGTTTGGTGCCGAACAGTGGTCGGAGCGTGGAGCAGTCGGCGTTGAAAGATTTGGGTTGGAGGTCGATTTCGATGTTGCCAGGTTTTCATTTTCGAGCCCGTCTTCGATTTTGAATGGCGACGTGAATCTTGGGTTTTTGGTGAACGAGATCGGGTTGGGGGAAGATCGATGACTTGCTCGACGTCGAGGTGGTGGCTGGAAGCGATCAACGAGGTTGTACACGTGCACGCAGTGCACGTTGAAGTTGGAGAGGCTGTAGTGTTTTGGGAAGAAGTTGATTTGGGAATGTCTGCATAATCTTGGGTTTGTCTCCAATATTTTGAACGGAGTTTAAAACTGTCTCCAGTAAGTTTTTCAATTTAATTTAATTTCAAATTTTAAAATATTATAAACAAAGTTTTAAACTGAGTTTTAAAATCAAAGTAGTAATAATAAATTCAAGTTGTCTGGAACCAAGTTTGTAAATAAATCAGGTTTTAAAATTTTAAAATTGTTTTATTTATTAAAAAGTGTTTTGTTTGATGATGTTTGGTCTCGAGTTGATTCGGGCAATTCGAGTATTTGACTCGAAGCAGAAGGGATGATGACTCGAAGCAGCTTTATTTGCCTCGGGTTAGTTAAATAACCTGGCAGCAAATTTTGAGATTTAAAACAAATTTAAGTGAAATTTAAATTTGTGTACTAGATTTAAACAAAGTTTAAATCCAGTTTGAATTATGGATTCAAATTCACTTTTGAATCCTTAATTTGAAATAAAAGTTTAAACATTTAAATGTTTAAAACAAGGTTTAAACTTAAAGTAGATTTTAAAAGAATGAAATTGGTTTTCAAACAATTCCTTAATATGATAAGTGATAAATGTTCTTTACATTGATTTAAAAAGGATTATAAATTTAATTTAAATTTGATTGATGTTTAAATGGTCAATCATTTTGAATCTTAAATTCAAATGGATTTAAATTTAAACATAAAAGTGTAAAAAATACACTTAAATGATTAATGAAATCATTAATAAAGAAATTTGTTATCTTAGAGATAATTAAGGTAATAAAATGACTAAATTAATATGGTAATTAAAGAATGATTTATTTAATTTATAATTAAATAATTTAGATTAATTTATAATTAGAAATGATTAATAATGAATTAATTTAAGATAATTTCTTAAGAAAGTGATTAAGAAATATTATTAGTTAATTAGGATAATTAACTAAGGATTATTAAGTAATTGATTTAAAGTGATTAATGTTAAGGATTTATTGGATTAAATAATTTAGATAATCAATTATAAATGATTTAAATGTAACTACTTAATGAAAATAATTAATCAGAATTGGATAATAAATTCATAAGTAATTAATTTAATTGGAGATAAATTGAATTACATAGGATTAAACAATTAATAAATCCTGTTTATAAATGATTATTGGATGCTTGAATTACTTATGAATTATCGTATTATATGTGATGCCTTGAATTGATTGTCTGTGATATTTCACGAGGAAATCGATTTAAGTCACAGATGTTTGAAACGATTTTAAATAGAAATTTGAATTCAAATGTCTTGGAAATGAATTGGGTTTAAACTAAAAAGCTTTTGAAATGGAATTTCAAAGATGAAATTTATTTGAATAACTTAATTGAGTTTTGAAATTTAAATATTTTGATTTAAATTTGAATTCAATATTTGAAATTGGATTCTTTGATTTGAAAACTAGGGTTTAAAAGGGCTATTCAACTTATGAATGATTTTATATGGTTTAAACTATTTTAAAGGTATTAATTTGGGAATTTGAAATTAAGGCTGTAACTTGTACAAATGAAATTGGATTTTTCTGAAACGAGAACTATTTGTTTTCAAATAAATAAAAGTTTTCACATAAGTAATGAACTTCCAATTGGTGTTAAAAGATTTCAAATTTAGAATGAAAAGGAAACGTTTTGAAAAGCTATGAATGAATCTTTCGAAGCGAATTAAAAAATTGTAAGTTAAATCTTTAATTTAAAGATTTAATGAATTAATCCAGTTGAAATGGAATTGTTTTGAAATACAGGAATGAATCTTAGAGAAACTGGGTGAACTTTGTGAATTTTTTTTTTGTTAAAAGAATTTGAAATGGTAATTTGGTTAAAGCATTTGAAGAAAAGTTTTGGGTAATAAGTTGTGACTTAAATGAAATCCCAATATCCATATGTTTTGAAATATTGCGCTCACTGTTCGGTTTAGCCGGGAGTGGACCTTGTGTCATATATCCCATTCCGAATATGTGATACGTCATTATGGATAGCATTTGAAGACCGGTGGTGAAGACCGGATATTTTCGAAAACGAAAGGGTTTCTTGTCGATTGTCTCTGCACTGGCTGATCCCCGGTATGGAGATCTCCATATGTGATGGGAAATCCGGACGTGATTAGGGATTATCCGGATTGCAAGGACTTCTTTGGAAGTGCCTTCGGTTCTGTTCGAGCCCAGAACAGACTTGTATGGATTGTATGTCTGACATTACATTTTGAGATATAAAGCAGATTTCTTTCAAATACATTTCTGTTGGTGGCGGAGAATTTATTCTCTTAGCTTAACACCCTTCTCTGAGACGTACGAGCTCAGAGGTTATGTAGTTGATGGTTATCAGCGATATATTCCCAATTTGGTAATGTGACATGCTGAGTGTTGCTGTGAAATGATCATTGTTTGATCATTTGTGATATGATCATATGTTTGATCATTTATCTTTGTGATCATTACTTTGATCATTTGTTGACCCAAAGCATGGCTTTGTACCAAAGCGTGGCTTTGTGGACGAGACTTCGTCGGACCTCACACCCCGGAATGGTCGAAACAGGAAAGATGCAGCAAGGTTATTGGGGGTAGCACCCCTTAGGGTATGTGCATTTCCTTCTGGATAGAAGTGGTATCATGGTATGGAGCCCAGATACTTAACTTATGTTGATATCGCAGATATGTATATGTATTATTTTGTGATTTGTTGTTGGGGCCCCGGTTAAAGGTTGTTTACAACCGGAAGATGGCATACTCGTGTCAGTAGTTACCCAGTTAGGGGTAACCCGACCTTGTGTTGGCAGAGATCCGGTTTGGTTCTCGGGGACGTCCTTCCGGAGGCATTCTCATGTGGCAATGGGAAGTTCCTTGGCCTGACCATTTGTTGGAAATCCAAAGAAACAATACGATACTTGTACGGTTTTAGTTGTAGAACCTGCCATGGAATGTGGCGGTAACCTGCTATTGAACATGGTAGCTATAGTAGGCATACGATAATGGTCGTATGTTGGCTAAGATTTATATCTTTACTTTTGAAATGATTTTTACTACACTATGCACTAGTAATAATATCAAATGTTTCTTTTTAATGCGTATCAAGCATCTTTGACTATCATAAGGAGAAATCTCCTCCGATTCTGCGTTTGCATTGTGTGTGTGTGCGGGAGGCCTTATGGTAGTCTCATTTTTAAAAAGCATTGCGAATTGACTTTGAAAATCTTTTGTTGAATGTTTTAAAAGATAAACTATTTTTGTTGCTCACACCAGTCCCACGACTGATCCGGAGTTTATTGTTTCTTTCCTAAACTCTGGATGCTCATTAGTTTCTACACGAGCAGTCTAGAGTTTGGGTTTTTCAGATAGTCAGGTTTAGTAGATTATCTAGAGTTAGTTTAGTATTTGGATCACACCAGTCTTGCTCAGCTTGGTGCATCGTTATTGGGAGTTCGAGCTATTGCTGGATTGGTTCTTGGAAATGGAGTTGCAGTTCTTGGAGTTCTTCCTTGAAAACTATCTTAGAGTTATTTGTTCCGCTGCTGATGTTATCTATTTTTCTTTTCCACTGCTATTTTATTGTATCATATCTCTGATGTATATTGATATCTATTGGATCATTTGTTGTATCAGATATTGTATCAAAGCTGTATATCAATGTATTATTCTTTTATTCCACTGTGTTATTTACTTAATGTTGTTATAAGCTTCGGCGAATCGGATTTGAACGGTCGAATCTATGGCATTCGAATTCGATTTGAAGTATGGATGTCGATTTTCGAGCGCGAAAAATTCGAGTCGTTACAAACACCCTCGCCATTCCTATCAGAGAATCCCATCGACCTCCAGCATCGATCCCCTCCATCACGAACTATTCTGATCCACCACAGTCATCGCCTGCAACCCATTTACATCGACGACTCAACTGTGCGTAAAACCCTACTTCCTCCTTCTCCGTCCCCTATGGCCAACATTAAAACCCTTCGCCATTCTTCCGAGACCTATGTCTCCCCGACCACCTTCAGGTCGAACCCCAAGCTCCAGTTTGCCTTCGACCACTGTGGGTAGCCAAAATACCCAAAAACGATCAACACCGATAATCTCATCGTAACCCATACTAAAACTCACAATCTATATACCTAAATTCATGATTAGGCTTCATGATCCAGATTATATAATCACAGATTTAAATTAACATGTTTGATTTTTACCCATTTTCTGATTTCCACTGTAATTTTAAATTTTACAGAATATTAACCAAATACAGTCACTTAAAATTATTTTTAAAAACAATAACACATTTGTTATTAACATTTTCTTTTTAGTAATCAAAGTCTAATATTGATTATTTAGGAAGATAGGAATTATTTTGTAATGAAGTTGAGTCTGTTACTAAAACAGAGCACAAATAAAAATGTATAGAGACAATTTACATATATGTTATACTTATACGCACACATTTATATTCAAAACTCATGCAAGCATCATTGACTATATTTCTACACATGAAACAAAGTTTCAACGCAGATTATTAAACTATTTTTAAATAAAAAGGTTTACTCACATATTATCAAAGCAGAGAGAGACAGCTCTGATGCATTTTGTTTGCAGGACTTCGAATTTGAACTAGTACTTGAATCCTGTTGTTTGAGTTTGCTTTCTATTTTGATTATTGTTGTTTGAGTTCATTCTTGAAGTTGAGTTTGCTGTTGAAATTTAAAAATCCTTATTTGTTTAGTCTTTGGAGCTATTGTTGATTCATAGAAACTTTTGCAGTTGTTGATTTAGAGTTTGTTATTATTGTAAATCTTCATTTTTCTTTTGTTTGCAAGATCTCGGGTTTGTGAATTTTTGGACTGATGTTTGTATTTAGTTTATATTTTTAAGAAGAAGGAGAAAAGAAAGTACATAGAAAATTTTAACTGAAGAAAAATGAATAGCTTTTCTCTTTAAAAACATTATTATATACTTAATTATCTATAAAAATAAGGTGTGGCCACTTGTAAACTTAAGTTATAGAATACTTACAAGTGTACTTGCATGTTCTTAGGGTCATACACATGTTTTATTCCAATATTAAAAATTATTTATTTTACAAGTGTTAAAATTTCATTATTAAATTAATTTCTTATTTATAATAACATGTTTTTATATTTATTTAAATTAGCTTTTAATTTTTATACATACAAATTATCTTTATATAATTATATGCTATACTTAGTTCGTGATATTTAAGAATAATATCTTTAAACCCCTTTATATATATAACCATTTAAGCTTAAGTAATATTAAAAGAAAGTAATATTTTTTTAACGCAAAAGAATTAAATTTCCTTATGTCCTACATGTTATTTAAATTATGCTTTAACTTGTATATATATTTATAAATCTTATTTAAAACAAGTAAATTTAAGTAAAACAATCCCTTTTTATTAATCTTATATAAAATTTAAACTTAAGTTATTGCACTTAAATATATATATATATATATAGACTAGATTTTTCAAGTAACAATATTTGAAAGAAAACATATTAAACTTTTATTATAATATACTATATTAAGCTATTATATTTTTAAACAAATAAATATTTAGTTTAATTGTTTTTGAAAGTATAAGATAAATTTTTAAATAATCTTTTAAAAATTAGATTATATTCAAACAAAATCCCCAAATTACAATACATATGCATATATATATATATATATTATATTTTGAAAAATATTGTTATTAAATTAAAACCAAACTTCCTATGCACAATGTATATACATATATACATTATAAATAAAATATATTTTTTATTAGCTTAGAAAGATAAATTTTTATCAATTGTATATTATTAACTTTGAAAAGAATAAAATTTGCCAAATTAAATTATTAGTTTTGATAAGATAAATTCAGTTAAATTAGATTATTATATCAATATTGCAAATTTTAAAATAACTATAAATGGAAATTATCAAATAAGTATTGCCCAAAATTCCAGGACATCACATTCCTCCCCCCTTAAAAGAATTTCTTTCTCGAAATTTAAAAGCAAAGATAATTTAATAATCACATAGATTTTAATTTTTAAACAGCAAGCATATGTTATCAACCATATACTATAGTAACCAATTCAAACAAATAACACTAACCATCCTGACAAAATTTTGGACAGAACTTCCTAGAGTTTCCCAGGTACAAACACCGGGATACTCGCTCTACTGAATCTAAACTAGCTACACTGCTCTGAACCAGAGCTCCTATATCTAGATCTACAATCTAAATAGGATATCAAACCATAGACAAGTCCTATTCAACTTTCAAATCTCCCTGAACTGCTAGTTCTAAAACCAGTGATGGATCATACACGTACTCCCTCAGAGATAAGTGAAAAACATTACGAATCCCAGCCATCCGAACTGGCAATTCAATCATGTAGACAAAAATACTTATCCTTAAGAGAACACAGAAAGATCCAATACACTTTTGAGCTAGCTTCCAGTCTTATCCAAACTTATTGCTCTTACGATTGAAGAAAACGTATCCAAATTAAATCTTCGACTTTGAATTCCGAATTCCTTTGTCTCTATTCCACAAAACTCTTCTGCCGATCCTGGGCTGCCTTCAACCTTCTTGATCAACCCAAACTTCGCAGATGCCTCTCGGATCAAATCTGGATCAAGAATGAGATGGTCTTCTAATTCTACTCAACAAGATAGTTCTCCCAAGATTCATCAAAATCCACCACACAAACTCTACTATACAATCAACAGAAGACTTCAAACATACTTCTCCTATCCGGAAAAATAGAACATGTGCACTAGACAACCAAGCCTTCAGACCCCAAATGAGCTTCCTGTAGAAATCCTCTGATCCAAGACAAACACAAACTTCCAAGGAATCAAAGGTTGCTTCAATTCTAGAATAGCTGGTCCTCGCTTTCGCTGCACAACTCTAATCTTAGGAAGATGAGAATGCTATTGATGAACACAAGCACAGACTTGATCAACTCATCCCGGAAACATTGTCCATCAAATTCCATAAAATCTTAGTGACCTGTCTGATTTGATCATAATTACCACAGCAAAAAATCCAGGCAAAAAACTAGATCCGATCAATCTTGAGTTGCTTTACAAAATCCTCTCTCAAGGAGCCTCCTTCTACTAGGCTGGACCACCGGAAAAGCCCCAAGAACCAAGTCGATACAAAACTCAATCTCCCGATGCAGATGCAAACCTTCACTGTAACAACCCTAGATTTTTATGTATATTTTAATTTCGACTTTATTTCATTTTGGAATTATTTTAAACTTGTTTCATTTCAAACATTTCATTTTAAATATAAAATTTGATTATTATGTGAATTATAATTTTAAGCTGGTATAAATTGAATATTTTCCTAAAATGTTGATTTTTGGTCAATCTGGTCAAACTTTGACTTTTAAATTTAAAATTTAAATATTTTAATTTTTTAATTTTATCTTTTATTATGAAATTATATTAAATTTCAAGAATACTGCTTTTCGTTTCGTTGAAATCCGATTTATATTGTGAAAGTTATTCTTTTTACGATATTGTACGTAAATTGGTTTATTTAATAAAATTATCTATTTTGATTTATATAATAATATTTTATTTGTCAAGTCAGGTCCTAATATGTGTTATATGACATGTTACGTATATTTTTTATTTTAAAACATTTTAAAGTGATGTTACAATTTTTCCAAAATTTACTGTATTTATTTCCTATTTTTAAAGGCTGTTTTCTATTTCTCTGCTATTTTCTTCATTTAAATTATATTTAATTAAAATTTATATATTTATTTTGTGAACGAATTTTTATTTTATGTTATTATCTTTGTTATAAATATTTTTACATGTCCATATAAATTTTCCAAAGTTTATTCTGTTTATTTTCCATTTTTCTAGACTAGTTTGCAATTTTGTGCTATTTTCTTATTTTAACCTTATATAATTAATAAATATTTGTATATATTTTATATTTTGTTTTGTTTTCGAATTTGTGACTGAAATTATTATTATTTTCAGTAATTTAAACTTATATAAATAAATTAAAGGAAATTTGAAAAGGTTACGACTTTTGACTTTCCTATGGCTTTTTATCTTCCACCTTTTCAAATTTAGCATAACTTTTCATTCAATTAGCCATAATTTCTCACATCTTCAGCTGACCACTTCCTTTCTCATTCACGTACATTCATTTTTCTCATTTCTTGAAGAAAAATTTTTGGCCATTGCCTTTGACAAATTTTTGGTAAACTCGTTTTCTTTTCTTTTGTTTTTACTTTTATTCTCCTTTGATTTGAGCTTTGCACCTGTTCTTCTTCATCATAGGTTCGGCCATGCTCCTCTCCATGCCCTGCCGCCTCCACCATCACCTGAGAACACCTCCATTACCATCTCCTCTATAGACAAACCCCAAGCCATGCCTCCTAGTTGATTGATCCATCACAAAAATCCAACAAAACTCCACTTTTTGTCCTTAGCCGAGCACTACCACGCATACATCCACTTCCACACCCCATGGCCGCCACCAACACCACCTCCACCACCTCCAGCACCACCTGGACTCTCGGCCACATCATCATCGTTGCTGCTACAGTTAAGGCTGTGACCCTAGTGGCCTTGACCGAGCCTAACTATGGCCTTGAATCCATGTATGTTGCCTTGTTAGTGTAGTTTCCATCACCACCTACCTTTGCATCATCTTTTCCTATGTATGGCCTACTTGTTGAACCCAAAACCTGATCCAAAACCATCCCATTACAGTGCTTTTACAGCCCATTGCTGAAGCATATGAGGTTGAAGGCAAGTGCAAGTGGGTTGGAGATGTTTTATGCATGAATTTATGTGTTGTTTAAATTTTTGTG
This sequence comes from Allium cepa, assembly GCA_030765085.1. Classification (NCBI taxonomy): domain Eukaryota; kingdom Viridiplantae; phylum Streptophyta; class Magnoliopsida; order Asparagales; family Amaryllidaceae; genus Allium; species Allium cepa. The sequence continues at coordinate 294,235,174 of CM060929.1, forward strand.
AAGTGTTATTCATTTTATTTGAATTGTTTTGTCTCATGTATTCAAGGCATTTAGTCTTGCTCTCTCACAATCAAATCATTATCGTGCTCCCATGCTTTTATGGATCTCTGTTGAGTGCAGTTGTTTGCCATCTCCAGCTTAAACAGGTGAGTTATTCTCACCAGACAATATGTACATGTATAACTAGTAAATTGACCCCTTTTGAATCTGTAAAATGCATTATCATGTTACACCTGCTATATTATGATTATATGATATCCACCCATGCTTAAACACCTGTTATAACATCTGTTACTGTTATATTATGCTGTTTTGTTATTTTTATCAATTATTACACTTCAAGTTCTCATTAGGTTAGAATCACTATGGGATGAAATGATACATACCCGAACGGATTTTAGAATAGGAGAAAATCATTATGGGTTGAAATGATAGGCCTGAATGATTTTCAATTATTTTCATTTACTTAGGATTGCGGGTTTGAATGATAAAACTCGGGTTTTCTTTGTAAATTACGGGTTGAAATGATATATTACCCGTATCATTTTACCTAGGCTAGAAAATGAAATGCAGACCCGTAGTTAAAATATGTTTTTCTAAAAAATTTAAAATATTTTAGAAATGCAAATATTATAGTATTTTTTTAAATTTGATAAAAAAGCGACTTTTGTAAAGTATTATGGATTTTCTGAAAATTTATAAGTTAAATAAATTATGGAGGTTAGAAAATTTGAAATGTGAGTTTGTTTGGGAAATTTTAATTTGGTGATAATTGGAATTTAAATTAAATATGAATTATGAAATTTATGTTAATTTGGATAAAAATGAATTTAAAAATGATTTTATAATATATTAGTGATTTTTGAATAAAGTTAAAATGTGAAATGAATGAATATTTATGTTGAAATTTTGAAATATAACTAAAATTGGAAATTTATGAATTTGACTTAAAGCTGAATTATTAGTTAAGTAAATAAAAATGAAATTAAGTTATATTTGAGAATTTAAACTTAAGTGTGAAGTTGAAATTTAATTTAATGAATTTAAATTTAGTGTTGGAATTTAATAAGTGAATTGTTATTAAATATTGATTTTCGAATGGAAATTTAACTATATGAAATCATGAATTTAAGGAAAATAAAATGATAATGTCAAAAGTGAAAATATGTGATTTGATAAGTTGAAAATGATTTAAATAAAAATATAATTGTTTGTGAAATTAGATTGAATATTTGAAGTTAATTAACTACATCTTTTGAAATGCTGTTATTTCTAATGTAAATGATTTTACAGCAATTGTGAATCTTGTAGTTGATAATAATGAACTAAATGGCTAAATTTAATTAAAGGCTATTATAGCATTTTTGTAAGTGCTATAATTGTTGAATTTAACTAAGTTTCTTTAGAACAAATGTAACCTAATATTGCATTCTTAAATGTTGTCTTTTGCTAAATTGAACTGTTTTGAATGTAACTTTCTGTAGCATTTTCTAAATGCTGCGAAAGTTGAATTTCATTGTTTTTAATAAATTTAAGTGAATAAACAAGTTTTGAAAGATTAAAATTTTGGAAATTTAATAATTTAATTATTAAATATAATAGCTTTATTTTATGATTTAAAATGAAGTAATTTGTTTTGAAATATAAACTATTTCGAAATTTTAACCACGGGATGTATTTAATTTATACTTTAACTGATCCTTAAAGGATGAGTGATCCCAAGCATCCTTTAAGTTATTTTACATTCGTACTACAGTTCACTTGAGTTGGTTTACATTATATAAGTATATATGTCTTGACTCGAGTGTGTTGTGTTTTACTTTACGCTCGGGTCAGCCTGAGTATTTACAGCTTAGCTTTGGATTTCTTTCTGGAGCTAGGAATCGCTGGAGATTCTACTTGTCTAGTTATCTGTTCCCTTTTAGTTTCAGTTATTCTATTTCAGCCCTGGTATTTATAAACTGCTATGCATTTGAGATTTCTATTGTATATGTTTTTCAGACTGATATTATGTATTATGTTTTGAGAGTTTGTTATAGTAGCTTCATGAACTACTATGGTATTTTAATTTCCGCTGTGAGTTATTCTGATATTTTTGTGTCCGTGATTCTGTGATTGTATTTCATTTGCTACAAATTTATTTTCAACGCGGCATTTTGAGCAATTCAAGTCTGGCATGTGTGGATGCGAATGGCTGAAAATATCGGGTTATTACAGTTGGTATCAGAGCTTTGGTTTTAGGCAAACCTTAGCCTGTGGAGCAAAAACTCATTGGAGATAGGGTAGAAATACCCTAGAATGAGTGAAATCAATCTCAGAATCCTTTCTTTGTGAGAGAACGTATTTTCGAAGTATAAAATGATTTCCAAACGATTTTTAAAGGATTTTCAAAGATTATTTTGGTATAAAAATTTTCTTATTTTGAAATCAAGATTTTCTAAACGTCATCCCTTCTGAATCCACCTTGTTAGAAATCTCTTGGTTAGGATTCTTATCGACTAGGATTCCTTGAACTTTGGAACGCTCCCACTTGTTCTGAAATCCAGTCTTGTCTTCCCTATTTTACCCTTTTGATTTTGGGGCATTCCATAATTCCACTTTGGAATGAACTCTCTAAAGATCGGTGATTCCGCTTTGAATGATTTGTAAAGGGGTGAAAATCCTTTACAATTGGCATTGATTAACCGGAGATTTCTATATCCTCGGTTTACGATGCTATCTATCTCCTGCTCTACTCGGATTCTATCTCTGGCGATCGAATGTCGATTTGCCTCAGATTTCCGAATTGATTATGTTCCTGAAGTAACGGTGGACCAATTAAGGTTGCCCGCGATTTTTATAGGCTTATCATCTTCTATTTGGTAATAAAATTATCTTATCTTCGTTCGAGCTTATCTTCGAATCAGAATTCTATTTGATTAGAGTTCCTCTAAATTGAACATCTGTTTGTTGGAAATTCATCCTTGAATCATCCTTTGCAAATTTTTGTTTGGTTGTATTTTGAAATTTTGCATACATCAAAATTATTATTTTAATAAGGATGACCCTATTATGTATAAAAGTGAAATGTTTTCGATAAGGATTATATACCTTTTAAAATGAAAATTTGAATCTTTGAAGGATTTGAAATTTTGAAAATTTATAAGAATTTGACTTATATAAAATGATTTATAAGTGAAAAGTTTTGAATGTGGGATTTCGAGGAATCGAACTCCGGTGTTTTGAAATCGATTTTAAGATTTTAGAAAATATATAATAATATGATTTAAAGATATTTTTCTGAATAAGAAACGTTTAAAATGTATTAGAATAAACTCCAATGATTTCGAAGAAGTTTCAAGAAAATAAAAGTCCAGAACCCACTTATATCGCTGGAAAATAATTTCGGTGATGAATGCATGCATCTTCGACATTGATTTTCGAGTTTCTGAGTGGGGGAGAGGCCACTCTAGTAGCTTTGCTATATGAGTGATTTTGTGAAACCAGTTTTGATTTCAGATTTCGAGGTATGATTTGATTTTCGAAAGATATATGTATGTATATTTGAAATGATTTAAAGTAAGCCGGTGTTCAGTCCCTGAATTTCGGATTTGAAACCTATCTTTTGAAATTTTATTTACTGATTTGTTGTTGATTTCCAACTCTTGGATTGAAATTATGATTTCTTCGACTATTTTGTAGGTTCGAGCACTTCTAAATCAAGGTTAACTTTTCAAAGCTAAGATATTTTGAAAGGTATAAGGTTTTTGATAAAGAATCTGAGTTTAGTTCGTATGTTTCAAGTATGAAATAATATGATTTGTATAAGTTGAAACTGTTTTGTTAAGTCAAATAAATAAATGGTAAAGTTAGAAAATCTGAAATGTAAGTAATAATGAAGTAAAATTTGAGATATATGAAATTATAAAATTTAGTTTTGAAATATGGTATATTTAAGCCTTGAAACATATTTAAGATCGAATAGTTTATTTTGTAAATCAAATCTATATTTGAAATTTGATAATATTTGAAATGGTTTTGTTGAAAAACTAAATTGAATTGAGACTGATTGTTGAATTGAATTAAAATTGGAAATTTTAGATTTGGGTTTAACGGAATAAATTTGTGAAATGCAAAGAACCAAAGGAATGTTTTATGATTTCAAATGTATGATTTCTAAATGTTATGATTTTCAAAGTGTAATGATTTCAAGTATTTTGGTTTCGAAAGATTTATAACTTTGGAAGTATTATGATTTTTGAAGTGAATATATGTTTGAAATGGAAATGAAATTGTTTGACCTAAATTTTATTAAGTTGAAATTTGGATTATTTTCTAAATCTATTGTTTTGAGAAACTTTAAAACCGAATATATGTAATTTAGAAGAAATGATACATGATTTTGAAACTGAAATGTTATTGAAACGAATTAAAATTGAGAACCTTGATTTACAAAATATTCGATTTGGGAGTTATCGAACTTATATAAAATTGACTTGTATAAGTATGAAGTGATTTGAAAACTATTGATTTGCAAAGGTACTCAACTTGTAAAATGAAATCTTATATAATCGAAGTCAATATAAGTATGATTTGATATATTATTGATTTTGGAAAGTATTTGACTTGAAAATGAAATCTTATATATAATGGACTTTATATAAGTATGATATTTGAAAGTGATTTTGAAAGGTACTATATGATACATATTTTCGAAATAAAGATATGGAAAGTGCCTTCTGCTTGATATCCACTTTGTGGCCACACTGTGGATTCATTCTATCGATATTGTTCTCTCTTTGATTTGGGTTTTTCGGATATGATACTTGAGTGTCCATCGAATTCCACGGCGATCTCCGTGGTCTTACGAGCGCAACTTCCTGGCTGAGCTGGCCTAGAGGTACGGATTGTTTCCTGGGGGATCCAGGCTAACCATTGTGTATCCTACACTCTATGTAGGTCGCATTAGTAGCGAAATTGCCTGGCTGAGACGGCCTAGGGGTACGGATTGTTTCCTGGGGGGTCCAGGCGTAACCATTGTGTATCCTGCACTCTACTAGTAATCATGGCGTAACTCGCTGGGCTGAGAAAGCTTATGGATACGGATTGTTTCCTGGGGGATCCAGGCGTAACCATTGTGTATCTGCGATCCATGGTTAGACAACTGTTTTGGTTTGGTTGATTTGTTTGGATTGTACTTTCCATATCTGTTTTTATTAAAAGAGTTTTCCAATATTTACACTGGGTGTTGAAACAAGTCTATTAAGTACCTAGAGAATTCTATCTTTGCGCCCGATCAACGTATGGCCAGAGTCTGCAGGAACGAAAGTAAACTTGTTAAGACATCGAGTTATAAAAAGTATTTTGATAGGGTATTATATAAAGGATATGTTGGTCATTTATTTTACCTTCCTAAATAATTTAAAATGTTTTAAATATAGTTTACTTCGAACTATCAATTTGAATCAAATAACTATTTATCATATTAAATGTTTAACATGTTAAATATAAAAAATAATAATGGTTCATCCATGTCTTTCAACCTACGTTCCCTCCTAGCTAATTTTCCCTACTTTCCCTCCTAGCTACTTTTCCCTACCTTCTTTCAGGATGTCTTCCAACCTATTGTTCTTTCTAGTTGTTTCTCTGCTTCCTTCCTCTTCGAGGACGAAAAGATTTGAGTGAGAGAGAGTGTAACAACCCTAGATTTTATGTATATTTTAATTTCGACTTTATTTCATTTTGGAATTATTTTAAACTTGTTTCATTTCAAACATTTCATTTTAAATATAAACTTTGATTATTATGTAAATTATAATTTCAAACTGGTATAAATTGAAAATTTTCCTGAAATGTTGATTTTTTGTCAATCTGGTCAAAATTTGACTTTTAAATTTAAAATTTAAATATTTTAATTTTTGAATTTTATCTTTTATTGTGAAAATATATTAAATTTCAAGAATAATACTTTTCGTTTCGTTGAAATCCGATTTATATTGTGAAAGTTATGCTTTTTACAATATTGTACATAAATTGGTTTATTTAATAAAATTATCTATTTTAATTTATATAATAATATTTTATTTGTAAAGTCATGTCCTAATATGTGTTATATGACATGTTAGGTATATATTTTATTTTAAAACATTTTAAAGTGATATTATAATTTTTCCAAAATTTACTGTATTTATTTCCTATTTTTAAAGGTTGTTTTCTATTTTTCTACTATTTTCTTCATTTAAATTTAATTTAATTAAAATTTATATATTTATTTTGTGAATGAATTTTTATTTTATGTTATTATCTTTGTTATAAATATTTTTACAAGTCCATATAAATTTTCAAAAGTTCATTATGTTTATTTTTCATTTTTCTAGACTAGTTTGCAATTTTGTGCTATTTTCCTATTTTAACCTTATATAATTAATAAATATTTGTATATATTTTATATTTTGTTATTTTTTCTAATTTGTGACTGAAATTATTATTATTTTCAGTAATTTAAACTTATATAAATAAATTAAAGGAAATTTGAAAGGGTTGTGACTTTTGACTTTCCTATGGCTTTTTATCTTCCACCTTTTCAAATTTAACATAACTTTTCATTCAATTAGCCATAATTTCTCACATCTTTAGCTGACCACTTCCTTTCTCATTCATGTACATTCATTTTTCTCATTTCCTGAAGAAAAAATTTCGGCCATTGCCTTTGAGAAATTTTTGGTAAACTCTTTTTATTTTCTTTTGTTTTTACTTTTATTCTCCTTTGATTTGAGCTTTGCACTTGTTCATCTTCATCATAGGTTCGGCCATGCTCCTGTCCATGACCTGCCACCTCCACCATCACCTGAGAACACCTCCATCACCAGCTCCTCTATTGCCAAACCCCAACCATGCCTCCTAGTTGATTGATCCATCACCAAAATCCAACAAAACTCCACCTTTTGTCCTTAGCCGAGCACTACCATGCATACATCCACTTCCACACCCCATGGCCGCCACCAACACCACCTCCACCACCTCCAGCACCACCTGGACTCTCGGCCACATCATCATCGTTGCTGCTACAGTTAAGGCTGTGACCCTAGTGGCCTTGACTGAGCCTAACTATGGCCTTGAATCCATGTATGTTGCCTTGTTAGTGTAGTTTCCATCACCACCTACCTTTGCATCATCTTTTCCTATGTATGGCCTACTTGTTGAACCCAAAACCTGATTCAAACCTGATCCAAAACCATCCCATTACAGTGCTTTTACAGCCCATTGCTGAAGCATATGAGGTTGAAGGCAAGTGCAAGTGGTTTGGAGATGTTTTATGCATGAATTTATGTGTTGTTTAAATTTTTGTGAAGTGTTATTCATTTTATTTGAATTGTTTTGTCTCATGTATTCAAGGCATTTAGTCTTGCTCTCTCACAATCAAATCATTATCGTGCTCCCATGCTTTTATGGATCTCTGTTGAGTGCAGTTGTTTGCCATCTCCAGCTTAAACAGGTGAGTTATTCTCACCAGACAATATGTACATATATAACTAGTAAATTGACGCCTTTTGAATCTGTAAAATGCATTATCATGTTACACCTGCTATATTATGATTATATGATGTCCACCCTTGCTTAAACACCTATTATAACATCTGCTACTGTTATATTATGCTGTTTTGTTATTTTTATCAGTTATTACACTGCAAGTTCCCTTTAGGTTAGAATCACTATGGGTTGAAATGATACATACCCGAACGGACTTTAGAATAGGAGAAAATCATTATGGGCTGAAATGATAGGCCTGAATGATTTTCAATTATTATCATTTACTTGGAATTGCGAGTTTGAAATGATAAAACCCAGGTTTTATTTGTAAATTACGGGTTGAAATGATTTATTGCCCGTATCACTTTACCTAGGCTAAAAAATGAAATGTAGACCCGTAGTTAAAATATGTTTTTCTAAAAAATTTAAAATATTTTAGAAATGTATATATTATAGTATTTTGTTTAAATTTGATAAAAAAATGATTTTTGTAAAGTATTATGGATTTTCTGAAAATTTATAACTTAAATAAATTATGGAGGTTAGAAAATTTGAAATGTAAGTTTTTTTGGGAAATTTTAATTTGGTGATAATTGGAATTTAAATTAAATATGAATTATGAAATTTATGATAATTTGGATAAAAATGAATTTAAAAATGATTTTATAATATTTAGTGATTTTTGAATAAAGTTAAAATGTGAAATGAATGAATATTTATGTTGAAATTTTGAAATATAACTAAAATTGGAAATTTATGAATTGGCTTAAAGCTGAATTATAAGTTCAGTAAATAAAAATGAAATTAACTTATATTTGAGAATTTAAACTTAAGTGTTAAGTAGAAATTTAATTTAATGAATTTAAATTTAGTGTTGGAATTTAATAAGTGAATTATTATTAAATATTGATTTTTGAATGGAAATTTAACTATATGAAATCATGAATTTAAGGAAAATAAAATGATCATTTTAAAAGTTAAAATATGTGATTTGATAAGTTGAAAATGATTTACATAAAAATATAATTGTTTGTGAAATTAGATTGAATATTTGAAGTTAATTAACTACATCTTTTGAAATGCTATTATTTCTAATGTAAATGATTTTACAGCAATTGTGAATCCTGTAGTTGATAATAATGAACTAAATGGCTAAATTTAATTAAAGGCTATTATAGCATTTTTGTAAGTGCTATAATTGTTGAATTTGAATAAGTTTCTTTAAAACTAATCTAACCTATTACAGCATTCTTAAATGTTGTCTTTTGCTAATTTGAACTGTTTTGAATGTAACTTTATGTAGCATTTTCTAAATGCTGCGAAAGTTGAATTTCATTGTTTTTAATAAATTTAAGTGAATAAATAAGTTTTGAAAGATTAAAATTTTGGAAATTTAATAATTTAATTATTAAATATAATAGCTTTATTTTATGATTTAAAATGAAGTAATTTGTTTCGAAATATAAATTATTTCAAAATTTTAACCACGGGATGTATTTAGTTTATAGTTTAACTGATCCTTAAAGGATGAGTGATCCCAAGCATCCTTTAAGTTATTGTACATTAGTACTACAGTTCACTTGAGTTGGTTTACATTATATAAGTATATTTGTCCTGACTCGAGTGTTTTTTGTTTTACTGTACGCTCGGGTCAGCTTGAGTATTTACAGCTTAGCTTTGGATTTCTTTCTGGAGCGAGGAATCGCTAGAGATTCTGCTTGTCTAGTTATCTGTTCCCTTTTAGTTTCAGTTATTCTATTTCAGCCCTGGTATTTACAAACTGCTATGTATTTGAGATTTCTATTGTATATGTTTTTCAGACTGATATTATGTATTATGTTTTGAGAGTTTGTTATAGTAGCTTCATGAACTACTGTGGTATTTTAATTTTCGCTGCGAGTTATTCTGATATTTCGGTGTCTATGATTCTGTGATTGTATTTCATTTGCTCCAAATTTATTTTCAACGCGGTATTTTGAGCAATTCAATTCCGGCATGTGTGGATGCGAATGCTTGAAAATATCGGGTTGTTACATTGACTTCCTCGAAGATATTTGAAAAATCTCAAACCCCTTCGATAGCTCCACATCCTCTAGAGATACCTCAATCCCAAACAAAGATTACTAAGAAAACCTCCAAACCATCGCAAGTCACTCTTGCGATTCTACTCAGTTCAGATTCCAAAGAAACTATTCCCTCTTCACAAATTAGAACAGCATAAGCTTTCCTAACTAAAGAAGAAACTGATGGTCTACCCTCTACCGCAAACATCATATCCAGCTGTGTTTCTAGAAGAAGTAGGCAAGCCTTCCCTAGCTGTCTTGCCTGCTAATAGAAGAATCACAAAGACTCCTGAACCATCAAAGAAACGGATCACTCGGCTGCTTTTGGACTCCACCTCTAGGATACTGTTAAGCCAAGAGACCTTCCTGTCGTCACACACAACACTTTCGAGCTGCTACTGCAGCACCAGATACCAAAGGCTTCCTTATCCAAAAGATCCTTGAATCGCAAAGCTATATCAACCAACTCCACAAAAGAGCCTTCAAGATGGGAAGATATCTCGCATGAAACTCGGGCTTGAACCCAAGCACAAATATCTTGCTAAACTGAGTCCCATACTCCAATACAGACAAAACTCCTTCCCATGGTTGCCAAGATACAATCACTAGCTTCAGCACTCCGACTCATCCAATTCTAGAAAATCCGCTCGCACGAGCTCAACCAAACTTACATTCCATAGATGAACTCCGAACCTTAAAAAGGTTTCCTTCATAGATCGGTGAAATCCCTACACTATGCTACAAAGCTTACCCATGATGCTCAATACTGCCCTGGCAGATACACTTTCAATCTCAACACTCAGACTTCTTCAACTAGTGATAGTCGTGCTATACACACCACTACCTCTCCTACCTCTAGAACTCATGTTGGCAAACCCGAACAGATAACCCAACAAAATAGGTATATATATACACACACACACACATACACAAGTACGCACTCTCAGAAAGAAATCACTCCAAAGTCTATGTATTCACTCAACCTAGCGCTCTGATACCATGATGTAACGACCCGCCTTTCATTCCACAGAAAGAAGCATCATTAAGAAGAAAGAAAGAGATCGAAAAGAGAAAAGATAGAAAAGAAAGAACAAAACAACATCAGAATCTCACAGCGGAACGAACAAATTATATTATATCACATAAGATATTACATTATATCATGTACATCAGAGTTATACAGCTTATACAACACAAACTAACAGTTATAAACACCTGTCTAGTTATTACAACTCAAGTACATCACATAGAAACAGATACAACACTAGCACAGTGGAACCACTACATATCTACATGCTGAAGTCTCCTGCTCCATATCTCCTCCAGAACTCGTCAAAGCTAACCTGAATCCCTTGGTTACTCGTAAAAATTTGAGTACCCAAGAGTTTAATAAAACAAAAAACAAACTCCGGGTCAGAAATGGGCCTGGTGTGAGTAAACGAGTTAAAGTTGCTTAACTTTGAAAACCTTTAAAACAAAAGGTATCTCGTAAGACTTCCCACACATAAACACAGAAAAGTTTTTACCTTACGATAACCAAAACATTTGATAGGAAATCCAGTTATATTATAATAGGGTCTAGGTTTTTCAAGTAAAATACAGAAATAGCTGGAATGCTTATATCTCATGTTCCAATATAGTTGAGCACAATCAATACGAACAACAATTATTGGAGATTGAATTCCATACAATGGCAGGGATATTAGGGTACCGCCCATTATAGTACGTGGCCTTGATCACTGTACCGAGGATCCACCCTGAATCCCCTGCAACACAAGGTCGGAACCATCCCTTACTGGATAGTCCCGAACAAGACAACCCCGCAGTTGGCCTTTTCGCCAACAGCCCACTAAGATGAATAAAAGGAACCTCTAGACAGGGGTAAATCTCGTCCTACTTGGGTGCTACCCACTTAGCCTTGCTGCACCTCCCCTGTTTTAGCCATTCTCGGTTGATGAGGCTTGAGGCTACGATTACCTTTATATAACACATCTATCTTAGAATGCTCACCGTCCTCTCGACGATGTTCTGAAAGCATTCAATCCATACAAGTCCGTTCAGGGTTCGAACAAAACCGAAGGCACTATGTTGCTACACTAGTTTTGGAATCACCCTCAGAGTTAACGACAATAGCCCTTGCACTCTGAGTCTTCATCTCGAATTCGAAAGTACTACTCCCTTTAAACTCGTATTGGAATCACCCTTAGACTTTTAACGATGAATAGTCCTTACACCTCGAGTCTTCACTTTTTCACTTGAGATTCACGACCTAACGTTTAATTTGGATCGATGTTGTTTTCGGAATTCCAAATTTGGAAATCTGATCCTGGTCTCATCGAAATCTAAAACGCCGTCTCAATGTCCAAGTTTTTTAAGTTTGAACAATTTATTTCAATTTAAAATATTGAATTCACACAGCATCATTCACAGATAAATATCACACATTTATCACAGCTATAATCAATATCACATCATTGCACATCACAGATTATCAAACTATAAGTCTCATTCAATTCAGACATTCTACTCAAACAATCATCCAGAAACAGGAATTATTGATCTCTATTATAATTAACTTAATCAACTTAAATTAAATTAATTACTTGAGAATTAATCACCTAATCCTGCTTAAATCAATCATTAATTAATTAATTACAAACCATTTAATTAATTAATCACTCTTTTAATCACCTTATAAACGAATTAAATAATCTTTAATTGTAGATTAATTATCCTTTAATTATTATCTTAATTAATCATCCTTGATTAATTATTCCTTTATTACATTAAGTAATTAGCCTTTTAAATTAGTTACACAAATTAATTATTCTTTTATCATTTATTAATTAACCTTTATTACTTTTATTAATTAATTAACTATAATTAATTACATTAATCCTCAATTAATTACATTAGTTAATTATACTATAATCACTTTATTGATTAATTATCTTTTTAATCAATCACATTTATTAATCAATTAAACCTTAAATTATTTTCATTAATTACATTAATTAAGGATCCTCTAATTACTTCCATTAATTAATTATTCTTTTAATTCATGTAATAATTAACCTTTAATTAATCACATTCATTAATCAACCTTGATTAATCACATTCAGTAATTAAATATCCTTACTTACTAACAATAATTAAGTAACTTCTTAACTAATTAATAAATCCTTTTTAATTAATTACACTGAGTAATCAATACTTCATTACTTCCACTAAGTAATTATTCTTTCTTTACTTTTCATCAAGAAATTCCCCTCTAACTACATCCAGTAATTATCCATTAATTACTTTACTAAGTAATTACACTTCATTAATTACATTAAGTAATTATACTTAACCCATCATCAAGTAATTATCTTTAATTAATTAAACTTAATTAATTAACTAAAATTAACCATATTAACTTAATTAATTACACTGAGTAATTAATTCCTTTAATTACTTCATTAACTAATTACCCTTAATAATCCACTTTAATATTAAGTAATTAACCTCTTATTACATCCATTACTTAATTATTTCTTAATTAATTAACCTTGATTAATCAATCCTCAATTAAGTAATCAACTACAGCTAATTAATTACATAAATTAATTTATCTTAATTTAATTACCTAAATTACTTATCTTAGTTTATTAAGTAATTATACTTTAATTACTATTGTGAATAAAACATGATTAAATTAAGATAAATCATTTACTACATTAAGCTCTTACCTTCCATTTTAAATTAAATTAAATTTAAAAGCTTGAATTTGATTTATTTAAATTCATCATCCTTTGATTATTAAAGTTAAATACCTTTTACTTTAATTCATAATTAAATTTCAACCAATTACCCTTTTAATTTGGAAACATTTAGTGACAAATTTACAAAATTTTGTTTAATGTAATATTTATATCAATTAAAACTATTTTTAAAACAAAATTTAAAACTTTAAAATCCATACTTTAAAAACTTGAATTTATTTAAACATCATTTTCTAAACACAAACATTTAATACATTTTAAAACTGATTAAAGCTTAAAATTTGCTTTGCTCACAAAATTTGAAAATTCATTTTATGGTTTAAAACTGGACAGTTTTTTTTAAAAAAAAGCTGGAAACAAACGTTTTCAAGCAAACACGGTTAAAGCCCCGAGACAAACTCGTGAAAACTCGATACAACAAAACAAGACTTCCCCACTTCATCAACTCTGAGTCGAACATGAGAGAAAGCACGAAATACTCCGGGCCAAACTCTCATTTCCCGAACCCAAAAACCCAGATGCACATGTCGACGACCGTGCACGTGCACGACCGGAAAACTCGACTCCGATCAACTCTCCGGCTCTCACCAACCCACAATTGACCTCGACAAACACCTCGACTATGCAGAACTACGAAAATTGATGGCAACCAAAAAATCGATATCTTGATCAAACTGGAAAATGAACTCGATCGGTAAACCTCCTCTGGCCGTCGATCTGGACCACAAACACCCTCGCCATTCCTATCAGAGAATCCCCTCGACCTCCAGCGCCGATCCTCTCCATCGCGAACTATTCTGATCCGCCACACTCATCGCATGCAACCCATTTACATCGACGACTTAACTGTGCGTAAAACCCTAATTCCTCCTTCTCCGGCCACCACGGCCAACATTAAAACCTTTAGCCATTCTTTTAGAGACCCTTGCCTCCGCGGCCACCTTCAGGCCAAACCCCATGCTCCAGTTCGCCTTCGACCACCGTGGGTAGCCAAAATACCCAAAAGTGATCAACACCGATAATCTCATCGAAACCCAAACTAAAAATCTCAATCTATATACCTAAATTCATGATTTGGCTTCACGATCCAGATTATATAATCATAGATTTAAATTAACATGTTTGGTTTTTACCCATTTCCTGATTTCCACTTTAATTTTAAACTTTATAGAATAATAACAAGATAAAGTCAATTAAAATTATTTTTAAAAACAATAACACGTTGTTATTAACATTTTCTTTTCAGTAATCAAAGTCAAGTATTGATTATTTAGGAAGATAGGAATTATTTTGTGATGAAGTTGAACCTGTTAGTAATACTAGATCATAAATACAAGTGTACAGAGACAATTTATAGATATGTTATATACACACAGTTATATTCAAAACTCATGCAAGCATTATAGACTATATTTCTACACTTGCAACAAAGTTTCATCACAGATTGTTAAACTGATTTTAAATAAAAAGGTTTACTCACGTATTATCAAAGCAGAGAGAGACGGCCCTGATGATTTTTGTTTCCAGGACTTCGAATTTGAACTGGTGCTTGAATCCTGTTGTTTGAGTTAGCTTGCTATTTTGATTATCGTTATTTGAGTTCATTCTTGAAGTTGAATTTGCTGTTGAAATTTAAAAATCTTTGTTTTTTTAATCTTTGGAGTTGTTTTTGATCTAGAGAAACTTTTACAGTTGTTGATTTAGAGTTTGTTATTGTTGTAAATCTTCATTTTTCTTTTGTTTGCAAGATCTCAAGTTTGTGAATTTTTGAACTGATGTTTATATTTAGTTTATATGTTTTAAGAAGAGGAAGAAAAGAAAGTACAGAGAAAATTTTAACTGAACAAAAATGAACAGCTTTTCTCTTTAAAAACAATGTTACATACTTAATTATCTATAAAACAAGGTGTGGCCACTTGCAAACTTATGTTGTAGAATACGTACAAGTGTATTTACGTGTTCTTAGGGTCTTACACATGTTTTATTCCAATATTAAAAATTATTTATTTTAAAAGTGTTAAAATTTCATTATTAAACTAATTTCTTATTTATATTAACATGTTTTTATATTTATTTCAATTAGCTTTTAATGTTTATATATACAAATTATCTTTATATATTTATAAACTATACTTAGTTCATGATATGATATAAGAAATAATATCTTTAAACCCCTTTTTTTTATATATATAAACCATTTAAGCTTAAGTAATTTTAAAAGAAAGTATTATTTTTTTTAAAAGCAAAAGAATTAAATTTCCTTATGTCCTATATATTTTGTAAATTATGCTTTAACTTTTATATATATTTATAGATCTTATTTAAAACAAGTAAATTTAAGTAAAACAATCCCTTTTTATTACTCGTATATAAAATTTAAACTTAAGTTATTATACTTAAATAAATAAATAAATATATATATATATACACAAACTACATTTATTTCAAGTATCAACTTTTAAAAGAAAACATATTAAACTTTTGTTATAATATACTATATTAAGCTATTATATTTTTAAACAAAATAAATATTTACTTTAAGTGTTTTTGAAAGTATAAGATAAATTTTTAAATAATCTTTTAAAAAGTATTAGATCATATTCAAACAAAATTCCCAAATTACAATACATATACATATATATTATAATTTGAAAAATATTGTTATTAAATTAAAACCCAACTTCCTATTCATAATGTATATACACATATACATTATAAATAGAATATATTTTTTATTAGCTTAGAAAGATAATTTTTTATAAATTACATATTATTAACTTTGAAAAGGACAAAATTTGCCAAATTAAATTATTAGTTTTGAAATGATAAATTCAGTTAAATTAGATTATTAAATCAATATTGCAAAGTTTAAAATAATTATAAATGGAAATTATCAAATAAGTATTGCCCGAAATTCCAAGACATCACACCTGACCTTGCTTTTACGGCCAGCCTTTCGACTGCTTTACCTACCCAGTTAACCAACCCTTCCCTAGGGACATGTAGGAGTAAGAGTCTCCCGTTCGCCACTAAAAGCGAAGCGAGAACCCCCTATCACGTTGTATTAAGCAAGGTCAGTCAAGGGACTAATGTGAGCAAACGAAAACAATTTATTTTTTTGAAACAAATAACAAAAGCATTTAAAATTGAAATCTGCTATGCTTTTTTTGGAAAATGAAACTACCATAAGGCCTCCCTACACACACACAATGCAATCGCACACTTGGGGGAGATTTATCCTTATGATAGTCAAATATGCTTGATACGCGGAAACCATTTGATATTATTATTAGTGCATAGTGGAAAACATATGCAAGTATAATATTAATCTTAGCCAACATACATACCATATAGAATGCCTACTATAGCTACCATATTAGATGGCAGGTTCTACAACTAAAACCGTACAAGACGCATACTGGTAATTGGATTTCCAACAATGGTCAGGCAAAGTAACTTCCTGGGCCACATCACGATGCATCACGATGCATATGGTACCGCCCACCACGATGCATCTCTGGATAAAATAACACCGATGACCTCATCGGATCCCCTGCCAATACAGAACCGCCTACCACTTGACTAGTAATACCAAGTATGATCACCCCTCCATTAATGGGCTCGAAGCATACAAATGTGAGATAATATCGACTCTGGATAGGGATGATCATACCCAACTTGGAAGCGACCCACTTAACATTGCCGCATCTCCCATGCTTTAGTCATTCCGAGTTGATGAGGCTTGAGAATACATTTTACATTTTATATAGCACTTCCCACTTGGAATGCTAACACTGCCCTCCAAGCAACAATGCAACGCCAGCATTCATCCATACAAGTTCATTCTAGGACCGAACGAAACGCTTGAGAGCTCCGCTTTCAATTCCATCATATTCATGATGTCTCCACTTTGAAACATTTGAGTTGGATCAAAGTGGTTTTTCGAATAATATATCCTATCCAGTCTCTTGAAACAAATTTAGATAATTATCGGTAAACTCAACTTCGATTCTTTATGTATGCCTCTAGAGGGACGCCTCGAGAACCTAACTAGATCTCTACAACACAAGGCCGGGATACCTCTGTAACTAGGTAACTACTACACGAGTATGCCATCCTCCGGTAGTAACCAACCTTTATCAGAGGCGCCTCTCAACCAACAACCCCAAAGCAATAAGTTTGCAGCAACCACATAAGTTAAGTATCTAGGCTCCATACCATGATACCACTTCTATCCCGAAGGAAATAGACATACCTTTAGGGGGCGCTACCCTCAAATAACCTTGATGTATCCTCCCTGTTTCGACCATTCCGGTTTGTGAGGTCCGTCGAGGTCACGTCCATAAAGCTACGCTTTATACAAAAGCCATGCTTCGATCAGCACATGATCAACAGCACTTCGTATGTCACATTACCAAATTGGGAATGTATCACTAGCAACCGTCAACTACATAACCTCTGAGCTCATACGTCTCAGAGAAGGGTGTTAAGCTAAGAGAATAAATTCTCCGCCACCAAACAGAGATGTATTTGATAGAAACCAACTTTACATCTCAAAGTGTAACGTCAGACATACATCCATACAAGTCTGTTCTGAGTTCGAACAGAACCGAAGGCACTTCCAAAGAAGCCCTTGCAATCCGAATAATCCCTAACCACGTCCGGAATCCCCATCACAAAGGGTGATCAAATCTCTATACCGGGGACCAGTCGGTGCAGAGACATTCAACAAGTAATCCTTTCGCTTTTGAAAATATCCGGTCTTCACCACCTGTAACGACCCGATATTTTCAACCATTCGCATCCGCATAGGTCGGACTTGAATTGCTCAAAATACCAAATTGTAAAATAAATTTGGAAAAACACAGAATATGCAGTAAATAAATCACAGATCACAGGCACAAAGTAATGTAATAATGCAGCGATAGCAAAGAGATAGTAGTTCATGAAGCTACTATATATATACATCAGTGTTAAACAAGATACAACAAAAGTAACAAGTTACAACAGAAGTTTCAATATGATAAACAAGCCCAAGCTAAATACATCAGTGGAATCAACTGAATACTGAAATGGAAATAGATAGCTGGATCTTCAAGCATAGCTCCAACTCCGAAGGTGAGTCTCTAATGCTGTATCACTCAATCTGACCGAGCGTAAAGAAAATACACAAAACACTCGAGTCAGGATATACATACTTATACATTGTAAACCAACTCAAGTGAATGTAATATAAGGTATAAGTAACTTAAAGGATGTTTGGGACCGCCCATCTTCTAAGGATCCGTTAAACTATTTACTATGTAGTAATATTTCGCTATTATAATAATGTCTATAGTAAAATAAAATTACTTTTAAATAGCATTAAGGGGTTACCCATATAGCCCTTAACACGTAATAGTGCCAGTAGTCTATACAGTACCTGCATATCTCCTGATCGGGAGACTACGAGAAGATACTCCATAGGTACTGCACAAATCAAACTCGTACAAGGCTCGCTAGGGTAGGTGACACGGCACAACTAGGCAATGCCAGAGTAGATATACCAATTACGCATCCGGGCTGATGGTGATGCATAGCGCACAGCTACCGCCCACCTCGAGCCACACCCTCAAATCAAAAATCAAAAGTGGCCACCAAATCAATCTCAAAGTCAGAATATAATATCGAAGGAGTGTGTCCGATAAAAAGGGCTACCTCACTGGCCCGTAAGCACTCCTGTTTTAGCCACCTTATGCCAACTCATGGGAGTTAGGTCCACGTATATACCTCATAGGAATGCCGTCGCCATCCTACTTCATTCTAGAAACTCCACCCCGTACACGGTTGTTAAAGTGGTTTTCGGAGTTGGCCGTGAGTATGACAACTTCCGATCCCGGTCTCTTTAACAACCAAACATTATTATAACCCATGGATATTTATTCCAAAATCATTTATACTTTCAAAACCAAATTAGCATATCCATTTCAAAATCATGTCATTTCTTTTAAAATAGTATATACTTTCAAAACCAAAATATCATATTCATTTCAAAACTATATCACAATAGTATCATTTCTATTTTAAAACTAATTCAATAATATATCATCTAAATAAAACCTAAATTTCTAAATCACGGAATATTTCCTTCAATTTATTAAACTTGAAATATTCCTTTAGATTATCATAGCATTTTTGAAATGTAATACTTTCCACTTTAACATTATATATAATCAAAATATTTATATACTTATAAATTAACATGGTCATTTTATCATAGCCGCATAGTTAAATAAACTTTGTTACTGTAATATCCAATTTAAAACTGAAATTCTTATGTTAAGTTAAAAGTACCTTATTAACTTACATTATTATTACAATAAAGAAACTTTATTATTTTAATCATTTAAAATATGCCATTTACATTAATTAAAACTTACATATCAAATGTACATTATCAACTTACATTCTATTATTACAGTAAGGAACATTTATCATTTTAATCAGTTTAAATTACACCATTACATTAATTAAAACTAACACGACAAATGTACGTTTTAACTTATATTTATTACAATAAAGAGCATTTATCATTTTAATCAATATTACACTAATTAAAACTTACATTATCCAATGTACGTTTTAATTTACCTTTGTATTACAGTAAAGAGCATTTATCATTTAATCAATAATACACTAATTAAAACTTACATTATAAAATGTACGTTCTAATTTACATTTCTATTACACTAAAGAGCATTTATCATTAAATCAATATTACACTAATTAAAACTTACATATTTCTTTCATTAATTAAAACTTTACATGTTTCTTTCATTAATTAGAACTTTATACGTTTCTTTCATTAATTAAAACTTCACATGTTTCTTACATTAACTAGAACTGTTCATGTTTCTTGCATTAATTAAAACTTTACATGTTTCTTTCGTTTTTGTAATTACAGTAAAGAACATTTATTATATTAATCATTTAAAATATTAATTAAACTTACATCTCACACGTATGTTTTAACTTTCATTTTTCCATTTTAAAATCATAGCTATTTATCTTACAAAACATAACATTACATAAATGAATATTTTATCATATGTAATATAACAATCAAATTTTCTTTATAAATCTATTCATTTAGCCTTTTCTAATTATGGTTTCAAGTTAAATAAATTTCATTACAAATTGTCCAATTAAGACTGTATTCCATTTACCAGTTCAAAATACATTATTTATTACACAGAACATGTCCATTTCATAAAGTAAAATTCATAACAATTTCTAGGTTAGATTTACAACTTCCAGATTAAGTCAAACTCAATTATTAAGTTATTTATCATCAATAAAGATCTTTAATTCATCTTTAAACCAATTATTAACTTATGAAAAATTAACTTGTAGAAAAACCAATACACCTTTATAATTAAAGCATTACATCAAATTTTTAAGTTAAAATTTCATAATTTATAAGACTCAAAAATAATTGAAAAAATTTTAGGGAAACATTATTTAAAATACTTAATAAATTTTTAGGAAAATATCGCTTAAAATATAACCATAGGCCCGTATAATATTTTTAACCTAGGTCAAGTGATACAGATATATATATCATTTCAATTCGTAATTTAAAAAGAAAAATGTGGGTTCTATCAATTCAAACCCATAATCCTAAGTAAAATAAATAAAATAAAATCAATAAAAATAACTCAATCCTATCATTTCAGCTCATAATGATTTTCCTTATCCTAAAGTCCATTCGGGTATGTATCATTTCAACCCATAGTGATAGGGAACTTTCAGTGTGATAAACAGGAAATAAATATAACAATAAAGCATATAATATCATAACAAACGATGTAACAAATATATAAACAGCATTTAACATCATAACATCATATGTCGATCACAGGCATGTATGAACATAACATAATAATTTCTACAATTCACTTATCATCATTTCACAATTATAAAAGTACATATGTCTAGAGTGAAAAATCTCACCTTTTTAAAGCTAGAATTGAAATTCAAACCCAAATCTAAACTCCACAAAGCATGAAAAGGCACAACAAAGCACCACTATATTTTTGAGTAAATGAAGAGTCAGATCCAAATCTCGTATGCAAACAAATACAACATATATAAGAATATATTTCAATGCAAAAGAATAGAAATTAAAACAATGGGAAATATGAGATAACATGACATAACCTTTGCTTCGACCACTAAGTGGGCTCAACCTTGGTTTTGTTTGGGTCAAGTGCATCTCTATTTTGTGCCAAAGAGGTTATAAGGTCATTGAAAAACAAGGCATGGGCAGGGTAGAGCCGAGCCTAGCAAAAGAAAAATCAAATAGAAAAGAAAAATGGAAAGAAGGAAGAAGGAGAAGCCATGAAAATTTCTTGAGCTTGCTGTATTTTTTTTAGACACAAAATGAGAAATGAGATGTTTTGGCAAGTTTTGTACATGATTTATGAAGTGGAGTGGATGGCAAGAAAAGATTTGAACTGCTAAAAAGGAGTAAATGATAGGAAAACAAAAAGGCAAGAATTAAAGAGAAAGAAACATATATATTTTATTCTTAAATGAAAATGAATATGAGAAGTGGAAAATAAATCTTTGTACATGAATTGACAAAGTTTCTCATGGCTGGTAGATGGAGCGGTTTGGAAGGCAAGCAAAGAAGTAAATGCTAAGAAACGGAAAAGGCATAAGTTGAGGAGAAAGAAACGTATGTATTTTCCTTAATTGCAAATGAGAATGAGGAGTTTGAAAAGAGAAATAAATCTTCTTATACGTATTTGTGGAATGATTTCTCATGGCTAGGAAAATAATTATACACGACTATGGTAGGTAATTAAATAGATAGATAAATAAAAAGGCAAGAAATAAAGCAAACGTAACCTATGCCTAATTAAACAAAGTAACGTATGTCTAATTGATTTGTTTCGAAGCCATTTATTTTCATAGATTTCTTTCTAGAAATGAAATAAGAGATGAGAATGATTTGATTTGTATGTGAATAGCAAGTGAAGTGCACGACCAAAAGAAAAATGAACAGCTAAGGGCGAATTTGGATGGTAAGAAAAGGAAAAGTCTCATTTTGAATTAAAGAAAGAACAACTTATGACCTTTAAATTTCCTAAACCATTTATCAAAAATAAAAAAATAAAAAGATAAAAGTTAAACAAAATAAAATTAGAAAGTTGAAAAATAGAAAATAGGAAATAAATTAGGGAAATGAACATAGGAAAATAGAAAATCCCTGCGTGTAAAACACTGTATTTTATACAGATTTTAAAATATAAATCAGAATTTAATGAAACGAAAAGCAGAACGAATATCAAAATTATATTCTGCTTCAAATAAAGAATTTGAAAATTAAAATTTTAAAAAAATTAAACTGAAATTCAAAATTTTATCAAAATATAAAATTTCCAGAAATGTTTATTTTACTGTTTGGAGAATAAATTACAAACAAAGTCCAAATTTACATTAGAAAAATCCAGAAATTAAATTTCTAATAGTTTAAAAATTAAAGTTTTCAAATAAAAATTTAGTTAAAAATATTTACCAAATTATGGGTTGTTGCACCACCGGTCTTCAAATGCTATCCATAACGTCGTATCATTATTCAGAATGGGTTATATGACACAAAGTCCTCTTCCGGCTAAACCGAATAATGAGCACTTAACTAAAAAAATATATGGATATTGGGATCTTAGTTAAGTCACAACTTATTACCCAAAAACTTTCTTTCAAATGTTTAAACCAATTCCCACTTCAAATCTTTTAAACAAAAAGATTCACTTCACTTTGAAAACAAAGTTCACCAATCATTCACAAAGATTAATTCATAGCTTTCCAAACTATATTATTTTCATATCTTTTATACAAAAGATATACCTTTAAAACCCTTTTCAATTTAAAACCAAGTTCACCAATCTTTAACAAAGAATCATTCATAACTTTCAAAACTATTTCATTTCAAACTAGAAATCCTTTCAACACAAATTGGAATTTCTTTCATTATATGAAATCCATTATTATTTGAAAACAAATACTTTTTCGTTTCGGGAAAATCCGATTACATTTGCTAAGTTAAAGCCTTTAAAGTATAAACTTGGGTTGAATTTAAATTCCCCAAAAATAATACTTTTAAAAATACTTTAAAGACGGTTTTAAAAATCCATATATATATTGTACAACTTATATAAACATTTCAAACCAAGTTTACAAAACAATTTCAAAACTTAAACAAGATATATTATATTCAAACTAAATTTCAATTTCAAAACTTCCTTTTCAAAAGCATTTCATATCCAACTCAATTCCATTTTCAAAACCTTTTGGATTCAAAATTCAGCTTTTGAAACCATTACATCATTTGAATTAAATTCAAATATCTGCAACTCAACTGATTTCCCATGAAATCCATATTTGTGTGTGTATGGTGTAGTCCAGGGGTTTTACACAATAGTGCAACATCATTAGTCATCACAATCCAAACACAGCAATATCGATAAGCGGTATAATCCTATAACGCTTATCTTCATTCATAGATTCACAGATATAGATTCATCGTAGATAAATAACATTCGTCATAGGTAAATAAATTACATTCATCACAGCTCAAATCAAAACAGAGCATCACACATCAGGGATATCAAACAATTCAACATTCAATAGAATCCAAACATCCATAAGTTAGATTGATTAATTGTTCCATCCCTAATTAATTCACTTTAATTAATTTTTTATGAATTAATCACCCAAAGCTGATTAATTAATTACAAATCATTTGATATTAATTAATAAAATAAATTAATCAACTTTAATTATCTGTCTTAATTAAATGTCCTTAATTAATTAATTTTCCTTAATTAATCACATAATTAAACTAACCTTTAAGTTAATTACTCGATTAATTAACCTTTAATCATAAATTAATTACCCTTTTAATCATAAATTGATCTTAGTTATTAAATTAATTAACCTTAATTGATCTTTGATTAACTTTATCTCAATCAATCTTTAGTTAATCTTTAATTAAGTAATTATTCTTTAAATACTCATCCATTTATTACCTTTATTAATTAAATCATTAATTACTTAAGATTTTAATTAATTAAAAGATAAAACATTTTATCTTAATAAATTACCTAATAATTGTTAAAATCTTCGTTTAAAAATCTTGGAATTAATTATTATTAACAAATAAATTAACTTAAACTCTTAAGTTAATAAACAATTGAAAACATCTTTATATTCTTAATTTAACTCCTTAATTACGTTTTTTAATTTGTTTTAAATACTTAAGGAATTAATAAAAGGTCACATAATTAAATAATTAATTCGTATTAAATCAAAATAATTTATTTTAAAACCTTTAATAAATCCCAACTTAAAAATATAATTATTTAAAAAGAATTTGTTAAGAATTGTTAAAACTTGATTTTGATTAAAGTTTTCAAAACTGTTTTAATACCCAAACTCCAAAAACCCGAGCCAAAATCCAATTTTCCCAAGCCATTTCAAAATTTTCCCTGAGCAAACTTTTTTCCTAATTTTCTTCGAGAAAAATTACCATTTCTTTCGAGTTTGCCCCGAGCCAATTTCATCTTTCCAAATCAAAACCAAAACCAGATTCTAATGATATATGGTGCAAGTGTACACCCGATCGGATCGTCGCCGACCAACTCTAAGACCTTCAGCACATCATCGTCGACCCACTGGACTTCCCCGACCACCACATTCTGACGAAATCAACCTGAATCAAAATCGAGCTGATCAAACTCTTTCTTGAAACCAACACCCTTGGCCAAATCGCCTTTAACCATCATCATCGACCACCAATGGCCCCGCAACTTCAACTGGAGCTTCATCAAACTCCCCAGCTTCGATTCCTATCAGAGCGATCAACTCCGATGCTCTGATGTCGCCATAGTAATTGGAAAACCAACCTCGACCAGTATATTGGTTTAAACCCTAAATCAACCACGTTCATCCCCCACGATCGACTATAAATTTTGCAAATATTTTTCCCATGCTCTACTATACGTCAGCTTCCTTCTCCATTGATTTCGACGCCCAGTTTGACGTCGATCACTAGAAAAAGGTCAAAACCCATTTTTCGTTCAATTCCAAAATATACGATCAATACGAAACTAGAAATCTTGATTCAATTATTAAAATTCATGATGTTTGAAGTCGAACCAAATAATGTAATTGAATTAAGAAATTATGAAATTCAAATTCAACATATTTTTAAGTTTCACTGTAATAATTTATCTTAGAAATAAATTCTTAACAAATACACATGGAATCCTTTTTAAATTAGTATTACATTGCTATGATAAATTTTCATGTAAGGATCATCACCTAAATATGCTTATTATTTGAGATATGAGTTTTTCTTTGGTTGTTCTTGTGTTTGGAAACACACAGAGTATATTCAGGCATGAAAAGTTCAATCCACACACAAACATGTATGTACATACAGATATATCTACATTCATTCATCATTTTTCACAACATCTGCTTCACAAAGCATCAAGATATATCATAGATTCAAGTTTTAAAGGGGTCAGTTTGCTCACCTTATTTTGAAAGCAGAGAAGAATAGAAAGCAAAAGCTTGGAAATCAGGTTTGAAAACTGGAAAAGCTTTTGATCTGAGGCCTGCTTTTGTTTTCTGATTTGTTGAGTTGCTTCTTGGTTTTGATTTTGTTTTTGATTGTTAGTTTGTTTTTGCTTTAATCTGAGAACCTGTTTTGCTTGAAGCTTTGAATTGATTTATATTTTAGCCTGCAACTTTTCTTGATTGCCTTCAGGTTTTAGAAGTTGAAAGAAATTTGATTGTTGATTTTTCTTTTCTTTTCAGGTTGAAGCAGAAAGCTGTTATTTGTTTTTTATTTCTAATTTCAGTTTTGAAATGGAGGATGAAAGAAGAATTGAGGAAGGAGAGTAAAAAAATGTATCAGTCTGGTTCAAATTCTTTGATATTTATTAATGTTGTAGTTTTAAAAGAAAACATCTTTGCCACTTGTAAATTTCATATTTAAAAGAGTGACATTTGTTAACTCTCATATTAAAATGCCTACACTTGTTAATCTCATGTTGCATGGTTTTACACGTAATAATCTATTTTCGATAATAATTGTACATGTAAAATACATGTATTTATTTATATATATATATATGAATTTATATATATATATATATATATATATTTCTAAATTCATATTAACATTTATTAAAATCAAATGTATATATATTCTTATGTTCATTTGTGAATCAAATTAAGTTATACTTGTAAATTTTTTGTATTAGTATTTTACAAATGTCACAAATAAGAAATTTTATGTTTTAAACCCTTATGTTTTTATATTTATAAATCATGATTTTATAAATATTTATCTCATATATATATACAAACCATTTTATTTCAAATATATTTTCAAAGAAATAATCATTAAGCCTTTAATAATTCTTATTTAAAATTTAACTCAAGTCATTATGCTCATTATACTTTTAAATAAATAAACACACATATGTATATTACAGAATTTAGCTTTAAACAGTTGTTTTGAAAATCATTTGTATCTAATTCAAAATATAACTTTCAAATTGTAGTGTATATATATTACGTATATTATAATTAGAAAAAAAATTCTTATTAATTTTAAACTATGGTTTTATGTCCAGTTTATATTTTAATACATTTATATTTGAATTTTAAATTAAAATCCTATAAACAATCTATATAAAATAAACGTATATTTTATTTATTTTGGAAAATTTCAAATTAGTTCATATTTTAATCCAAAAATTTATATTAATTACCAAACTAAAATCTAGCTTAAAAACTGAGAACGTTACAATAAATATCTGTATCACTTGACCATAAGGTAGAGAATTATATACGGACAGTAGATTGTATAAATGAAACGATTTTAATACCCTTAAATCTTGAAATGGATTAAATAATATTTCGAAGGAAATTAATTTACATAAATTGAATTACTTTGAAAATCCAAGTTTGAAGGTTGGAATTGGAAATAGGTTTAAATTGAAATTTTAAACTATTTTAATCTATTTTAGATTTATTTAACCCATTTTAATTTAATTTAAACTATATTAGACTATTCAAATATATTTTAAATAATATTAATCTATTTTAAACTATATTAAACCAATTAATCTATTTTAATATATTTTAATTTATTTAAACTATATTAATCCATTTTAGTCTATTTAATCTATTTTAATCTAATTTAAACTATTTTAATCTATTTTAATCTATTTTAAAGTGTATTAATCTATTTTAATATATTTAAACTATATAAATCCATTTTAATCTATTTTAAATTATATTAATATGTTTTAATCTATTTTAAATTACCTTAAACTATTTCTAAAACTACTTTAAACTATCTAAACTATTTCTGAATTTCTGGTATTGTAAAGTGGAAGTTTTACATTTAAATCCTTGATTTTCTAAATAGAATACGATTAAATGATGTTATAATATAAAAAGGGATTTGAATGACATCGTCGAGGAATATGATGATTTTAAATAAGGATTTAATCTATTTTTGGAAATATGAATTCGAAAGTGATATGATTTCAATTTTAATATAATTTCGAAAGTAAATATGATTTCAAAAATGATATTTTTTTGAGAATATAATATTTTGATATAAATTATAAATCATTTTCAGAAATGTAAATGAACCATCCAATGTGAAATAAGCATTTGGTTCTTAAAGAGACCGGGATTGAATATTGTCATACTCTCTGCCAATAACGAAACCACTTTAACAACCATGTATGTGGTGGAGATTCTAAAACGAAGTAGGATAGTTTGACGCATGGTTCTATATGAGATATTTACGTGATCCTGACTCCCGTGAGTCAGCTTAGATGTGACTAAAACAGGAGCTGTACCCGGGCCAAATGAAATCGTACTTCCGATCGGACATGCTTCGTCGATATTGTATTTATTACTTTGTGACTGATTTGGTGGCCACCCATTTATTTTGATTATGGGAGTGTGTTCCAAGGTGGGCGGTAGTAGTTGCTATGCGTTACCACCTGCCCGCTTCTGCAAAACGGTAGAGTCCTATCCTAGCATTGCCTCGAGTGTCGTGTTCACATGCCTTATCGTGCCTTCTACGAGTTTGGTTTAAACCATGCCTATGGAGTACCCTCTGAGTAAACCTCACCGAGGAGCTTATGGTACTGTATAGACTATGGGAATATATAAAATTTGTTAAGGGGGATATGGGTAACGCCTTAACGCTATTTTAATACCTTGCTTTAGTGTGGACACTATTATAATAGCGTATTGTACTATGTATGTAGATAGTTTAACGGATCCTTTGGAGATGGAATCTTGAACATCTCTTAAGATATTGCACTCACATTTGACACTGGACAGGAGGTGTCAAAACCCGTAAATGTCTCTGATGCTGTTGCACTCGTATTTATTTACTGTTGATTTAACTTACATAAGATCTTTTAGTTCCAACTCGAGTGTTTTGTCTTTTCAATTCGCTCGGGTTAGTCTGAGCTTTTCAGTGTATTAAAGACTGCTTTTGGAGGAAGAAGACGAATATTTAGTGCTATTAATATTTATTTCATTTATTCCGCTGCATCTTACTGTTCCACTGCATTATTATTCATTACTGTTGTATGTACTCTGATTCTATACTGTAAAGTGTAATCAAATGGATTTGTAAAATAGCTTCATGAACTGTTATTTGATTATTATATTTTTTCATTCCATTGTGTGATTCTGTGTTTGTTTTATTCCTTTCTCTTCTTTTCTTATTTACCCTATAACAATCCTCTCTTTTGAATGGTTTGAGTCTAACATGTGTGGTTTATCGTCGATTCAAGCTGTCCAAAAAGGCGGATCGTTACATATGGTATCAGGGCTTTAGTTTAGCGATAACCTTAGCTTTGTGGGGTCCGACTCATATAAATAGGGTAGTAATACTCTAGAATGAGCCGTTGAGTGTATATATATAAGAGAGCATATTTGTTAGTGTTATAAAAGGCTTTGTATTGTGTTAATTTGTTCTGTTTCGTATTTATAATTTTTGATTACTACATAGGACGTTATGGCATCGATAAGAATTTCTAAACACTTAATAGGACAGACTGACACAATATTGTTTTGAAATATTTATAAATGAAATAATTTTTTCTATTATGTATTTTGTATATAAAATAATAAATTTTGTAAACGATATAGTTGGAAGTAATATGTTGTTTGTTAGGTGGAGAAATTTTATAAATATTGATTGAAAAATAGGATTTACAAGTAAAGTAAATATAAATTGAAAGTTTAGAATTGAAGTTCTGGGATTTTTGAAAATTTCTTTTGAAAGATTTTAGAATATAATATTAGTAGTATTTAGAAGTATTTTCTGATATAAATATTTCAAGATGATTTGAAAGAAATGTTTTAAAATAATTTTTTTAAAGGAAATAAGTTATGTACTTCCCTTTCTATTGCTGGTAAATAATTTCGGTGATGAGTGAACGCATCGTCGACATTCATCTTCGAGTTTCAAAGTGGGAAGACCATTTTAGTAGTTTTACTGCATATTTTTTTGATAAATAAATCTTGAATTTGAATCCCTAAATATGATTTGATCTATAAATGATATATATATATATATATATATATATATATATTATTTTCTAAACGACTGAAATGAATCCGAGATTATGTTCTTAATTTTTTTTATAATTAATAGCTTTCAATTATTGCAATAAATGAAATCTTGACTATATTAATAATTAGAAACTTCAGAAATGAAGAAATTGGAAGCTAAGTAATTAATGAAATATATACGAGATGGGAAATCGTGATATATAAATCAAAGGATTGGGAAATTAAGAAATGCAACTATTGAACATTTTGTTAGCTTAAATATATAAGAGAAACTTGTGTAACATTCAATTACATTCTAAATGACACAATGTGTAACTTACCAAATATTAAAATTTGAAATGTTTAATAAGAATATGTAATAGGATATTATATAAGTAAAATTAGAAAATGAAGTGTTCAATGGTATTATACTAATAAGTGAAGAATTAAGGTGTATAAAAAAGTTATGAACTTAAGTTGATAATTTTAAAATGCTAGTAGTTGTAATTTAATAAAAAGAAGGAATACTGTAAGTATATAATTATAAACATAATTTAATGTTGAAGTTATTTATAATTAAAGTAAGTAATATATCAATTGAATAATTATGACTTCAGAAAAACATTGAAATGATTTAGAAATGGATTTAATATTCAATGATACTATGTATGGAAGAATGATGTGAAAAAGATATAATATATTAATGGTGAATTAAATTGTAAAGAGACCTACATAATAATGGATAATCTAATAACTGAAATGGAAATAACTTATGTAAGCAGAGAATGCAAAGTAATGAAAAGAGAAAATGGCATTGTACAAATGAAAGGAAAATGAATTGTAAGGGGTGAATTCAAACTAATTAAATAAACATTGCATGCATGAATGAAACTGAAGAATAGTAAATAATATGAAATGAGATTTCTAAGAATAAACTTAATTGATATTCGAACCTTTTGTTTGTATTGGCTTATGAGCTGATTGGGAAAGGATACTTCTAACTGTATAAAAATGTGTAACAATTTATTGAGTTTTATCTAAGACTGTTGAGTGTATGATATACTTAGTAGTTTATTTATCATGTTATACGATTGAAAGTTTCTGAACCCAAACAAACCATTTGTTTGGTTGCTAATGATGGATGGTTGATTAATTTGATTGCATGTGATGATTGTATGATTTTGGTTGATGCTGTTATGATGTGATGATTTGTTGTTATAAATTGAAAAAACTTAAGTATTTCTCTTTTGCAAAATTCTAACTCTTTGGATTGTATAAGTGCAATACAGGTTTATGGAAGCAATTGCTATTGCTTTTGGTTTCATAAATAAGCGTTTTTTCCCAACAAATAGGTACGTTTTCGAATTATGGTTTTCTAGAGAGATTATATCATTTTCCCATAGATTGGCATATATTATTTTGAAATATGTTATATATATTGTTATTATTGATATTGTCATTTTCTCCCAGATCGCTCCGCACAAAAGAAATTTTCTATGAATTTTGGACTTAGAAAAATTTTATGAGATGTTTTTCAAACTTTTATTAACTTAAATGTAAAAGGATTTAATTTTTTATAAATTGAAATATTTTATTTAAATTATTTAATTATGTAAATTAATTTTTTTTAAATTTAATATTTTGAATAAGATATATTAAATCCTTAATCTCTCCTTTTCCCTTTTCGAGGACGAAAAGTTTTGAGTGGGGGAGAGTGTAACCACTCGTAATTTTTGATAATTAAAAATAATTAATTTAATAAAATTATGTAATTTAATGTTGGAAGAAATAAAATTTATGATATCGAAATGCGAAAACTAACTAGAATGAAGTTAATAATGTAAATTAGTGTAGTAGATGACTATTTGAATGTAATCTCAAGTAATTGTAATAATTGTAAGTTATAATTTGTTATAAATTTAAAATAAGGAAACATATTTAAAAGTCATATTAATTGATGAAATAATTTGAAAATAATTGTAATTGGAAAAAATCAGTATTGTGTAAGTAGTTATAACATTTGTTGTAGATAATAAACCTATAAATGTGATTAAATTAAGTAAAAGGTGACAGTTATTAAATGTTACCTATTTATTTAATCTATCGAGTTAAATTGGAAATAAATTAAAATTAAATGTTACGTTAATATAAGTTAAAACGATAACTGTAAAATGTGAATGTGATAAAATGTACAGAAATGTCAATTTTATACATAAGGCAATAATTGATTTAACAATAAGAGTGAGATCAAGATAAATGAATTTATTGGGACTCCAAATGATCATTAATGAGAAAATCGACAAAAATTAAATACAATTGAAATATTGTAACTAATATGGGAAAAGGTGATGATTGTAGAATATTAATGCAATAAGCCATAAACCATGTTGAATATATACATAGTGTAATGAATGATTGAATAAAAAGGATTGAAATCAAGTTTAATTAATTTATTGGAGTCTAATTTATAATTAATGAATTTATTGCAATTAAAATTAAACACTGTGATTAATGAATTAATTAACATTGGATTGATATGTGAATTCGTTTTAAGTTATTGTAAATGTCTAGGTAAATCAAAAATGATAAAAATTGTTGGTTATTAAATTTGAAATTAAAAGTGATTTGATTAATTTAATAATAATTTATTTATTTAATATGAAAATAGTCATTTTGGCCACTGTCTCGAATTTTGACAAAACTAGTACCATCGGATCCGTAATAGTGAATTATTGTAGGATTTCAAGTTTCGTAGCGATAGACTTGTCGTTTGATTGTGTGGACTTGAAACGCGTATAAATCAATTTAACTGAAATCAATTTGATGTATGCTGATTTTAAAGCCAACTTCTTCATATGATGGAATTAGGACATGAAACCTGTTCCACTGGATTTAGAAATATCGAAAACATCTATTTTGATATATGGGATGACCCATTTTCATTATGGGGTCAAAACGGCTTTCCGGGTCGCTGTCGTCTTTCGTACCAATTCGGTGTATGTTTATTTGCTTATTGGACTTTATTAATATAAATAGATCTCTCAAAACTCTAGCAGCCTTTTATCCCTCATTAATGTACATACAATTCTATCTGCTTCTCTCATCTCAATGGCAGCAAATAGTTAAATTACAAACCCTATAATTCAATCTCCAAACCAATTTCAAAATCAAACTCCTCCGAACCTTAACATATTATATACCATTTCGAAGCTCTCAACGAGCGTAATCCACTGGTACGACTTTTTTTGCAATCAGATCATGATTTGGTCAAAAGATGGTGATTTATTCTCGACCGTTCATAGGCCACAACTTCGATTAACGGGGGATCTTCAACGATGGATCGATCGAAGGCGATCAATGGGTAGAGGACGTCGAGCAGCCCATATCCATGCGGCTAATATGTTGAAATAGATAGTGAAATCGCCACGATTGGGGCTTGGAAGATGAACGGCGCAGTACGGCCTGGGGTGGTCGCAGGTGACCACGACACCATCGGTAGGTGTGGCTCAAGGAGGTGGACATGGTGATGGTCTTCGATCTGGGTGCAAGGCTTCGTAGGCGCGGCAAATGCTTGTTAGATAGAGGTGGCTGCAAAACCCTAGGGCTATGATCGAGGTTTGAAAACGATGTCGCATGGAAGGAGATGCGGGCTGATGTGTGGTACGCGTTTTCTTTTCTATTTTATTTTTATTTATTTTTAATTTAAAAATCATAACTTCTAACTTTAATAACTTTTGCATACAAACTCGGAATTGGGCGTAGTTTATTTCATTGGAATAGCATCGAAATTCTAGACATTTTGGCATGGGTTTGAACGAATTCTAAAACAGTTCAAATTTGGGCCTTATTTTGGATTTCAAATCTACTTGAAATCAAAAATGAGTGTTTTGGCACACTCACGACTACTAAATTATCTTATGTTAGTTAAGTTTAATTTATGATGTGATTTGGAATTGATCAGTTGATGTTTAGAATATTTAAATTGTCATTCTAGTTAAATTTAACTTTTATTGCACTTAATCATCATTTAATTTAATATTGGATGATTTGATGTTATGTTTATATTGTTATAAACTGAAGTTCCCTTAGCTTTTGTTAGAAAATCCCTATGGGTTGAAAGGATACATAACGATCATATAGGATAGGAGAAAATCGTTATGGGTTGAAATGATAAACCCATGCGATTTTCATTGATTTGGAATTTGGGATCACGAGTTGAAATAATATATACCCGTAAGATTAAATTTTTGCGGATTGAAATGATAAATTTCTGTATCACTTGACCATATGGAAAAAAAAAATATACGGACACCTGATTGTTTAAATTAAAAGATTTTAAAACCCTTAAATCTTGAATTGGATCAAATGATATTTTGAAGGAAAATGATTTATATGAATTGAATTACTTTGAAAATCCAAGTTTGAAGGTTGGAATTGGAAATTGGTTTAAATCGAAATTCTAAACTATTTTAATCTATTTTAAATCTATTTAATCTATATTAATCTAATTTAAACTATATTAAACTATTTTAATCTATTTTAAATTATATTAATCTATTTTAATTTATTTAAACTATATTAATCCATTTTAATCTATTTTAATCAAATTTAAACTATTTTAATCTATTTTAAATTATATTAATCAATTTTAATCTATTTTTAACTATATTAAACTATCTTAATCAATTTAAATTAAATTAATCTATTTTAATATATTTAAACTACATAAATCTGTTTTAATCTATTCTAAACTATATTAATCTATTTTAATCTATTTAAAACTATTCTAAACTATCTAAACTATTTTTTGAATTTCAGGTTTGGTAAAGAGAAATTTTTATATTTAAATCCTTGATTTTTAAGTAGAATATGATTAAATGATGTTATAACATAAGAAGAGATCTAAATGACATCATTGAGGAATATGATGACTTTAAATATGGATTTTATCTATTTTTGGAAATATGAATTTGAAAGTGAAATGATTTCAAATGTAATATAATTCGAAAGTAAATATGATTTCGAAAATGATATGGTTTTGAGAATATGATATTTTCATATAAATTATAAATTAGTTTTAAAATTGTAAAAGAACCATCCATTGTGAAATAAGCGTTTGCTTGTTAAAGAGATCGGGATCAGATATTGTCATACTCCCTGCCAACACTGAAACCACTCTAAAAACTGTGTACGTGGTGGAGACTCCAAAATGAAGTAGGATGGTTTGGCAAAAGATTATATATGATGTATTAGTGACCTTGAATCCCATGAGTCAGCTTAGATGTAAATAAAACAGGAGCTATATCTGGGCCAAGTGAGGTCGCACCTCCGATCGGACATGCTTCTTCGATACCATATTTTTAGTTGGTGATTCATTTGGTAGCTACCCTTCGATTTTGATCATGAGAGTGTGTTCCGAGATGAGAGGTAGTAGCTGCTATGCGTTACCACCAGCCCAGTTCTGCAAAACGGTAGAGTCCTGCCTTGGCATTACCTCAAGTGTCGTGTTCACATGCCCTATCGCGCCTTCTACGAGTTTGGTTTGTACCATGCTTATGGAGTGCCCTATGAGTAAAGCTCACGGAGGAGTTTAGGATACTGTATAGACTATGGGAATAAATAAAATGTGTTAAGAGGGATATAGGTAACGCCTTAACACTGTTTTAATACTTTACTTTAGTGTAGACACTATTATAATAGCATATTGTACTATCTATATAAATAGTTTAACGGATCCTTAGGAGATGGAATCCCGAACATCTCTTGTGACAACCCAGAATTTTGGACATTTGAAATTAGAATATTTAATTGATTTTAAATATTTGAAAGTTGGTTTAACTTGAAATTCAAAAAAATATCTATTTATATGGCAATTAAATTTTTAAATTTAACTATTGAAATTTGGGTAAAATTTTGAATCTTCATTTTTAAGCTGGTTAAAATATTTTTTAAGGCTCGTAAAATTTATTTTGATAATACTGGATGTCATAAAACTTTTAAAAGTTGAATTTAAAACTGCTTTGTTTATTTTTGAATTTATACCATTTAAATCAATATTTAAAAATAGCCTTTCGAGGCACAGTCTCGGAATTCAAAGAAGCCAGTTCCATTGGATCTATAATATTGTATTATTATCGGATTCCAATTTTTGTATTGTTTGGAGTGAACGTTTGGCCATACGATAAGCAAACGCATTGAAATTATATCAAAATTTAATTTAATAACTGGTCCAAAAAGCTATCTTTTCCATACGATCGAATTTGGACTCAGAATCTTTTCCATTGCATCCGAAATAGGGGCATAACGTTATAAATGACTGGCGGCATGCTTCGATTAGTGATTGAAATTTTGAGTCGTGGAAATCAAAATGATTTAAATTTGAATTTGAATTCAAAAATAATATATATGTATGTATTTAATACAAACTAATTCTCAAGGCAAATTACACGTTTCATCCTTTCAAACGTCTGATGTTTTTCCTGACATGCATTTGATTCAAAACAAAAAAAAGAGAAAAAACAAAACAAAACTCTCGGCTTTTCAATTCAAACCTATTAGCAGCTGAGCTTCTCAAAAAATCGAAAATCAAATTCACAGTAAAAAAAAATGGCCGCCTCCAATTTGAAGAAAATCTCAATTCATTCGAATCCAATATATAAAAAAGGATGGCACCCGATCGATAATCGCGAGGCCGGTGGCTTCGATTCGTGGTGGCATTTGATCTTCAGCTACGACATCAGGAGCGTGAGCGGTGCACTCGAGCGAGATGCTCGTGTGGTCATGTAGGGTCACGTTAGTGAGGGAGAGAGGTTGCGACAAGCAATGGGACTCGAGCAATGTTGCCTCGAGCAAGCGGTGGTGAAGAGTTTCGCGATGGGTTAGGGACTGGCGATGAGGGTTCACGTTGAGGATGGTCGGCAACGGAAGCCTAAATTTGAATTTGAAGAGTAAGGTGTTTGTAGTTTGTTAATTTAATTTAATTTAATTTAATTTAATAAATATATAATCACAATTTAATATAAAACTAGATATATATATATATATAAAGAAATTATGTGTTGTAATGCTTATTTGCAGTTTTTTTCCAATTTAGATATATATATATATAAATAAATATATTTACACATGCGGAAAAATATTTATAAATGATTTTTACAGTAAAACAGAAAAATTATGTACGAAAATAAATCCTTGGGAAATTATATAAAAAATTTGATTTTTATCCCTATGGATTATTTCTTATAAGTATATATATATATATATATATATATATATATATATATATATATATATAATTTCAACAAAAAAATAAATTAAATATTCATTTACATATTTTTAGTTTGCTAATTTATTTTTAAAAATAAATGGTTTTGTAATAAAATTTTTTTATTTACCTATTTAATTATTTTAACCATTGAAAATAATTTAAAAGGAAATTTAGTTTTAAATTTAATTTTTAGTTAAGTTAATTTATTAAAGGAGAAATTGGTTTAAATAGAACTATCAGTTAGTTAAACTATTAACTGGTAATTGATTACTCGACTTATTCGAATATTAATGAAAGTTTATATGATTGTTATACAAGGTCTAAAAATCATAGAGGATCAAGCCGGAATTGAAATGGGTTGCATGTAAAATCAAAGGTGAGATCTTCTCACTCAATTGAAAAAATTAGAATTTCAATTTTTGATTGATTGTTTGGATGTGATAGTGTATGTGTGTGTGTGTGTGTGTATATATATTGGAGTGATTAATTTTCCGCATTATATAGCACATGAGACCCTATGCGCTGCATAATAGCGGAAGATATGATATAATCCCATATATCGCGATATTCCACCTCGAAGTGGAATTGGTATTTAATTATTGTGCTAACATCTGTGGATAAAGGGAAACAGGTTGGAGGGATCCAACTGGATTCCTCAAATGTCGAATTTTCTTCGTATGTTGCATGTTGATTTATTGATAATCTGTGAATGATTACATTGATGATTGGAATTTAATTGAAAGCTATGGTTTGGCCGAATATATTTTGGTGTTTTAAAATATCAGGATATATAATTGGATTTTTGGAAATTAATGTAGAACATTTTAAGTAAATTCATTTTAGAGAATTGGATAAATTTAAAAGAAGGAATTTTAAAAGGATATATACTGATTTTTGAAATCCTATCGAATTAATTCCAAAATATGGAGAAAGATTTTAGTAAATGGATTTTGAGTAATATTGTTCAAAAGTTGAAGAATTTGTTTAAAATTTGGATTTTAAATAGTTTGGGAGAAATAAAGGATAAAAGATAGTGATTTTAGAAATCAATTTGGAATTTTATTTGGTGTTTGAAAATAAACTTGGAAATCAATTTGGAATTTGATTTGACGTTTGAAAGTGAATATTTGGAAATCGATTTGAAAATCGTATATCAGTGGATATTTGGAAATTTAAATTCACGATGGAATTTATAAAGGAAAGGGAATTTTTTTAAAAATAAATATTGGTTTATTTTTAAAAGTGTGGGAAAGAAATTTACAGATTTGGAAAGCAAATTAAAATAAATCGAGAAGAATTTATTAATTGAATTGAATGGACCATTTTGAAATGGAAAGAGTATTTTCCTTCGAAAGCCGAGTATGTTTTCAAAGTAGCTTTCAGATATAAATTAAAAGTTTTAAGGTTGGTTTAAAAAGAATGTTTTTGAAGAAATTATTTTCGTAAATTGTTTTTAAAATCTTTGGAGTAAATATTTATTAAGTTAATTATACAATATTTTAAAGATCTAATTGATATTTGATTTAGAAAAGGGTTATTTAAATAATTACACTGTATCTAATAATTTTACTTTTAAAATTAGTTGGGCTTAAGTTTTATATGAAATATTTGTATAAAAAAATTTCATAACTAATATTTAAAATAAAGTGTTTAAAGTAATTTCAACTGTTTTCTAAGTACGTATTTTGGATAAGTGATATAAATTATTTTAAAGTATTGGACTCGGCAAATTTCCAGTGGAAATAAATAATAGTGGAAACATATTCTGCAAAAGGAAAGTGTGTTTTTCAAAGGGTTGAAGTGTGAAAATATATCTTGCAAAGATATTATGAAAATAAATAATTTGGGGAAATTATTTAAATTTGATCATTGTTGTGAATATTGTTTGATAGTTAAATAACCGATTAATATTTTGTGAAATTATTGAGCCTTGATGCTTGTTGTGAATGTTGCTTGATAGTTAAATAACCGACTATCGATATTGGCCTTTGAAACAACACTTGAATTTGTTTTCAAAATAAGAGCTCATTATTCGATTAAACTAGAAGAGGATTTTACGTCATAAAACCCATTCTGAATAATGATACGACGAAGTGGGGTTGCATTTGAAGATGGTGTTGAAGATCGGGTATTTTTGAAAACGAAAAGATTACCTGTCGAATGTCTCTAAACCGAGTTGCTCCGGTATAGGGATTATATCACCCTTTGTGATGGGGTGTCTGGACGTAATTAGTGAATATCCGAATTTGCAAAAGCTTCTTTCCTTAATTGGATGAAGTGCCTTGGGTGTCGTTCGAACCCGAAACAGACTTGTATGGATGTATGTCTGACCTTACACTTTGAGATGTAAAGCTGGTTTCTATCAAATACATTTTTGTTGGTGGCGGAGAATTTATTCTCTTTGCTTAACACCCTTCTCTAAGACGTATGAGCTCAAAGGTTGTGTAGTTGATGGTTACTAGTGATATATTCCCAATTTGGTGATGTGGCATGCTAAGTGTTGCTGATCATTTGTTGATCGAAGTATGGCTTTTGTGAAAAGCATAGCTTTGTGGACGAGACTTTGTCGGACCTCACACCTCGGAAATGGTCATAACAGGAAGGATGCAGCAAGGTTATGGGGGTCGCGCCCATTAGTGTATGTACATTTCCCTCTGGATAAAATGTGGTATCTGGTATGGAGCCCAGGTATTTAACTTCTTGGAAAAAACGTGGTATTCTGCTATGAAGCCCACATTATTTACTTATGTGGTTGTTGGTTGTTGAGGCGCCTCGGATAAAGGCCGGTCTAGACCAGGGGTGGCTTACTTGTGACAGTTAGTTACCTTGTTACAGAGGTAACATGGCCTTGTGTTGGCAGAGATCCTGTTAGGTTCTCGTGACGTCCCTCCAGAGGCGTACCCACTCATTAAGGAAGTTCCTTAGCCTGGCCATTGTTGGAAATCCAATCACCCAACACGTTCCCTTTACGATTGTAGTTGTATATCCTACCATTCTTAAATAGTGGCTATAGCAGGCATAATATAATGGTACCTACGCTGGCTAAGATTAATATTATACTTTCGAAATGTTTTCCACGCTAGCACTAATAATAATATAAAAAAAGACTTTGCGTATCAAGCATGTTTGACTATCATAAGGTGAAATCTCCTCCAATTGTGCGATTGCATTGTGTGGTGGCGGCAAGCCTTATGGTAGTTTCATTTTCCAAAAAACATGGTGGATTTCTTTTTATTTTCTTTTGTGCAAATAACTATTTTAAGATCTCACACCAATTTCATGATTGACCTGGAGTTTATTGTTCCCTTTCTAAACTCTGGGTGCTTACAATTTTCCACACGGGCAGCCTAGAGTCGGCTTATCAGTTGTTCTGGAGCGAGGTTAAGAAAGTAAGCTATAGGGATCAGGATTTCAAGCTGGATGGCGAGACGGATCACTAGTATATGTTATTTCTTTTCCGTTGTTGTGTTGTGTATGACTCTGATGTTGTAATATAGAAACAAATATAGTTCTTTTGTTTAAAAAATTTCATTTATCTATTATATATTGTTCCGCTGCGAATGTGAGATTCTGATATTGTTTTTGTTTTCTTCTTTTATCTTCTTCTTCTTTAACCCTAATGGTTCGGTTTTCTGACATTCGATTGTTTGGCATTTGATACAGTGGACGTATTGATATCGACTTTCGGGCGTCGAAAAATTAGGTCGTTACAATGTGGTAAAGCAATTGGTTAAGCGA
Organism: Allium cepa; assembly: GCA_030765085.1. Classification (NCBI taxonomy): domain Eukaryota; kingdom Viridiplantae; phylum Streptophyta; class Magnoliopsida; order Asparagales; family Amaryllidaceae; genus Allium; species Allium cepa. Next base: position 294,276,168 of record CM060929.1, read on the forward strand.
TAACTTTGGCTCTGGTGGGGATTACTCATTAGAGATAGAGTCAGTAGTACTCTAGAATGAGTTTGAGTGTAATAATAGATATGAGCGCGTATTTGTTAGTGAATATAAAAATTGTCTTATGTTGTGTTGATTGGTTTATCGAGTGGTATATGGATTCTGGTCAATATGAGTAATCAATGTTATTGATAGGGATCTCTAAACACTTGTATAGAATAATTCGACATGATATTGTTTTAAAATATGGGTAAATAAAATAATTTTACCCAAACTATTTTCGTATATAAAAAGGAAATAATCTTTGTAAAATTATAATTATATATGGTTGCTTGGTTGATAGGAAGTGATAATATTAAATTATTATCATTGATTATTGAATAAGAAATTAAAATCCTAACTAAAAGTTAAGAAAGTAAATTCATATTACATTATTAAATTGTAAGTGTGAATTCTAAATGTGATTTATAATTTGAAACAGAATTCCAGAGAAATATTTGAAAATGTTTTAAAAAAAGGATTGGGATTGAAATTTTAAAAGATTAAATCCCTTTTCATTTGAAAATGGTTTTCAAAGGTTTTGGAAAAATAATGGTGAAATTAGTTTGGAATTTTTTTTTAATTGGATTTGAAATCTGGTAAGATTTGGATTTAAAAATATTTGGAAAATATGTTTTTGAAGGATAAAAGCACTAAACTCTTTTCGGTCGCTGGAAAATAATTCCGACGATGATCGCGACATCATCGGTGCTCGCTTTCGAGTTTCCAAACGAGGAATTGCTGCCAAATTATTTTAAAATTGAAGTTGTTTGCAAAATTGGGTTTGGTTTTGGAAATAATTTGAATTGGTTTCAAAATGATTTTTGAAATGTTGGAAAGACTTTGGAATCTTATTAAAATGTTTATGGAATAATAGATAAGTTTGGAAACTTAGAAAGATTCGAATTCAAAACTGAATTTAACTTGGATTAATTTGAATAAAAGTAAATTTGAAAAGTAAGTCTAGTAGACTAAATGGATTGGAATTAAATTTATCAAGGTGGAAAAATAAATTTGTGAACGAATAAATGAATTTACAATTGCAAGTAAATAAAATTGAAACTGATTGTTGAAATTCATTCGAATTTGTAAGTAAATGGAACTTAGACTAAATATTTGAATTCATTTTTAATTGTGTTAAGTAAATTGAAATTTTAAAATTTTGTTTGAGGGAACCAAAATAAGTAAAAGTTTGGAAATAAACTTTTTATTGAGATCCAGTTTAAATATAAGTAGTTATAAGCCAAAGTGGTGAAGTGAAATAATATAGGAAGTAAATAGAATATTTATATTGAACTTAAGAAATAAATGGTGAAATTCTTAAGTAAAATTTGGTATTGGAGAAAATATTCTCAGTTAAAATTTGAATGAAGCTTCAACAAAAAAGAATGTGAAATGGTGATTGTGAATAAGCTGATAAAAATCAATGTAAATGCGAATAAAAGAGAATTAATGTAGCTAATAATCAATTAAGGATAAATACGTGGGATGTACATATATTACTTTATTCGCGTAACGATTTGATCCAGAATTCGAACACAGAATTTCAAGATAGTTATATCGATCCGAGTTGGATTTTTTCACTCGATTTTCGATGGCGAACCCTGGATATGGTTTTTTGGTTGATTCTGGAAATTCTCTATCATAGTTTATGGTTATGCAAGGAGAATGACGGTTTCTGATCAAGAAACCAGATCTGAGTTCGCACTAGGAAGCGGGTTGGACAATACTAGTTTGGAAGTGAAATTGTGTGATCGAGTGAGCGATCGGATTTGGTATTGCGTACGGATGACATATGGGCATCGTACGACTTAAGTAAAGTAAAGGTTGAAACTTTTGTTAAGAAATGGGCAAAATGATTTTTGAATGTTGTAATTGGACATTATTGCTAGTAGATATATAGGGTTTTAAAAGAAAAAAGGAATTGAATTTTTGATTTCGAAGATGATTTAAATTGCTTGACAAAAAGGTATATATTTAAATTTTTATATGAAATTTGATGATTTTCTTGTCTAGCCATTTGGTTTTTTGTTTACTTTTGAAATCTGGGAGCCCGTGAATTTTGTAGTCGTATCAAGCTAGCCACACAAAAGAGACGCTGGCAAAAAATTCAAAAATTTAGAGAGTTAGAAAAATTTTGCGAAAATTTTGATAATTTAAAATTTGAATTTAAATTTAAATTTGAATTGTGGACTATATAAAGTTGTTTGGAAACTACGGAAGATTTTGGAAAGTTAATTGAAGTAATAATGGGTCTTTAATATAAAAAATGTTTTGGCAAGTTGTTAAAACTGTTTGGTTTTGGGAAAAAGATAAATGGGTTAAGGATCATTCTTCTTAACTAGTAATTTCGGGACAAAATTCTTTTAAGTGGGGAAGAATGTGATGACCAAGAATTTTGGACATTTGAAATTAGAATATTTAATTAATTTTAAATTTTTGACAGTTGGTTTAAATTGAAATTCAAAAAAATATCTGTTTATTTGACAATTAAATTTTTGAATTAAATATTGAAATTTTGGTAAAATTTTGAATATTCATTTGTACGCTAGTTAAATTTTTTTTTAAGGCTTGTAAAATTTATTTTGACAATACTGGAGGTAATAAAACTTTTAAAAGTTGAATTTAAAACTGTTTTATTCAGTTTTGAATTTAAACCGTTTAAATCGATATTTAAAAATAGCCTTACGAGGCACAGTCTCGGAATTCAATGAAACTAGTTCCATTGGATCCGTCATATTGTATAATTATTGGAATTTAATTTTCGTAGTGTTTGGAGTGATCATTTGGCAATACGAATGCACTAAAAATTATATCGAAAATTAATTTAATAACTGATCCAAAAAGCTGTCTTCGCCATACGATCGAATTTGGACTCGGAACCTTTTCCATTGCGTTCAAAATAGGGGCACAACATTATAGACGCCTGGCGGCACGTTTCGATTAGGGATCGAAATTTTGAGTCGCGAAAATCAAATTGATTTGTATTTGAATTTGAATTTAAAAATAATATATATATGTGTGTGTATGTGTATTTAATATAAAACTATCTCTCAAGGCAAATTACACGTTTCATGCTTTCGAACATCTAGCGTTTTTCTTGACATGTGTTTGATTCAAAAAAAAAAAAAACAAAAAAAAAACCCTCGGCTTTTCAGTTCAAACCTATTAGCGGTCGAGCATCTAAAAATCGAAAATCAAATTCACAATAAAAAAATGGCCACCTCCAATTTGAATAAAATCTTAATTCGTTCGAATCCAATATATAAAAAAAAGGATGGCGCATGATCGATAATCGCGAGGCCGGTGGCTTCGATTCGTGGTGGTGTTCAATCTTCGGCCACGACATCCGGAGCGTGACCGGTGCTCTCGAGCGAGATGCACGCATGGTCGTGCAGGGTCACGTTAATAAGGGAGGAAGATTGCGACAGGCAATGGGACTCGAGCAACGTTGTCGTGAGCAAGGGGTGGTGAAGGTTTTCTCGATGGGTTAGGGACTGCCGACGAGGGTTCAACATTGAGGATGGTCGGCATAGGAAGCCTGAATTCGTATTTGAGCAGTAAGCTGTTTGTTGTTTGTTAATTTAATTTAATTTAATTTAATAAATAGATAATCTCAATTTAATATAAAACTGGAAATATATATATATGTGTACACACATATATGAAGAAATTATGTGTAGTAAGGTCTACTTGCAGTTTTTTTTTCAATTTATATATATATATATATATTTACACATGCGGAAAAAAATATATATGATTTTTACAGTAAAACAGAAAAATTATATACGAAAATAAATACTTGGGAAATTATATAAAAAATTTAATTTTTATGTCCATGGATTATTTCTTATATATATATAATATATCAACAAAAAATTAAATTAAATATACATCTACATATTTTTATTTTGCTAATTTATTTTTAAAAATAAATGGTTTAGTAATAAATTTGTTTTATTTACCTATTTAATTATTTTAACCACTGAAAATAATTTAAACAGGAAACTTAGTTTTAAATTTAATTTTTAGTTAAACAAAATTTATTAAAGTAGAAATTGGTTTGAATAAAACTATCAGTTAGTTAAACTATTAAACGGTAATTGATTATTCGATTTATTCGAATATTAATGAAATTTTATATAATTATTATACAAGGTCTAAAAATCGTAAAGGATCAAGCCGGATTTGAAATGGATTGCATGTGTAATTAAAGGTGAGATCTTCTCGCTCAATTGAAAAAAATTAGAATATCAATTTTTGATTGATTGTTTGGATGTGATAGTATAAATAGTAGTGTATATATATATTGGAGTGATTGATTTCCCGCGTTATATAACGAATGAGACCCTATGCGCTGCATAATAGCGGATGATATGATATACTCCCACATACCACGATATTCAATCTCGAAGTGGAATTGGTATTTAATTGTTGTGCTAACATCTGTGGATGCAAGAAAACAAGTTGGAGGATCCAATTGGATTCCTCAAATGTTGAATTTGTTTCATATGCTCTGTGTTGATTTATTGATAATCTTAGAATGATTATATTGATGATTGGAATTTATTTGAAGGCTATGCTTTGGTCGAATATATTCTGGTGTTTTAAAATACCTGGATACATAATTAGATTTTTGGAAATTAAAGTGGAAAATTTTAAGTAAATTCATTTTAGAGAATTGGATAAATTTAAAAGAAGGAATTTTAAAAGGGTAAAGATTGATTTTTGAAATCTATCGAGTTAATTCCAAAATATGGATAAAGATTTTAGTAAATGGATTTTGAGTAATATTGCTTAAAAGTTGAAGATTTTATCTAACATTCGGATTTTAAATAGTTTGGGAGAAATAAAGGAATCTATTTTAGAAGATAGTGATTTTAGAAATCAATTTGGAATTTGATTTAGTGTTTGAAAATAAATTTGGAAATCAATTTGGTATTTGATTTGGTGTTTGAAAATAAATTTGGAAATCAATTTGGAATTTTATTTGGTGTTTTCAAATTAAATTTGGAAATCAATTTGGAATATGATTTGGCCTTTGAAAGTGAATATTTGGAAATCGATTTGAAAATCGTATATCAGTGGATATTTGAAAATTTAAATTCACGATGGAATTTATAAAGAAAAGGAAATTTTGTTTTAAAAATAAATATTGGTTTATTTTTAAAAGTGTGGGAAAGAAATTTATAGATTTGGAAAGTAAATTAAAATAAATCGAGAAGGATTTATTAATTGATCTAAATGGACCATTTTGAAATGGAAAGAGTATTTTCCTTGAAAAGCCGAGTACGTTTTCAAAGTTGCTTTTAGATAAAATTAAATGTTTTAAGGTTGGTTTTAAAAAGAATGTTTTTGGAGAAATTATTTTCGTAAATTGTTCTGAAAAGCTTTAAAATAAATATTTATTAAGTTAATTATAGAAGTAATTATTTTAAAATTTTAATTGGTATTTGATTTAGAAAAGGGTTATTTAAATAATTACACTCTCTTTAATAATTTTATTTTTAAAATTAGTTGGGCTTAAGTTTTATATGAAATATTAGTATAAAAAAAATTTCAATACTAATATTTAAAATTAGGGGCATTTCACCAGAAAAACAAACTTCGCAGTCCAATTAGTTTCTAGGACACACTTTTAAAGAAATTACTTTCAAGGCCAAAATCAACAGAATAATTACTTTCAAGGACAAAGTCGGTAGTCCATTTACCATCAAGGACATAATTTCATAGGTTTTTAGGCCCTACAAACTAATTATTTTACGTTTTGTCCTTGAAAGTAATTATTTTCGTTGTGTGTCCTAGAAACTAATTCCACTTGCTAAAGAGGCCCTTGTGGCTAATTTCTACTTAAAATTAAGTGTTTAAAGTAATTTTTATTTTAAGTGTTTCCTACGTATGTTTTTTGGATAAGGTGACTTAAATTATTTTAAAGTATTTGGACTCGGCAAATTTCCAGTGGAAATAGATAATATTGGAAATTTATTTCGCAAAAGGAAAGTGATTTGAAAAAAAAATTCAAAGGGTTGTAGTGTGAAAATATATCTTGCGAAGATATTTTGAAAATAAATAATTCGAGAAAATTATTTAAATTTGATTATTGTTGTGAATATTATTGTTTGATAGTTAAATAATCGACTATCAGTATAAACAATTTGTGAAATTATTGAGGCTTGAAGGTTGTGGTGAATGTTGTTTGATAGTTAAATAACCGACTATCAATATTGGCCTTTGAAATGGCACTTGAATTTGTTTTCAAAATTAACGCTCATTATTCGGTTAAGCCGGGAGAGGACTTTTGGTCATAAAACCCATTTCGAATAATGATACGATGAAATGGGATTGCATTTGAAGATGGTGTCAAAGACTGGGTATTTTCGAAAACGAAAGGATTACCTGTCGAATGTCGTTGAACCGAGTTGCTCTGGTATAGAGATTATATCACCCTTTGTGATGGGGAGTCCAGACGTGATTAGTGAATATCCGGATTTACAAGGGCTTCTTTCCTTAATTGGAGGAAGTGCCTATGGTTCCGTTCAAACCCAGAACGGACTTGTATGGATGTATGTTTGACGTTATACTTTAAGATGTAAAGCTGGTTTCTATCAAATACATTTCTATTGGTGGCGGAGAATTTATTCTCTTAGCTAAACACCCTTCTCTGAGACGTATGAACTCAGAGGTTATGTAGTTGATGGTTACTAGTGATATATTCCCAATTTGGTGATGTGGCATGCTAAGTGTTGCTGATCATTTGTTGATCGAAGCATGACTTTTGTGAAAAGCGTAGCTTTGTGGACGAGACTTTGTCAGACCTCATACCTCGGAAATGGTTGAAACAGGAAGGATGCGGCAAGGTTATGAGGGTGTGCCCCTCAGGACATGTACATTTCCTTCTGGACAAAAAGTGGTATCTGGTATGAAGCCTAAAAAGTGGTATTCTGGTATGGTGCCTAGATTATTTACTTATGTGGTTGTTGGTTGTTGAGGCTCCTCGGATAAAGGTCGGTCTAGACCTGGGGATGGCATACTCGTGACAGTTAGTTACCTAGTTACAGAGGTAACCCGGCCTTGTGTTGGCAGAGATCAGGCTAGGTTCTCGGGGCGTCCCTCCAAAGGCATACCCACTCGGTAAGGAAGTTCCTTAGCCTGGCCATTGTTGGAAATCCAATCACCTAATATGCGCCCTTTACGATTGCAGTTGTATAACCTTCCATTTTTAAATGGTAGCTATAGCAGGCATAATATGATGGTACCTGAGCTGGCTAAGATTAATATTATATTTTCGAAATGTTCTCCATGCTATGCATTAATAATAATATAAAAAAAGACTTTGCATGTCAAGCGTGTTTACTATCATAAGGAGAAATCTCCTCTAATTGTGCGATTGCATTGTGTGTGTGGCGTGAGGCCTTATGGTAGTTTCATTTTCCAAAAAGTATAGCGGATTTCTTTTTATTTCCTTTTGTGCAAATAACTATTTTAAGATCTCACACTAGTCCCATGACTGACCTGGAGTTTATAGTTCCCTCTCTAAATTCTGGGTGCCCATAATTTTCCACAAGGGCAGCCTAGTGTCAGGTTATCAGTTGCTCTGGAGCGAAGTCAGGAAAGTATGCTGTGGAGATCAGGAGTTCAAGCTGGATGGTGAGACATATCACTAGTTTATGTTATTTCTTTTCCGCTGTTGTGTTGATATGACTCTTATGTTGTAATGTAGAAACAAATATAATTCTTTTGTTTAAAGAATATTCATTTATCTATTATATATTGCTCCGCTGCGAATGTGAGATTCTGATATTGTTTTTGTTTTCTTTTTCTATCTTCTTCTTCTTTAACCCTAACGGTTCGGTTTTCGGCATTCAATTGTTCGTCATTTGATACAGTGGACATATTGATGTCGACTTTCGGGTGTCGAAAAATTGGGACATTACATCTCTTAAGTTATCGCACTCACATTTGACACTGGATAGGATGTGTCAAAACCTATAAACGTCTCTACGCCGTAACGCTCGTATTTATTTACTGCTGATTTAACTTACATGAGATCTTTTAGTTCTGACTCGAATGTTTTGTTTTTTCAATTCGCTCGGGACAGTCTGAGCTTTTCAGTGAATCAAAGACTGCTTTTGGGGGACGAAGTGAAGATTTAGTACTATTATTATTTATTTCATTTATTCCGCTGCATCATACCGTTCCGCTGCATTATTATTCATTACTGTTGTATGTAGTCTAATTCTGTACAATGAAGTGTAATCAAATGTATTTATAAAACAACTTCATGAACTGTTATTTGATTATTTAATTTTTTCATTCCGCTGTGAGATTTTGTGTTTGTTTTATTCCTTCCTCTTCTTGTCTTATTTATCCCACAACAATCCTCCCTTTTGAATGGTTTGAGTCTGACATATGTGGTTTATCGTCGATTTAAACCGTCCAAAAAGGTGGATCGTTACATAATGTTTGAAAATGGTAAATTTTTTATTAATAGTGTTTCGAAATTAATTGAATATTATATTAATAATGTATGAAATTAATTAATTATTGTATTAATACCATTTTAAAGTAAATTAATTATTATATTAATATTATTTTAAAGTTAATTTATTAGTATAATAATATTATTTAAAGTTAATTTAATATATTATTATGATATACGAAAGTTAATATTTTAAATTAGGTTTGAAGATAATTAAATGAAGAATGTTTAAATAATAACTTGTTTACTTAAAGGTGTTTTAAGTAATTGATTGTTTATCAAAGGATCTTTATTGATTAAATTTTAATTAAAAGTTTTTTTTAAATAAGGAATGTTTATAAAATGAGTTTTATAAATTGAAAAGAGATCCTGAAACTGGTAAAGAATTTTATAATTGGTTTTGGATATTTGTAAAAGATTTTATGAATAAACTTGAAGATTTATAAAGAGTTTTATAAATGGATTTGGAATTTTAGAAAAGGAGATTTGCATAAATGAAAGAAATTTATCAAATGGATTTATAGAAGTGAATTATAAATGAATTTGAGACAGGGTTTCCCTTAATTAACCTTCGTAATTATTGTGGTATGGGCACTTATTCCATGCTTAACTCCGAAGGAATAGTGTTTAGGGTTATCCTTATCTAAAATTTAAATAACATTTGTTTTGATCCATTTAATACGATTTTGGAATGAGAAATCTTTCACAATGTTTTGTGAACAGACTTATGCCACTGTGATAAGTATATGAATATTTAGATAAATATTCTAGAAAGAGATTTTAAAAAATGAAAGATTATTTTGAGGCTTAGTGGTTGATATGGAAAAATTAAATCTCTAGATTTCGATTTGATCGCTTATTTGATAGTCAAATAACTGACTATCAAATCTTGAACTGTTTTAATTCAGGAAGTATGTTGTGCATATTTGAGTTCCCGGGTGAGGACTCGAATACTTTCTATATACTTCCAAAAGAACCAGAACTAATTAGCCGAAAATTACCACTTAGTTTTGGAGACACCAGTTTTGGTTAAGTATGATTTAGTTGAACCACTCTAAACTTATAATGTTCATGATGGATTGTTATGTAGTATGCTATGGAGTTGTACTATTCTTTCTAAGGGTGATTTCAAAATGGAAGATGGTAATTGTTAAATGTTTGTTTGACCTTGTAACAACTTGTATAAATAAGTGCTAGCATTACTTTTTCTACTTGGAAGGTAGTGTTAGCATTCCAAGATGGTCTGTTAAGAAGAAGGTAAATCGTTACCTCAAGCCTCCCTGGTAATGGCTAAAATAGGGTAGATGTAGCAGAGCTGTGTGGTTCGCTCCCATTATGGTTTGCCATCACCTTTCTGTATTATAATATTATGGATTAGGTTGTACATGAGAGCTCTCTATAAGGTTAGGAACAACCGAGGTGATGATATATTGAGTATTATCCAAGTTCAGGGGTAGGTCGGTCCTGTGTTGGCAGGGGTAGACCAAGTTTAGGTCTAACCCTAGGTACATTTTATCTTGGTGTGCACTATTTGGAAGGTAGTCCCTTACCTTTTCATTTGTTGGAATCCATTCTCCAATACGTTGCTTCACGATTTTGATTGTAGAGCCTAGTATGCTAGTATTTGAAAATTTAACAATTTCGGCTATGATTAATATGTATTTGTATATAGGATATTATTATAATACCATTGGATTTTCTATGGAAAATGTTTGGGCTATCATAAGGTAAAAACTCATGCATGTTTATGTGGTGCATGATCTTATGAAATACCTTTTATTTTAAAGGATTTTACAAGTTATAATAAATAAAATTCCTTGTGATTTGAATTTCTCATGTAAGTTTTACAAGACTGATCTAGCCATTGTTTTCCAATAATTCTTGGGTCAGCCGAAGCATATTTTCCACATTTAGCTGAATGCTTTGGAGCTTTCAGGAGATGAGCTGGATTCTCCCAAACGTATCCACGTACCTTATATTCTTCTATTGTTCCGCTTCTTTGATTTCTGTTTGTATATATTGATAATTTGTAAGGACATGCTGTTATAACTGTACAGGCTGAAAATAGGTTAGTGTACTCTAGTGTTGTGCATAATAAAGATGATTTCTTTTTGTAAAGGTCTTGTGTATATTATATATTGTTCTCATCTCGATGTTGCTATTCTTCTATCTTTTCGGCACTTAGATGTTTAGCATGTTAATAAAATGGATGTATCAGTGTCAATTACTTAGGGTCGAAAAGGCAAGTCATCACAGCTGGTATCAGAGTTTAGCTTGAACGAACACCAAGACCCTGGTGGGGTAATTATTTATAGATAGGGTTAGTAATGACCTACAATGAGCAATTCATTTGAGATAGGATTAGTAATATCCTAGAATGAGTTTGAGTGTATTATATATATAAGAGCGCATATTTGCTGTTTTCATAAAAAGGTTTTGTATTATGTTATGTGATCTGTTAAGTCCGAATTTTGGGTTCCGGTCGAGGCGTTTGGCCAATGTTATCGATAGGGATTCTAAAACACTTGAACAAGGCTAAACCGACATAATATTATTTTAAAATCGGTAAATGAAATAATTTTACTTAGCAATATATTTTAAATTTATAAAAGAATAATTTCTCAAAAATTTATTATAATTATTCTTGGTTGTGCTTAGTTGTTAGGAATGAAAATATTCTACCATTATCAACTAGGATTTGATTAGTCATGCTCACCAGTTCTGACATTGACTATTGTTTGCTGATCCATCAGAAATCTTCATTTTTGAAGCCTGGGTTGGAAAGATAGGAATTGCGGGATCATTGAAGCGATCATCTTGTGAATTCAGTTTCATAATTTGACTATAAGGCGTTCGGTGATAATGTTGGGATAAAATTGGATTTTTCTAAAAGGGGTTCAATAAAAGAAAATTAAAATATATCTGAGATAAATATATTAAAAATGATTTATATAAGGAGCTGATTTTATATAAAAAAATTGAGTTATAAAACTGTACTTTATAAGTAAACGGAATTTGAGAATTTAAATCTCGATGAGTTTAGAAAATGGATTTCAAGGTTTAAAAGATAATAATATTATCTGAAGATATTTTGAATGTAAATACTTCAAAACAAATTTTGTTATAATTTTTTTTGGTAAAAACGAATTTTGATTTGATCCCAAAATTGATTTGGTATACAAAAGGAGAGCTATGTATAGTATTATTTCAAGTGATTTATGAAAGAGGAAGTAATAATTTTACCTTAGGGAGTTTTAAAGTATAAATATTTTTGAAAGGAAACACCTTAAAGAAAGATAGGTTTTCTTTGGTTTGGTTCAGGGAATGAGCCCCGATTTGTTTTGTGATGAACTAAATAATCTTCTAAGTGACAATCGGATGTTTGCATAGGCAAATGTAGTGCACTTAGTAGATTATTCTCTTTGACATTGTACGATCAGAACGAGTTCAAATCTGAGTGAGTCTAAGGTCAGTGGATGATAAATGTTCTGTTAAAACCTATTTAGTGGAAAATATATTTATAATGTTGTTTCTAAAAAGTATTTGAAAGGAGATGTAATTTGTGATTAACTAGTTCGAGCGACTCTAAAATAACTAAAAATGGGCAGGATATGTGTCTGGATAGTAAACACCTCTCTTAAGTATTACCCTTCTTGGTAGGGGGATATATAATACTATTTGGTATTACCCGGTTCCTTAGTTTCGTTTTGGGGTTACTCGGGCTATACACACACAGAGAGAGATATATATATACATACACACACATACACATATATACATACATACATAGATACATAGATACATATATATATATATATATCCACACACACATATATATGTGTTAAAGATTAAAATATATAGTATCATTTCAAAAGATTTTTTAAATAAATATCCATGTATTTGACTCTTCAGTTTCCAAAATATAAAGGCATCTTGATTTAAAATGGGTTAATTAATAAAGTAAAATTTAAATTAAATTAATAATAAGGTTTAATAAACTTGGTTTTATTAAACAGTGTCTTCCAAATTTAAACACCTAGGAGGTAAAAACTTATTTGCTATTATTGGGTCGGCTAATAATCATATTCACCTCAGAGTGTTTAAAGAAAAAGTAGACTCTAGGACGGAGTTTTGGATACCAACATGCGATTCTTCTTAGCTACTTACCATGCTGATTAGGTAAAGGGTTTGAAATGGTCAACTCGGTTTGGAGACCTAACTATTTTGGACCTACATCTGAATAGTTAAAAGTGAATGGAATTAAAATTAGATATTTTGTTTATACACAGGATGTAAGAGATATTATACAAGTTAATAAATTAAAATGATTTTACGAAAATATTTCATAAATAAGTTGCGCTATTTAAATTGTTTATACATAAGCTAAAATTTTACGAAATGTTTTCATAAATATTTGTGGGAGCGTAAGAATGTAATTGGGTAAGTAAGAACCTCTAGATGAGTAAGTAGGTTGTACCATTCATGTCCCTTTTCATATAGTTCTCGATTCAAGGTTCGAGTACATAACTTTGAGGTGTTTCACATCGTTTAAAATAAGGATCCATCACTCGATTTTAAACTATGAACACTTGGTAAGGGTTCTTGGTATGGAACCAAGTTTTTCTATCATAGTAGATGGCTATGTAGGAGAATGGAGGTTTCTAATTAAGAAACATAATCGGAGTCTACACTAGTGAATCAAGTGAGCAATACTAGGATAGAAATGAAGTTATGTATTCGAGCAGTGATTGGATCATTTTGTGTATGAATGATCTATGAACATCATGCCGCATTATGAATAGTATTGGGTGTTTAGGTAGTGAAATTTCAAGGATGAAATTCTATTTAAGAGGGGAGAATGCAACGACCTGGAATTTTATCGCTCTTGTTTTTGGAATATTTAATTAGTTTTAAATACTCGATTTGGAATTTTTAAAATATAATAATAAAAAATATGTTTTAATTAGTTGACTGATTTTTGATGATGTGCATTTATTTAATTTATAGAATTTTTCCATTTTTTTTTAAAACTAGAAGTTAATTGAATTTCTGTTTGGCGTATTTTACGACAAGCATTAGCTTTTTTGCAATGTAACAGGACCTGATAACCGGTGTGTTTTATTTCTATTTTGTGATCGCGCCACATTTCTGAACACGATCATTTTTTTCGGGCTTTCGTCGCTCGTACACAAACATTGTAGTTCATAGCAGATGCCCATATCTAACATATACACAAACCTAAATACATAGTAGCTTTCCCTTGTCTCTCCCTAAATCAACAAAAAAAATCAACCGCAACCTTATCTCTCGGACTCCCTTGTCCACCTTGCCCTCCTTTGATTTTACCTTCATTTATGAATCTAGTTGGCTTTTGTTTGACTGTTGAACATTTTTCTCAGCATATATATAGAGCTACACAACAATCTCTGTTTCCTTCCTCACTTTAGTTTCCTATAATGAAAATCGACTCCTTCTTGCTTTAAAATTGACATTACCCAATCCATCTATTTTAGCCATGGCTTTCAACTAAGAAGTTGATCATCATACTCTTTGCTTTTTTTAAATTGGTTTCTCGAGTTATCATTGAGCAACAACCAAGATATTGCCAAAAATATAAAAAGGGAAAAGTTTTTATTTGAATTTCAAAAATCATTCGATCGATCCAGGAAGAATTGCTCGATGACATATGCGTCTTTGGAATCATATGGAGGTGTAGTATTTATGGTGTGAATTCGACGGTGTTTTGTGATCGTCGTTGGCGATGGTCATGGGCTAGAATTTTTCCTAATCGAAATTTTATGTGGAGTTAGGCGAAACGGAGGGTGGCATCAGGTCCCTCTTGGAAAGTAGTAGCTTATGGTCAAGTTTTAAGGTCTATTGGTCGTTTGGTGGTCGCGATCATCTCACGTTTGGGATACTGGATGCGTGTTTTTGGCTTGGCATCGATGGCCAGAGTTGATTATAGGGGGCCGAAGGCTAGGGTGAGGGTGGTCTGTGGATGAGAGAGCGAAGTGGGGTATGCTGGTGGTTGTCGTGCATTGATCCGTGGAAGGAATCGTTTGTGCATTTGCACAGGCGTGCATGATTTAGCTCCATGAGCTTGCGGAACGAAATTAGGGAAGATGAATGTGTTAACCCCGTTCCAGCATACGAGCTAAAAGGCCTACGAGTTAGAGGCGTCAACGGGTTAAGACTTGAAACGACCTACAACTTAAGGTGCCTAACGACTTAGGAGACCTCACGACTTAAGGAAAGGACCGACTCAAAGAATCCCCGACTCAACTAGTAGCGACTCAATGATACAGGCCGACTCATTAAGCTGCCGACTCAAGAAACCTCACGATTCATTCTATCACCGACTCATCTGACCTGGCTCCGACTCATCAAAGACCGACTCATTTGGTCGCGACTCATCCATTCGAGGCCCTTAAGTATTCCATTGGGTTTACGACTCAGGAGATGAACGGTTCATAAAACCTTACGACTCAAGTTCATTAACGACTCAACGACCCAAGGAGAGATCCGAGTCATAAAACCTTATGGCTCAAAAGACTTACGACTTAAGGAGTCTATGACCTAAGGCAGCTACGACTCAAAAGATAGGTCAATTCACGACACACGACTCAGAGACAAGCTCAGAATCATGCTGCAAGGGGATGACTCGTTGATGACTTACGACTTAAGATGAGTCGTACATGATGACTCATTGATGACTCAACCTGAAGCTGCTGTGTAGAAGACCAGGGTCGCCTCATCTTAGACGGCAACTTTTAACTCGCAGACGACTCACGATGAGTCGGCCACGACTCACGACTCATGATGAGTCGGTCACGACTCATGACTTGAAAGTTCCAGCCTAAAAATTTGCCTATAAATACATGGCCACATTCAATGTGGAGGGGACCTTTTTTGGCTAATTCTCGAAGCACCGTTACTCTGCCATTTTCTCAACTCAAGCAGCACTCCAAGCACTCCAAACTCCAAGGACGCTATTACACACTTCAAAGAAGAATCACAATCATTCAAGATGAATTCGAAAGATTATTCTTCATGGGAGTTTGAACTATTTGTCTGAAGTTAATTGTAATTGAAGAAAGTGATATAAATTGTACTCATATCAGCAATAAAGAGAATCTAAGTGGACGTAGGCCTGATTTTGGGCCGAACCACTATAAAACTTGTGTTTTTACTGCTTTTCTGCAATCTCCTTACTTATAATTCTTTCCCGATCTATCGGGTGGTGCTTTCACAAATACACTTCACACACCGGGGTGTTAGCGTTCAAATTTAAGCGTTAACATTTTTGGTGCTTTCACTGAGAATCGAACTCAGGACAGCTGTCATCATTGCTTCGCAGAGATTTGAAGAAAGAATTTCCTTAAAAACCAGAAGTATATCTGAGATTATGGCTCCTGGAAGGAAAAGCAGATCTATCAGATCTGGGAACATTCAAGAGGGAACCTCCGCTTCCCCTGTGCCTAATCTACCCACTCCGTCTGTTGGAGTTACAAAAGCGGAATTGGATGCTGTGATTCTAGGGCTAAACCAGCAGATAAACGCCCAAAATGCACAACTAGAGGCTCAAAGTGCCCAGAATGCTCTGATTCTGAATAAGTTGAACGACTTACTTGGGGCAAACAATGAACCGGCTGGTAATGAAAGGAACTATGCTGGCAACATTCATGATGTTAATGAAAGGAATGCTCCTGAAAGGCCTACTAGTCCCTTTGAGCAGGCAGTACCTGACGCCGGTGGATCTAGAACTCGACATGATGAGGAATATCTTTCTGGAATGGTCTGGCAGATCATGAAAGAAAGTATGCAAAGGATTGAAGATGAGAAGGAATGGGGTTTCGCTCCAAGTAAAACTCCGTTTACTGAAAAAATCTTGAAGGCGGAATTTCCAAGGAAGTTTGTCCCTCCGACTATTCCAGCTTACAAAGGGACGAGTGATCCGAATGAGTTCCTGTATAAATATGACTGGCACATGACAGGTGCCAGGGCCTCCGACGAAATAAAGTGCCGATATTTCCCCGTATACCTGGAAGGCGTGGCTTTATTGTGGTTCACCAAGTTACCAGTCCGATCTATCGATCAGTTTTCAGACTTGACCAGAAAATTCAAGGAGCAGTTTAGACTATATGCTTCGAAGGCCAAGGATATTATGTCACTATCGAGTTTAGAGCAGAATCCTGGTGAATCTATCAGATCCTTCTTGAACCGCTTCAATATAGCACTGGCTGAGGTGGACAATGCTGAACCACGAATGATATTGACTTATCTGATGAGGGCTATCGATAAGTCAAGCGAATTTGGGAAATGGTTAAATATGAAGGAGCCAACCTCTCTCGAAAAGTTCTACAAAAAAGCAGACGAGTTCATTCGCTTGGAAAGCCGTCCTTTACCAGTAAAGACAGTGTTAGAAAAAGCAGAAGACAACACTGTCGCTCCACGCAAGAATGAATCGGTGGGGGAAAAAAGGGAGAATAGTAATGGGAAGAAACAGGGTAATCTGAAGAAGCCCCGATCCTTCAAGCCATCAGAATATACTCCATTATCACATACACCGGAGCACATCTACCTCGCCACTAAAGATTCCGTCGATTTCCCTAAACCTATCCCGTTGAGAACTGGGAGAAAAGCCATACAAAGTGGGAAATTCTGCCGCTTCCACAATCAACCAGGTCATGAAACTGATGAATGCCGCCAGCTGAAAAATCTGATTGAAGAGTTGCTAAGAGAAAACAAGTTGCAGCAATTCGTAAAAAAGAATAGCAACAATCCTGCATCGTCGAGTCAGGGGCAGCGGGCCCCTGTTCATCAGCCTGGGGCAGGAGAGAAAGCTACGGGGCACGAATCTGGAAGGCCCGTTATCAATGTCATTTCAGGAGGACCTCACCCAGCTGGTAAAAGTTGGGGTGAGATGGAGAGATATTCCAGGGCTTTGAAATATGCTCCAGCCGAAGAAAACGTCTTTGTTCTAGAAGACACTACGCCCCTTAAACAACAGAAAACTTTCAGTGACGATATTATTTTCAGAGCCAGAGATTCTACAGGTATTGAAGCTCCTACTTTAGATCCCTTGGTCATCTCGGCTGGTATTGGACCAGCCATTGTCAGAAGAGTCCTCATTGACTGCGGAGCATCATGCAATATTCTCTTCAAGAAGACATTTGACCAGATGAAAATCCCTATGATCGATGTGCAAGCCTCATCACAGAAAATCATGGGCTTCACAGGGGAGCCAAAGCAACCAGTAGGAACCATCGATTTGTTTGTAGAACTTGGGGAAGGAGAAAGGAAAGTGGCCCGAAAGCAAACATTTGTGATTGTCGATGAGTTTTCTGCCTATAATGCTTTTCTTGGCCGTCCAACACTCGCAGCATTCAAAGCTATCCTAGCCCCGTGGTGCCTCACTATTAAATTCCCTACTGACAATGGAGTAGGAGTTATAAAAGGGGATCAAAATGCTGCGCGAGAATGTTATTGGACAGAGCTGCGAGAGTCAAGAAAAAGAGAAATGGGAAAGGATGCGGCAACTCCAGTCCGCATCAAGGAACCAGCTTTGTAGCAATTACAGAGCGGACCCTGCACTGGCGAGCACAGCGGGGCACGGAAAGAAATGGATCCCAGAAAAGCCAGTACAGGGGAGAATAGAGTAGTACCGGTGGAAACGACAATTCCGGTACCTGTTGACCCGAAGGACCCAAATAAGGTGTTGAATGTGGGTTCGCAGCTTAATGTGTCAATTCAGAATGTCTTGATATCTTTCCTGAAAGCAAATCTGGATGTCTTTGCTTGGACTCATGCCGATATGTGTGGGATATCCCCAGAAGTTGCAGTACACGCTCTGAATATTAACCCAAAGTTTACGCCAGTTAAACAGAAAAGAAGAACCCAAGGTCCAGAAAGGTCAGCAGCATTAAAAGAAGAAGTTGATCGACTCATGGAAAATAACTTCATCAAAGAATCTACGTATCCGAATTGGGTTTCAAATCCTGTGCTGGTCAAGAAAGCTAATGGAAAATGGAGAGTATGCATCGACTTTTCTGATCTAAACAAGGCTTGCCCCAAAGATTGCTTCCCATTACCCAGGATCGATCAACTGGTAGACGGAACTGCGGGACATGAATTGTTATCCTTCATGGATGCCTACTCCGGTTATAACCAAATCATGATGCATGAGCCAGATCAAGAGGATACAAGCTTTATCACAGATGTTGGACTTTATTGCTACAGAGTTATGCCCTTCGGATTGAAAAACGCAGGGGCAACCTACCAAAGACTTGTTAATGCTATGTTCAAACCGCAATTGGGCAAAACTATGGAAGTCTACGTCGACGACATGTTAGTGAAGTCCAGGAAAGCAGTGGATCACATTGAACACTTAGCAGAAATGTTCGCAGTCCTCCGGAAATACAGAATGAAACTTAACCCTCTGAAATGTACATTTGGGGTCGAATCCGGAAAGTTCTTAGGTTTTATTGTCAGTGCTAGGGGCATAGAGGCTAGCCCAGCTCAAATTACCGCCTTAAAAGAAGTTAAAGCTCCTAGAACGAAGAAGGAATTGCAAAGTCTCAACGGAAAGGTCGCCGCTTTGAATCGGTTCATTTCCAAAGCTACTGATAAATGCATCCCGTTCTTCGATGCCCTGAAAAAAGGAAAGAAGAACTTTGAATGGACTCCCGAATGCCAAAAAGCTTTTGAAGAGTTGATCCGTCATATGGAAACGCCTCCGATACTTTCTAGGCCAGGCAATGGTGAGGATCTTCTTATATACTTGGCAGTATCATCTCATGCTCTAAGTGCAGCGCTGATACGGGAAGACAAAAGGATTCAACATCCAGTTTACTATATCAGCAAAAGACTCACTGGGGCAGAGCTGAATTACTCCAAGTTGGAAAAACTCGCCTATTGCCTACTAGTTGCATCGAGGAAACTGAGGCAATATTTCCAAGCTCATCCTATCAAAGTACTCACTGATCAGCCTCTAAAGCAAGTCCTATTTCGCCCTGAAACTTCGGGTCGTCTTCTAAAATGGAACATTGAACTTAGTCAATATGACATCACCTATCACCCCCGAAAAGCAATCAACGGACAAGCTTTAGCTGATTTCATTGCAGAATTCACAGAGAAAGATAATGGTGAGGAAAAAGCAGTCAATGATTCTCCAATCCGGTGGAAGATGTATGTTGATGGCGCAAGAAATGACAACTGTTCTGGAGCCGGAGTGGTACTTGAAACTCCTGAAGGTCGATCATTATGTTATGCACTAAGACTGGAATTTCCTTCAACAAACAATGAAGCAGAATATGAAGCTCTTATTGCAGGTCTGAGAATCGCTAAAGAGCTGAACATTCAAGCATTACAAATTTTCAGTGATTCTCAGCTCATTGTATGCCAAGTCAAGAAAGAATTTCAAGCAAAAGGTGGAAATTTGCCTTCCTACTTGTCAAAGGCTTGGGAACTCCTATGTGAACTCGGTCACTATTCAATAAGCCACATTCCTCGGGAAGAGAATATGAAGGCAGATTCCCTCGCAAAGTATTCAAGTTCTGGTGAAGCTCAACTATTGGGATTGGTCCCTGTAGAAGTCCTTTCAGCGCCAAGTATAGACGAGATGGATATAGACTGGATTGTGAATGTATCTCAAGAACAAGGGTCATGGATGACTCCAATACTGGATTACCTACTCAGGGGTTCTCTGCCAGAAAACTCGATAGAAAGACGAAAGCTTCTAAGAAAGGCCTCTCGCTATGTAATTCAGGATGGCCGATTATACAGACGGGGATTCTCAATGCCATTGCTTCGATGTGTATCCCGGGAAGAATCCAAAACAATCCTAGCTGAAGTGCATGGAGGAGAATGCGGTGATCATTCAGGTGGTCAAACACTAGCAAAGAAAATTCTCCGATACGGATATTTTTGGCCAGAAATTAATCGGGATGCCACAGATTACTCCCAAAAATGTGACAGGTGCCAAAGATATGCCAAAATTCCTAGAGCACCTTCTACCGAACTCACACAGATGGTCAGTCCATGGCCATTTGCAATTTGGGGAATGGATCTCATCGGGCCGCTACCAACTGCTAAATCAGGGATTAAATATGCTGTTGTTGCAGTTGATTATTTTACTAAGTGGGCTGAAGCTGAACCATTGGCTACTATCACTTCTAAGAAAATGATAAGCTTTGTGACCAAGAATATCATTTGCAGATACGGTGTGCCTCAGAAAATAATCACAGACAATGGTACTCAGTTTGAAAGCGAGGAATTCCAGGATTTTTGTAAACGATTCAAAATCCAGAAAAGCTTTTCGGCAGTAGCTCATCCGCAGGCAAACGGGCAAGTGGAAGCAGTGAACAAGATCATCAAATCAACCATCAAAAAGCAACTCGAAAAAGCAAAAGGTGGTTGGGTCGATAAACTACCACTTGCACTATGGGCATACAGAACTACTCACAAAACTGCAACTGGGCATACTCCTTTTTCGTTAGCATACGGATCGGAAGCAATGATCCCGGTTGAAACAGAGGTCCCTTCACACAGAAGAATCCATTTCAATCAAGCGGAAAATGAAAAGCTGCAACTTGAAGCGCTGGACCTCCTTGATGAAAAAAGAGATGAAGCTAACCTCAGAGTTGCAGCTCATCAGCAAAGGATAGCCAGATATTTCAATTCCAAAGTTCGTCAACGCAGCTTTGAAATTGGAGATCTAGTCCTGAAAAGAATTATGACCGCGACAGGTGTGTTTGGGCCAAATTGGGAAGGACCGTATGTAGTAGGTCAGAAGCTTCTTGACGGCACATTCAAGCTCACCACTGTTGATGGAGAGCAAATTCCAAGGGCATGGAACAGCAACCACTTGCGTCCATACTTTACTTGAAAATTTTGTTGAAAAATTGTAAAAAGAATTATGGATGTATGATTCTTGTAATTGAAAGCAATTGTGAAACTGATGCAAGTAAATAATGAAAAAAAATATAAAGTGGATGTAGGCCCAATTTCATGGCCGAACCACTATAAATCTTGTGTTCCTTATTATCATTATATGTTTGCTTTGTTTTCGATATAAAAATATATAAGATGTATTGCTAAAATGTCAATTTAAATTTTTGCAGACCATGGAAATAAAACTTGCGCATAATAAGACTGAACGATTCTCACCATCATTCAACAAACAAATTTCAAGTCACAAAGACCCCGAATTCAAATCCTAGATAGGAAATACTTCAATTGAACGGCTAATGATTTCGATAGAAACGAGCCCTTGCTGATAAATTGAGATCGTTTGAACAAACAAACATCCAATTAGGAAGCTAGTGCCCGTTCTCACGAACTTGCCTGGCAATGAAGTACACTTCCTTGGATTAAACAAGCCACTTGTGAGAGAAAGGGGAATGAAAACTTGAAAAGGAAAAAAAAAAAAAAAGAGGATCGCTGAAAAGGCATAAGCAAGTGAACAGAGGAACAACCAAAGCTACCATCAGCGGCACAAGTCCTCTTCGGAGGCGCAACTCTTCGGAGGATAAAAGACCTCTAATGGGTCATACGCCACAAAAAAGAAAGTTCTCTACTCAACAAAAAAGATTGGAGGAGTCATGACCCTCCAACCATGAGAGAGTAACTTCCAGGCGATGAAAACCCTCTCTGAGGCACATTTCACCAGGAGTTGAAGTGTTATAACCGCTCTTCGGGATTTCACTTCACCAGAGTTGAAATGTAAACAAAATAAAAGCCCTCTTCGGAGGCCCATTTCACCAGGAGTTGAAGTGTTATAACCGCTCTTCGGGATTTCACTTCACCAGAGTTGAAATGTAAACAAAATAAAAGCCCTCTTCGGAGGCCCATTTCACCAGGAGTTGAAGTGTTATAACCGCTCTTCGGGATTTCACTTCACCAGAGTTGAAATGTAAACAAAATAAAAGCCCTCTTCGGAGGCACATTTCGCCAGGAGTTGAAGTGTAGCAACCGCTCTTCGGAATTTCACTTCACCAAAGTTGAAATGCAAAAACAAAGACCTTCTTGAAAGCACACGTTTCACCGAGATTGAAATAAAACTTCCAAGTGTTGAAACGTGAAAAGGCTTTCTTCAAAGGCACAACTCTTTGGGGGTACACGTTTCACCAAGATTGAAATAAAACTTCCAAGTGTTGGAACGTGAGAAATCCCTCCTCAGAGGTACAACCCCCTCCCGGGAACACAATTAAGAAGAAAGACCTCTTTGGAAACCCACGTTTCACCGAGATTGAAATAAAACTTCCAAGTGTTGAAACGTGAAAAGGATTTCTAAAGCATAACTCTTTGGAGGTACACGTTTCACCGAGATTGAAATAAAACTTCCAAGTGTTGAAACGTGAAAAATCCCTCCTCAGAGGTACAACTTTCTATATATATAAAAAAAAATCCTCATCAAAAGCGTACTTTAACTTTCAAAGGAAAAGTAATTTGCCTACTATGGAAAATGATCGTAAAAAAAAAAAAAAAAAAAAAAAAGGAAGTTAAAGTACCCTTCAGAGGTCCGCTTTACCACATAGAGGAATTCACTTGGTAAAATATGCACATAAGCAAAAGAAAAAAGTGATTTCTTCGTACGACAAAGCGTAAAAACTTATACGAAGGGAGTTGTACTCTATAAAAATTTTCTTTAAAGAATAAAATAATTATTCTTTAACAAATAAGAGTGCAAGTCCCCTCGAAGTATAAAATATTGTAGCAAGCTTAAGGTATGGGGGCAACATGGTATAGTAGCATAGCTGCATCAGTAAAGTAATACTCAAGCAACATACCATAAGCCCGCTACAATACTATATGAACAAACTTGTGCAAAAATAAATAGTAAATGCATTCTCAAATTCAAACAGAAATTTGTACAAACGAAGAATCATTTTATTCAACTATAATGCAGATACAGGTTTCAAAATAAAAGCGGGGGCCGGTACCCGCACAACTCTCGGCCAGTTCATACAAAAGGCAAAAAGCTAAAATCTTCACTTCTTCTTCCCTCCTTTGGACCCTTTACTCGGTCGAATAACCAGCTTTTCAGGATGGCCAGTGGGTATAAGGGAAGTGGGAGAGGCAGGTGTAACCGGTCCAACTTCCGGCTCCTCTTCTGTGGCGGTGATTTTCTTCCCCCTCCTCTTTGATGTCCCACGCTTCTCTCTCCTCTGTGAGGAAGACTCACTCCCCGGAGTGACAAGTTTTGATAGAACAATGTCGTCAGAAGGAGTCCGTTCCGGGGAAATGTCACCTCCCTCAGGTCTCTCATCTTTCTGCTCTTGCGAAGTGATGGGATCATCCAAGCCGTGAAGAGCCTCTATTTGTTCCTCCTGTGATCCAGGTTGCGAGGCAGAAGGAGGCACCGCCGGAAGAGACGAAGGAAGGATGACCGGAG
Organism: Allium cepa; assembly: GCA_030765085.1. Classification (NCBI taxonomy): domain Eukaryota; kingdom Viridiplantae; phylum Streptophyta; class Magnoliopsida; order Asparagales; family Amaryllidaceae; genus Allium; species Allium cepa. The sequence continues at coordinate 294,300,074 of CM060929.1, forward strand.
GAGTAGAAGTTTGAGCAGCGCTTGGTACTCTCTCTACAGAAGAAAAAAGGTTAAAGTCAGTAAAAAGAGGAGATGAGGGTTCACCAATGAAGTCAGTAAAGAGAGGAGATGAAGGCTCGTCAAGGTTGAGAAAATAGCCAAGGAGCTCGTGAAACTCATGTGAAATAAGCGAGTAACCAGCTTGAGCAGAATTGACAGTAGCGAAATTAACAGTGAAGTTACCTGAAGAAGCTGGTTTCCTGATATCGACTTCATAAGCTTGCGTATCAGCGCTCTCTTCACCCTCGTCTCCACCTTGTGTGCTTGTAATATCAGCGGTAACTTTGGTGGGAGAAGCGAGATGGGAACTGGAACCAATAATGTCGACTTCAGACGAAGAAGGTGGCTGGACTAGAGTAGTTGAAGTGGTTTTCCCCAGCTGATCCCCTTCCGTCACTTCGGTTCTTAGTTTGGCAAGTTGTTCCTTTCCCCTGGCGAGAGCAGCGCGAGCGTCTTCATCAAAATAATGCCTTTCCAGGGCTGACTCATCATAACCAGCACCTTCAGCACCAAGCATATCGAGGGCGGCCTCCCACACTTCAGCTAAAGTGATCTCGTACTTGGGACCAAGAAAGGCGAGGCTTCCACGCCCCAAGACGCTATGCAAGTAGAAGTCGAATAATGTTGAGCCGAAGCTGTTTTTGGTCGCCTCATGAGATTCTTCGGCTGCGATTTTGCCGGCGACAGCCTCATCGCGCTCCCTTTCAGTTCTGGCAAGCTGAAGCTTGAGCATTTGTATCTCCGCCTCCTGGGAGTTGTTTTTCTTTCGAAGCTCGGCAATATCAGAGACATAGCCGTCACTGATTCTTTTTTGTACTTCAAGCCTGTCCTCAGCGTCTCTCTGACTGGCATGAGCATCTCTAACTTGTCTGAGAAGCACTTCTTCTTTTTGAGAGTATGAAGTAGAGGAAGCAGCAAGCTCATCTTTCAACTTCTCAACCTTTGCTTCGAGCTCCTCGTTGTAGGAAGTAATACTTCTCATCTCGGTATCATGCTGCTCAAGGACCTTTTGCCACTCAGCCTTATCGTTTTCCATGGTGAGCATAGCCTCTAAGTTGGCACGGTTAACTCGTTGAAGCTCATCAACAAGCTTCTGCCAGTTTGACATCCTCTCGATATCAAGTTTAACGGCGTCAAGATTTCGTAGCATAGCAGGCTTGTCAATAGGGACTAGGTCGAGATCGAACCTCACACCCTTTAAACACCACTGCGGAAAACGACTTTGTAAAGTGGCTGGGCCCGGTCCCACTTGAAATTTAGGCCTACTTATTATTGTCTGGATGTCCTCCTTCCCAAGAGCAGGAGAGTCAGAAGTAATGTCAAGAGGGGCAGGGGCAGTAGGCTTTTCGGGAATAGTGGAAGTATGTCTCTCACCATGTCGGGCTCGTTTGCCTGAATCTTCAGTTACATGACCTTTTCCCCGGTCGTCGTAAGATTTCCTTTTGTGAGAGTCGTCACTCCTTTGCAGAGAATCATGGTAATCATCCCTATCCCTTCTGTCATAACGCTCTTCTGCATCCCTCCTTTCACGAGCCTTTCGAGCAGCCCTCTCTTCGTCAGACTCTCTATAAGAGGGAAAGTAACGCCGATAATCATATTGACCACGCCCCCCGTAGCGTTGGAAATCCTGATAATACGATCCGCCGCGTGTCATTGAAGAATCTGAAATAAGAAAAGATAAGCTTTAGAAATCTCTAAAGTATAAGAAGATAAGTGCATAAATGTGCTGGAAAATCCTTAGTTGTGTGTGAAGTGCAAGCTACTCGCGTTGGACTAACGAACCACTCCTCTGTTGGGGGGAAGTGATAGATTTCACTGTTGATGACAATTCTCGAGATGAAGGAGTAAGAGTCTGTTGGAGGGCAGATGTTGCTTCAATCGTCGGAGGTATAGCTTTACCATGAGCAGGGTCTTCTTTAAAGAGCTCTTGGGAAGTAATAATTATGTCACTTAAATCCCCAAAGACGTCATCACCGGCATGCCCAACCTGATTCCCTCCATCATCTCCTTTGTCAGCACTCTCCCTGGTTTGGGAAAGGGGCTCCTCTTCTTCTTCAATAATGGGAGCAAGTGCGGGCTTTTCGGAGGGTCCCGTATCATCTCTGGGAGTAGAGCACTTTACTAATAAGGTTTCTGCAGAAATTTCTCCTCGTATGTGCTCTTTAGTGGAGATCGGAAGATCAGGAGTTTTCACCGGAGAGTCAGGAACCTCCGTTGGAGCTTCACGAGGCCGAGTAAAGCGAGAGAGATGGAGGAGTCCGTATTGATGTAAAAGTTCATCGTTTAGCAGAAACTTTATGCTCCTCTCTTCTACCGGCACGGCATTTAATCTTTCAAAAATTTGCTTGAGACTTGGGTCCCTAGCAGGGGGTGGTAGTGCTAAAAACAGAAAAAGAATGAAATTAGCAGCTGAGAGTTCAGATCTCGAGAAAGTTTCAAAACGGAAAAAGTAGAGACAGGAAATCTTACTTCCCACTCTCCAGATGGCATAAAACCCTGGAGGGCAGCGAACGAAGAAAAACTGATTCAAAAATCCGTGAGCGCTTTCGGAGAGATCAGTAATAAGTTTGCGATTTCGAGCGCTTCTTACAACCACGATGGAGGGATGGTCTTTAGTTTTCGTGAATGAGCAAAAATAGCAGATCTCCTCGAAGCTTGGTAACCGATCCAAAACTCTCCTGAATAGAACACATAACCCCATCAAAATGGCGTAGCCATTGGGGTGTAATTGGAATGGAGAGATAGACAACCGAAGCAGAAGCTGTTGGAGAAAGTCGTTAAAAGGAGGAATCGCCCCACTTAAGCACATTTGGCGATTGACTGCAACAAAGCCGTAGGGAGGATTGTCAGCAGTGTCATTTGGCCCCGGAAATAAGATGTCGGCATCATCAATGCCAAACTGGACGCGCAGTTGGTTAAATGCCCGCTGATTCAAAGTTGTGGATGTCCTCTCCGGAGGGTTGTCTATAGGGATGGCTACTGGAAAGACATCTTCAGCCTGACCCATCGGCTCTTCTTGATGAGAGGTCATTCTACACAAGCAACTGGATGTTCAAATGCGAAGGTGCACGTTTCCTAAAAAGTGTGAAGTGTCGTGCAAAGCTAATAAAATAATAATAATAACAAGTAAAGATAACTGGAATTAAACTGGTTGACGATTGATTGACTATGGTAATTTCGGAACTTGTTATTTAAAGCTCAAGCATAATATTAATGCAGGCTGGTCAGTTTCAATTGACTAATCCAGTGCTGCTTTAATATTCCACTTGAAATTGGTAGCACTTCGTTCACACGATTTATTTAAGTTAATTATATATCATTAACTAATCTGTCGTTCGATGTGGACAATCAATGACAGTATATTCGTCCCAGTTTTCTGTGAATGTTGTATTAACAGATTATTAGCTTACAAGTTGAAGTAATCTGTAAAAGAATGCAGCAGTATAGCAGTTCAGAGTCCATGCAATAATTCGGAGTTCAAACAAAATTTACAAGTACTAAGTCGTAAACGACTCAAGGATTCTTTGTACGGGTTAAGCTAAGTCGTTGGCTATTTAGGTGGCTCGACTACGACCTAAGGAAAGTGAGGCGAGTTAAGTTAGGTTACTCCAACTCTAAACCGCTGATGTTATAAGTCGGCAGCACTATGAGTCGTAAGTCAAAGAACAGGAGGAAGGCTCCAGATCAAAGCAATAAGAAACCTTCTAAGTTCTAACCCGGTCACGACTCATGGATTTTGTCGTAAAATTTGCTAAGTCGGATTAAAGTCGATAGTAAAGGCTACTGGGTCGCATGGAAGCCACTGAGTCGTACACGGCTTATGGTTTAAGTCGTGCACGGTTTAAAAGATAAGTCACGGGAAAGTAGCAAGTACTGAGTCGTTGACAGCTCATGGTTTGAATCATTCACGGCCTATGGCTTAAGTCGTTCACGACTTATAGCTTGAGTCGTTTGTGGTTTATGGCTAAAAGCATTAAGTCGTGTACGGTTGTGATTGCAAGGTATTTCAGAATCAGTGGCCGAAAAGCAAAACCAACTAAGTCGTGAGATCCTAAGTCGTTTCCTCAACCAGTCAACCCCTTTCTAACCCGTTAACCCGTTAAGAACTTCCTCATCTCCTCCGAACCCACGGGCCAGTCAAATCAAGACATTGTAATTCATCATCTTCTCCTCACATCATCAGAAAGCACCCAAAAAACCAATTCGAATCGCTTCAAGTGTACGGCGAATCAAACGCGATGCTATAATCTAGAGGATCACAACAACAACGTAGCCAACAATGATCAGAATCGTTCACAACTCAAATCAAAGCCCAAGTGAGACATGCGGCGGTGATTTGGGAACAGGAAGCGAAAATTTGTGCCCTAGCAATGGACGTTGTTGGATTGAAGTTCGAAATCACTTACGCAATGTAGTGGAAAGGATGGATTGATGATCAGCTAACTTGGATTCGCCTTCGAAAGGTTGAAAGGTCTCTAATGGCAGATGCGGCTCTGGGATAAGTAATAAGAAGTGAGAAAGAGGAGAAGCGACTCAAGCATTTTTATACCTGGAAATGTTGGGACTCGATTCGGCACGGGTCATGATGAGTCGAAGCACACGACTTACGACTTAAGCGTGTGCTTCGAGGGGCAAATGTTAACCCCGTTCCAGCATACGAGCTAAAAGGCCTACGAGTTAGAGGCGTCAACGGGTTAAGACTTGAAACGACCTACAACTTAAGGTGCCTAACGACTTAGGAGACCTCACGACTTAAGGAAAGGACCGACTCAAAGAATCCCCGACTCAACTAGTAGCGACTCAATGATACAGGCCGACTCATTAAGCTGCCGACTCAAGAAACCTCACGATTCATTCTATCACCGACTCATCTGACCTGGCTCCGACTCATCAAAGACCGACTCATTTGGTCGCGACTCATCCATTCGAGGCCCTTAAGTATTCCATTGGGTTTACGACTCAGGAGATGAACGGTTCATAAAACCTTACGACTCAAGTTCATTAACGACTCAACGACCCAAGGAGAGATCCGAGTCATAAAACCTTATGGCTCAAAAGACTTACGACTTAAGGAGTCTATGACCTAAGGCAGCTACGACTCAAAAGATAGGTCAATTCACGACACACGACTCAGAGACAAGCTCAGAATCATGCTGCAAGGGGATGACTCGTTGATGACTTACGACTTAAGATGAGTCGTACATGATGACTCATTGATGACTCAACCTGAAGCTGCTGTGTAGAAGACCAGGGTCGCCTCATCTTAGACGGCAACTTTTAACTCGCAGACGACTCACGATGAGTCGGCCACGACTCACGACTCATGATGAGTCGGTCACGACTCATGACTTGAAAGTTCCAGCCTAAAAATTTGCCTATAAATACATGGCCACATTCAATGTGGAGGGGACCTTTTTTGGCTAATTCTCGAAGCACCGTTACTCTGCCATTTTCTCAACTCAAGCAGCACTCCAAGCACTCCAAACTCCAAGGACGCTATTACACACTTCAAAGAAGAATCACAATCATTCAAGATGAATTCGAAAGATTATTCTTCATGGGAGTTTGAACTATTTGTCTGAAGTTAATTGTAATTGAAGAAAGTGATATAAATTGTACTCATATCAGCAATAAAGAGAATCTAAGTGGACGTAGGCCTGATTTTGGGCCGAACCACTATAAAACTTGTGTTTTTACTGCTTTTCTGCAATCTCCTTACTTATAATTCTTTCCCGATCTATCGGGTGGTGCTTTCACAAATACACTTCACACACCGGGGTGTTAGCGTTCAAATTTAAGCGTTAACAGAATGATATTCGTTGCGAGTTATGGGAGGAAAGCAACGGGCTTTGGCCTATTTGAATTTGGTGAGAAAATTTATAAATACATGTTAATAATTATTAAATGTATGTGTTAGATTCAAAACATCATAACTTGCTCATATGACATCCGTTTTATAAGTGGATTTTTGCGTTATACTCGTATTGACGAGTACAATGTTTTAGTGTGAAGTATTGATAGCTTTGGCAATGTATGAATTTATGATAGATTAAAACGGACAGAATTTAATAACATTATTTTAAATAATAACTGCGTTAAATTATTATACCTTAATTGGTGATATTTATTTGGCCAAATAAACATCATTATGTTAAGTAAATTGAACAGAAAAATCTAGATACCTGTTTAGAAGAATTAAAAACTATTCTACTAATTAAATTTAAGTGGACCCTTGTTTAGCAGAATAAATCACTATGCTACCATAATTAACTGAACAAGTTATATTTCGACATTCATTTACTGAATATAAACACAGTTCTGTTGTAACATTAATGTAGACACTTATGTACGTACTAGTTAATTAATATTGGTTATATATTGTATTAACAATGGATTTTTAATTATCGATTTAATTTACACATATATCTGCCAGTGTAATTACCGAGTATTATATAACTTGTCACAATGATCGCCAAGCCTCTTTTTAAATTTAAAATTTATTATTTAATTAATATTATTTTAAAAATAATTATTCTTTATTAATAATGTTTTAAGTATAATTAATTATTATTCTTTTAGTAATGATTTAAAGTTAATTATTTTATTAATTGGTTTCTTTAAAGTTATTTCTTAAAGTTGTTTAAGAATATTTAACTATTATTTCAAAATCTTTTAATTACATAAAAAAATTTAATTCTATTTTATTTTGTTAATTAAAGTTATGTAATTATATTGGTTTATGTTAATTAATTATATTCAAAGGCTAATTAATTATCATATTAGTATTATTTAAAAGTTAAATAATTACTTCATTTATATTGTTTTAAAGTTCAATTTATTATTATATTAATAATATTTGAAAATATGAAATTATTTTATAAATAATGTTTTGAAATTAACTGATTATTGTATTAAAGATGTATGAAATTAATTAATTACTTGTTGTATTAATAATGTTCTGATGTAAATTAATTACTATATTAATGTTATTTTAAAGTTAATTTATTAGTATAATAATATTGTTTAAAGTTAATTAAATATATTATTTATGATATTCTAAAGTTATTATTTTAAATGAGGACTAAAGATAATTAAATGAAAAATGTTTATATAATAACTTGTTTAGTTAAAGGTGTTTTGAATAATTGATTGTCTATCAACGGAACTCTATTGATTAAAGTATATAAAAAAATTAAACAAGGAAAGTTTATAAAAGGAGTTTTATAAATTGAAAAGAGATCTTGAAATTGGGAAAGAATTTTATAAAGATTTTGGATATTTATAAAAGAGTCTATGAATTCTTGAAGACTTATAAAGAGTTTTATAAATGGATTTGGATTTTTAGGAAAGGAGATATGCATAAATGAAAAAAAATTATAAGTTCGATTTATCGAAGTAAATTGCAAAAGAATTTGAGATGGGGTTTCTCGTCAACTGGCCTTCTTAATTATGGTGGTATGGACACTTGTTCCATGCTTAACACTGAAGGAATAGTGTTTGGGGTTTATCATTATCTCTAATTTAAATAACATTTGTTTTGGTCCTTTTCATATGATTTTAAGTGAGAAATCTTTCACAATGTTTTGTGAATATACTTATGCTAATATGATACGTGTATGAATATTTTGATAAATATTCTAGAAAGAGATTTAAAAAATGAAAGATTATTTTAAGGCTTAGTGGTCGCTATGGAAAAATCAAATCTCTAGATTTCGGTCTAATTGCTTATTTGATAGCTTAACGAACGCCTTTCTTACTCTAAAAGACGAGCCATAAAGGATAAAAGAAAATGAAAGATAAGAAGAGAAGAAACTAATAACATAGAATCTCACAACGCAACGGAACAATATATATTACTCAACATAGTATATTACAAAGTCATTTCAAAAATGTTACATCAGAGTCCTACTAATAAAATTCAACTTTAGGACGGTTATAACAGCCTATCCCTACCTAACTGATACAATATGCATATAATACAGCAGAAAACAAGGTAATAAATAGCTATCAATAAAGCCACATGCTCCAAGCTCCTTCAAAATGAATCTGTGGAAAAACTTGAACTGCTTGGCTGCCCATTCAAATTTGAGCACCCAAGAGTTTAAGATAAAGGGAATAAACTCTAGGTCAGATATGGGTAAATCATAAGACTTTAACTTTATAAAAAGCTTTAAATCAAAGGCATCTTGTAAGACCATGTCCCACATAAACACGGATGGGGTTTTACCTTGCGATAACCAAAACATTTGTATATAAAATCCAGTGGTATTATAATAATGTCTAGGTTTTCAAGTAAATAATTAACATAGCCAAAATTGTTACATTAATTAAATTACAGCATAATAGGTATACAACTAAGACCTTAAAGGCATGTATTGGAAAATTGATTCCATAAAATGACTAGGCTATTGGGGTACCGTCCGTCATGGTGCATCTCTAGATAAAATAACACCGAGATCGAACCTATCGACCCCTGCCAACACAGAACAAGCCTACCCTTAACTGGATAGTATAGAATATGATCACCCCTATGTTAATATTCCCCGAAGCATACAAATGAGAGATTGTATCGACTTTAGATAGGGATGATCATACCCTACTTGGGAGCGGCCCACTTAGTCCTGTTGCATCTCCCATGTTTTAGGCATTCCTGGTTGATGAGGCTTGAGGCTACTTTTTACCTTTATATAGCACTTCCCACTTGGAATGCTAACACTCCCCTCCAAGCAACAATGCAATGCTAGCATTGATCCATACAAATTGTTTATGAATCAAACAAACATTCCACATTACTATCTTTCATTTTGGAATCACCCTCGGGAAAAATAATGTAACTCAACAGCATACTTCAATATGATTTAACATCATTCATTATTAGTTTAGAGTGGTTCGAATAAATCCAAGGGTCAGTGTCTTTAAAACTAAGCGATAATTTTCGAATAACTCAATTTTGGTTCTTTTGGAAGTATGCAGTAAGCAATCGAGTCCTAAGCGGGGAACTCGAATAAAACCGACATACCTCATGTGTCAAAACAGGTCTAGATTTAATAGTCGGTTATTTAACTATCAAATAAACAAAGAACGATCAATTTCATTTGACATACAGAAATGGTGTTTAATGGATGTCATTTAGTTTTCCTAATCATACGGGGTTACTTAAGGGTAAGTGACACAGAAATCTCTCGATTTAAAACCAAAGTTGAAAAGAAAATAGTTTAAAACAAAATTGATTACTTAAACTCTAAGCGATTTTTAAAATAAATTAAAAACCCTGTAAATGAGAGTCAAATCCTTATTAAATAGTAATTAAACTCTAATTAACGATAATTAAACTTTATTTAAACATAATTAATTTTAATCAAAGATTAATTAAAAAAACCTTTTAAAATAGTAGTTGATTAATAATAATCTTAAATAATTAAGTAATTAATAATTAATTATCCTTAATTAATAATTAAATAATAATGGACGTTAATTATGTAGCAAATCATGATTAACTTAATTGATAACATTTAAGTTTGAAAACCATTGTTAACTAATGGCTAGTACTAATTACCTTTATTAATTAATTAATCTATTAAATAATCATTAAATAATTAAATAATTGTTCTCTAATTACTAAATTAAAGTTAGAGAATGTTTTCAAAAAGGATTTTAAGTTAATACAAGTTTGGATTGGAAAAATATTTAGATTTTCCAAACTGCGCGTATAGCGACTATCACTATACGGACCCGTAATTTCAGAACTTGGTTTTTAAGCCAATTAACTTAAAAACTCTATTTTTACACTTTAAAATTTTTAAAAAAGTTAGAGAACATCCTTCAAAAAAAATTTAGGTGGAAACAAGTTTTGGATTTTGAAATAGTTTGATTTTCGCGAATTGTGTGTATGGCGATTATCGCTATACGACCCGTAATTTCAAAACTTTAAATTTTGATTTTTTAACCTTTAGAACTTCAACTTTGAAATATTGTCTTTTTTAAAATATGAAAATAAACTTTTGAAACCAAAATCAAAGATTTAAACTTAAAAACTTTTCAATTTGAAACAAAAATCGAACTTTCGATAAAAAGTGGAATTCTACATCGCTTTTGATTAGTGAATCGTTACCTTTCTATCATGAACCCACATACAACACATACAACATTCCAACATAATATCACATCATAACAATATGGCACCATCATAAACAAGTATTACTTCACAATACTAATTAACTTTTCCAATATTCAAGTTAAAATCTTTATCGCCTACTCAAACTTCGGCATAAGCAATCAACACCAAATCAACGGATATAAATGCAGACACAACATATTATATTACTACATAGATAAGCAACATTTTAACTCATAATTTTGTAACATTAAAATATAGTATTTTGAGTTCTAAAATACGAACTTTACTCACTAAAACTAAACAACTTCAAATTAAACTTCAACTAGAGCTCAATTACAACCTAGAACCTTGCAAAAATAGAATCGATGAGTGGCTATGCACCTAGATTGGGCTCAGCCCAGGGGAGCTTGGGTACGACCTAGCAACAAAGGGGCCCTCCCTTGGAGTTTTTGGGATGTTGGGGTTTTTTTTGGTGCGGATGATATTTAGATTTGAAGTAAGACTATTTAGCTTAATTTTTAGAAGTGTATTCACTAATTTTTGCTAAGGAATTTCTCTCGGAAATCATGGATGAACTTGTAGAGATGAAGAGGATAGAAATGAATATGGGAATGATAGTGTAAAGGAAGCTTGTGCTGAGATAGGAGATATTTATAGAAAATGAGAGGGGTAATTTAGTAAAATGACTTTTAGTATAAAATAATAATAAACCTTCATGAAAGCATGTTTGGCATAACCTCCACCATGCTTCTCCACACATCCTTCCCACTTCATACTCACATGTACTAACCTGGGGTATTTAGGTGATGTTTAAGTACTAACTTTAGTTATGTCATATATATGTGTGTGTGTGTGTCTATGTATATACATATGTGTGTGTATGCATAAACGGTCATATCAAGTATTAATTTAAACTAAGAATGATTTATTTAGTATTAACTCACTACTTAACTTAACATGGCATGATCATATATGTGTGCATGTGTACACTAGTATGCACAACGTTTTCCGACAACTTTTCGATATCGAAAAGTCATAATTTCCAAAAATGTATTTCGGTCATATTTCCTATTTTTATTTGAACTATCTGTATCAGTAAACAATTTTTTAAAACTATTTTATCATCATTATTAAATAATTAAAATAGGATCATTTGCTAATAAAAATCCATTTATTGATTATATAAAATATATTTAAACAACCTAATTCAAAGTGGCAAAATCCTGGATCGTCATAAATCACCATATCTCCAATAAAAAAACTCTAACTCCCTTCACCTCTTATCCACGTAGCTTTTCTGTCGAACCTGAGCAGCTTTAATTCATTGTCGAATGACCTCCATCTTCTTCGAAGTCTCTCTAATCATATCTGGCAAAGTATCAGTTTCTCACCCGCTTTCCACTAACATGAAGGAGCGTCATGGTTGACCATACAATGCTTCATATGCAGCCATACCAACACTTGAATAATAACTATTGTTTTATGCAAACTCCACCAAATGCAAATGATCATGCCATGACCCCCTAAAGTCTATAATGCATGCTTGCAAGGGATCTTCTAATATATGATTTACTCTTTCAGTTTGCCCATTTGTTTGCAGGTGATAAGATGTATTAAGATGCAACTCAATCCCTAATGCCTCTTGTAAAATTTTCCAAAACCCACTAGGGAACAATGGGTCTTGATTGCTCACAATTCTCTTTGGCACACCATGCAATTGTACTACCCAATTTACATACAACTCTACCACCTTGGACGCTGTTCTACTTGACTTGATAGGTATAAACCTTGCACTCTTGGTCAAACAATCTATTATGACCCAAATGCCATCGCACCCTGCTCGAGTCCTTGGTAATCCATTGATAAAATCCATCAATACTTGTTCCCATTACCATTCAGGAATTACCAATGATTGCAACAATCCACTAGGTTTCTTCTGCTCTGCCTTTACCAACTGACGGTTTATACACTTTGAGATGAATTGTGACGACCGCCCATGACTCCCGCACGGAAACAAGGGAATGGTGCGCTGAAGGTGTGCCAGGCAGCCATGGGTGACCGTCAAGGTAGAATAAACATCGCAGACTCTATCGTAAAACTCACAGCGCATGGATAAAATACAATAGAGAAATATAATATAGTGAAGCTCCCATAGAACAGAATATCATCATCTAATCATAATAGCTTTATACATGGTCTGAATCATGAATACAAGAAGCCTCACTACATAGCACTCAGAGTAATCAACAATCAGCGGAATATCCAGTACATAGAATATGAAAATAATATGTAAAGCCTCCTGCTCGTCTTCGTCATCATCAGCGTGAGCCACTAAGATCAGCACCTGCCACCTGTCACCTAGTCTGCCCATCCCAAACATGGATGAACAACCCAAGGTAATAAGAGGAGACATAAAACCTTGAGTCAGACAACAGTCTTAGTGAGCAGTAAATCAACCATCAAACATACCAAAGGAACATAAAGGGTAAAAGGAATAGGAACCCAAATCATCCCACTCCACCTCTTTCTACAGTGATAGCTCCCAGACACACACTAAGGAGAAGCAAGCATAGCAAAGCAGATAATTAAAGTAAAGCAATAATCACTCGAGTCAAGGTCGATGTTTTCCAAATACAAACCCCCAAGGCCTAAACCAAGATCAGATAAGCACCCAGAAAACACCGCTCTTGAGACCGAATGATGATACAACCAAACATCCGTGACTCTGGCTATCACTGTTATCATTGCCTTGATTTTATCGTTAATTGAATGACCAACTCATCTTTCAACCATCCGTCAAGGGCTAATGGCAACCCCGGTTCTAGACATAACTCCGCACGTCACCGTGACCCGTGCCTAGGTATAACGGATCTACCCAGAGTACTAGCACGTCATCATGACCCGCGCCTGGATATAACGAATCTACCCAACGTACTCTTGCTTTGAGCTTGCTAGAACCTTCAATAACGATAAGATCTCAGCCTTCTAGTCGTCATCCTCGACGACTATTCCCAATATAGCTCAAGCACCTCTCGAGCCCACCATTATCCACCAACTCGAACCACATCATCGAGTAATCAACATGCTTGGGATGATCCCGTCTGGATTAAACCAAGGCTTCCACATCATGCTTTGCTCCAACGCATCTTAGCAAAGTCCATCTCATCATCATACTTCGCCTCAACATATCATGGCAAAGTCCATTTCGTCATCATACTTCGCTTCCTCTAACTATAGCAAAGTCCTCGAACCCATCCATATGAGCTTCATCATCCGCTTCATATGCCATAGCAGCTTTCACCATTCAAGAGCCTTTCCACTTAGCTTTTGAATCATCTTCAACCATCTTGTCCCAAATCAACTACAAGCTAACTCGAGACAATCAAATCAATCATACATCCAAACAATCAAGCATTCAAACAAGATCTAATCAAGCAATATCAACTATAATGGCAATTTCGTAAATAAATGAGCATAAGTCTAACATATATGAAATCATGGATTTTAGCATAGATCTATCAAATATAAAACATGGGTTTTGTCTCTATAACTTGTTAATTGAACTTGCATAGGTAAACATCTTCAAAAGTAATGAATCTAGTCTTGGAACTAAGAAAAATGCATGAAATCTCTAACTTTAACACTCAAACAAGCCACCAATCAAATATACTCCTTTGGGTCCGCGTGAGAGATAACTACCACTCACCGAATCACCCAAACACTTCAACAACTATCAACTAAAGATCTGGACAGCAAGGATTCAAGCTCGATTCGTCGAAATCTCGCTTGAAATGGTGAAATCTAGCTTCGTCGGATGAAGATCTTCAACTTTGGCTCTTCAATCTTCGATCTTGATCTTCGATCTTGACGGATGTTAGCACAAGATTGAAGTAGAGAAAGAAGTGAAGAAAATGTTGTAGTCGAGTTTCCAAAATGGCAGCACTTCGTCGCTTCATAAACTGGTGCCAAAAAGTGAGCCAAACCCCTCTATTTATAGGCTGAAATCACCCTTAGGCCGCCCAGACTTAGGTCGTTGCCGACCTAAAAACTCCGACCTAACATAGGTCGCTGCCGACCTATACACTCCAACGACCTAACGGCCTAACCAACCCAGAGACATACGAGCTAACAAACACGGCCGACCTATCTCGATGCCGATCTAACCAAATGCCGAGTCAACGACCTAACTCCCCAGGCCTTTACGCGACCTAACAACATACGACCTAAAACCATGCCGCCTTCAATGACCTACGACCTATCTGCTTCACAACCTAACACTCCTGTGGCCTAGCGACCTATTAACATTGTGACTTAACGACCTAACCTGGTCACGACCTAACTAGGTTAAGTACTCACGCGACCTATCAACCACACGACCTAACAACTACGCGACCTAAGACCCTACCGACCTAAACTCAAATCGACCCAGCACCCTTAGGTCGCTTACGACCTATCCTAACACGAAAATCACTAGGTCGCTCATTCCTACCATCATCCTAGCTGCTAGGTCGTCCACGACCTAACTCCCTTAGGTCGTTAGAACCTCTTAGCCATTAACTCTTAGGTCGTCTCTTCCTATAGGTCGCATACTAACCTTAACTCGGTCAATTCTTTAGGTCGCTCCTCCGAGCCAAAACCTGCACGAGCTAACACTCACTACAACTACTAGGTCGCTAACCTGTCCCAACTTAAGTCGCTCATTTTTATAGGTCGTATATCTACCTTAGGTCGTTCCCATCTTATAGGTCGCTAATCCTATAAGTCGCCTACGACCTAATACTGACCCATTAGCTCATGCAACCACCTTAAGTCGTCTACGACTTAACTATAGGTCGGTCAGAAACCCATATCTCTTAACTCGTACACGACCTATCCCTATACGAGTTAACCTCCCATACGACTAAGGCTAAGGAGAACATAAACAACACTAACGACCTAATAATTCTACGATTATATCGACACGTAAAATATGGGTCGTTACATTCTCTCCCCCTTAGGAATTTCGCCCCTGAAATTCCAAACAAATAAGAGCAACCAAAACTATTCTGCATGCCTACCATCCATAGCAATCAACAAACCATGCATCCAATTTCTATCCTAGCATGCAGAATTCTACGATTAGAACAAGTTACAAATTCATGAGATGCCACGACACCTTAGGGCCATACCTCAAAGAGTTCAGGATGAGCTGCCTTCATCCTCTCTTCCTCCTCCCATGTACAGTCGTTAACATCATCACTCCATTGTATCTTGAGCAACGTAATCGTCTTCCTCCTAAGCTGTTTCGTGTCGGTTTCAACAACACGAAGCGGCTTACGAGGTCTCGTAACCACTAGATCAACCTCCAAATCTTCACAGCTATCAGCAGAAACCACCGTATTTGAGTCGTGCACATACTTCCGTAGATAAGATACATGAAAAACATTGTGCACACCCGCCATCTTTTCTGGTAACTCCAATCTATAAGCGAGCTTTCCAATTCGCTCGATAATCGGGAATGGTCCAACAAATCTCGGAGTCAACTTTCCTTTCTTCCCGAATCGAATAACATTTTTCAGTGGAGAAATCTTCACAAAAACCATATCTCCTACGTCGAACTCCAAATCCTTTCGACGTTTATCTGCGTAACTCTTCTGACGATCCTGGGCTGCCTTCATTCGTTGCCGAATGATTTCTATGCAATCCGAAGTCTGACGAATCATCTCTGGCCCAAGCATCAGCTTTTCTCTAGCTTCCAACCAACATGTCGGAGAGTTACACGGTCTTCCATACAAGGCTTCATATGGTGCCATACCAATGCTAGACTGATAACTGTTATTATATGCAAACTCCACCAAATGAAGGTGATCTTCCCATGATCCTCCGAAATCCAAAACACATGCTCTCAAGAGATCTTCCAAAACCCGATTGACTCTCTCAGTCTGACCATCTGTTTGGGGATGATAAGCCGTACTCAAACACAACTCGGTTCCCAAAACTTCCTGGAAGCTCTTCCAAAATCCACTAGTGAACAATGGGTCTCGATCGCTCACTATACTCTTCGGAATACCATGGAAACGAACTATCCACTTAACATACAATTCAGCCAACTTCGATGCAGTCCTAGTTGATCGAACAGGAATGAATCTTTCACTCTTGGTCAATCGATCTATTATGACCCAAATCCCTTCATTTCCTGCTCTGGTTCTAGGTAGACCATCGATAAAATCCATCGATATCTGCTCCCATTTCCATGTAGGAACCTCTAATGGCTGAAGTAATCCACTTGGCTTCTTCTGTTCAGCTTTAACCAACTGGCAATTCATGCATTTGGAAATGAAATTTCCAACATCCTTCTTCATACCTTCCCAGTAATAGGTTCTCTTCATATCCCGATACATCTTATTTCCACCTGGATGAATTGTCAACTTCGAGTGATGACTTTCCCTTAGAACTTCATCTCTCAATTCATCGATATCGGGAACAACCAGTCGTCCTTGCTTCCGAAGCCAACCCTCTCGATCGACTTCGAATCCCTTATCCTTCTCTGGGTCCAATCCAGATTCCAAATCTCGGATAATCTTGACAAGCTTATCGTCTCGCTTTTGACCCTCGCCAATCCTTTCCACAAGAGTAGGTCTTATCGATAAGTTTGCCAACATCTCAGGTTCCAATTCACATGTAGGCCTGAAGTCAAATGCAGCTAAATACTCGAGACTCTTCCATTCCGAAAACATGGCTCCCAATCCTGCATGTCTTCGACTTAACGCATCAGCTACTGCGTTACCTTTTCCCGGAGTATAAGCTATACCAAAATCATATGATGCTAAAAACTACAACCATCGTTGCTGCCGAAGATTCAAATCCTTTTGGGAGAAAAGATACTTCAAAGACTTATGGTCTGTAAACAACTCAAATCGAACTCCAAATTAATAGTGTCTCCACATCTTCAGAGAAAAAACAATCGCCGCCAACTCCAAATCATGAGTCGGATAATTCCTTTCATGCGGCTTCAGTTGTCGACTTGCATACGCAACAACTCTATCCTTCTGCATCAGCACTGCTCCAAGTCCAGTACCGCATGCATCGGTGTAAACCACCATCTCATCATTCCAATAGGAATAGTCAAAACAGGAGCACTGGTCAGTCGCTCTTTCAGGATTCCAAAGGCTTGCTCACACTTAGTATCCCAATTGAATACCTGATTCTTCTTCGTCAATCCTGTCAATGGTGCAGCTATCTTGGAAAAGCCTTTGATAAACCGACGATAATATCCTGCTAATCCAAGAAAACTTCTCACATCAGATGCATTCTTAGGTCTAACCCAATCCTGGATTGCTGCCACCTTAGCGGGATCGACCGCTATTCCATTTCCAGAGATAACATGGCCTAAGAATCTCACTTCACTCTTCCAGAAGTGACACTTCGAAAACTTAGCCTTCAGTTGATGTTTTCGCAAGATTTCCAAAACAATCCGCAAATGTGTCTTGTGCTCTTCTTCAGTTCTGGAATAAATCAGAATATCATCCACGAACACAAGTACGAACTTATTCAACTGATCTCTGAATACTCTATTCATAAGATCCACAAAATATGCTGGTGCATTAGTCAATCCAAACGGCATTACCAGCCACTCATAAAAACCGGATGGTGTCCTGAAAGTAGTCTTCGGCACACTATCCTTCGCCACTCTTAACTGGTGAAATCCCGTTGCCAAATCCATCTGAGAAAACACCTTCGCCTCGTGAAGCTGATCAAACAAGTCATCTATTCTCGACAATGGATACTTGTTCTTCTTAGTCACCTTATTCAGCTCACGATAATCAACACACAACCTCAACGATCCATCCGCTTTGGTTGCGAACACAACTGGTGCACCCCATTCGGACACACTACGCCGAATGAATCCTTTCCATAAAAGGTCATCAACCTGCACCCTCAACTCTTGCTGTTCTCTAGGCGCCATCCGCCTAAGAGGCATCACAACAGGTCTGGCTCCCTCAACTAGATCGATACAAAACTCGATCTCCCTATGCGGCGGTAACCCTTTGACCTCGTCAAAGACATCCTCAAATCCATTCACAATAGGCACCGATGACAGTCCATCCCGTGAACAACCAACGAATACATGAAGCTCATGAAGACGCCTTCTTCATGCTTACATCGTATCACAACCTTTCGCCCTTCCACATTCCCGACTGTCACCTCCAGCCTCTCACAATCAATCCTTGCTGCATACTTCCTAAGCCAGTCCATACCCAAAATAATTCCGAACCCCGCAAAGTTCAGAACAAAACAATCACAAACAAACGAGCAATCATGACTCGACACAACTAGGCCATGGCATATCATACACAAACATAACGAACCCCCAACTGGATTTGTCACAACCAATGGCCTATCAACAATATCCGGTTTCAAACCTAACCGGCCTACCAAATCATCACAAACAAAAGAATGCGATGCTCCAGTATCAAACAACACTCTAACTGGAACACCACAAATGGAAAGAGTACCTTGAACCACCACACTCTTCCCCTTCTCTTCAGCAGTAGGAGCTTTCGAAGATGACGGGACAGCCCCCAAAGCATAAGCTTGCACAACCTGCCTGTCCTTTATCGGTTCCGGACAGTTCTTCTTAATGTGCCCCAGCTTATCACAGTTGTAGCACTTCAACAACACCTTCGGATTCTTACAATCCTTAGAGAGATGGCCCTTCTGCCGACAATTATAGCAGGTCTTTTCCCCCTTCAGCTTCTTCTGACCATCCTTACCCTTCTGCTGTTGCTGCTTCCTCTTCTTCTTTCCACCCTGCTGTGGTTTAGACTCCTCCTTGGTCACAGCAACAACAGAACTCTCCCTAGGAAACAAACTCTCATGCCTGAGAGCTTTTTCCACAAGCTTCTCAAACGGATTGTCTAAGTGATCCACCAATTGCCTCCCAAGATAAGCGTCCAAACCGGTCACAAACTTCTCATTCTTCTGATAGGGAGAATCAATATAAGACCGAGCATACTTGGACAAAGCTTCAAACTCAGAAACATACTCAAGAACTGATCTTCCACCTTGCTTGAGCTCCACAAACTTCTTAAACAAGACAGACTTCTGAGCCGTAGAGATGAACTTAGCTTCAAATCTAGCTTGGAATTGCTCCCAAGTAATCTCCTCCTCCGGAGTATCAATGGTGATAGAATTCCACCAGTCCGAAGCTCTCCCTTGAAGTTGCCTTGATGCGAGCTTCCTCTTAGTTGCATCCTCAATTCCCAAGTCACCAAAAATCCTTCTACAAGCATCTATCCATCTCTGCACTTCAATGGTCGATTCCGTTCCTAAGAAAACCTTTCCTCCAAGAGAAGTATAGTCCTTGCAAAGCTTAGCAAAATCCACCGGCCTTGGAGCTTGAACTTGAACTCCCACATCCACTGACGATCCTGAAGCTGGTATCCTCCTCATGATCGAAGTCATCATGGCCTCAAACATAGGAGCATAATCAACAGCTTCCCTAGCAGTACGGCTTTCCCTAGCAGCTTGTCTCTCACTTCGACTCATCCTTAATATCTACAAAAAGGAATGATTAGAACACCTTGAGAAACAACTACATAAGGAGTTCAAATCCTTTTAAGCTACTATATTATATATAGTAATCATCCATCAAAATACAATTACGTCTCTCTTACGTAGTTACGTCAGCGAGCGTTGGCTAAAATCGATTAACCAAGGCTCTGATACCAAATGTGACAACCGCCCATGACTCCCGCACGGAAACAAGGGAATGGTACGCTGAAGGTGTGTCAGGCAGCCATGGGTGACCGTCAAGGTAGAATAAACATCGCAGACTCTATCGTAAAACTCACAACGCATGGATAAAATACAATAGAGAAATATAATATAGTGAAGCTCCCATAGAACAGAATATCATCATCTAATCATAATAGCTTTATACATGGTCTGAATCATGAATACAAGAAGCCTCACTACATAGCACTCAGAGTAATCAACAATCAGCGGAATATCCAGTACATAGAATATGAAAATAATATGTAAAGCCTCCTGCTCGTCTTCGTCATCATCAGCGTGAGCCACTAAGATCAGCTCCTGCCACCTGTCACCTCGTCTGCCCATCCTAAACATGGATGAACAGCCCAAGGTAATAAGAGGAAACATAAAACCTTGAGTCAGACAACAGTCTTAGTGAGCAGTAAATCAACCATCAAACATACCAAAGGAACATAAAGGATAAAAGGAATAGGAACCCAAATCATCCTACTCCACCTCTTTCTACAGTGATAGCCCCCAGACACACACTAAGGAGAAGCAAGCATAGCAAAGCAGATAATTAAAGTAAAGCAATAATCACTCGAGTCAAGGTCAATGTTTTCCAAATACAAACCCCCAAGGCCTAAACCAAGATCAGATAAGCACCCAGAAAACACCGCTCTTGAGATCGAATGATGATACAACCAAACATCCATGACTCTGGCTATCACTGTTATCATTGCCTTGATTTTATCGTTAATTGAATGACCAACTCATCTTTCAACCATCCGTCAAGGGCTAATGGCAACCCCGGTTCTAGACATAACTCTGCACGTCACCGTGACCCGTGCCTAGGTATAACGGATCTACCCAGAGTACTAGCACGTCATCATGACCCGCGCCTGGGTATAACGGATCTACCCAACGTACTCTTGCTTTGAGCTTGCTAGAACCTTCAATAACGATAAGATCTCAGCCTTCTAGTCGTCATCCTCGACGACTATTCCCAATATAGCTCAAGCACCTCTCGAGCCCACCATTATCCACCAACTCGAACCGCATCATCGAGTAATCAACATGCTTGGGATGATCCCGTCTGGATTAAACCAAGGCTTCCACATCATGCTTTGCTCCAACGCATCTTAGCAAAGTCCATCTCATCATCATACTTCGCCTCAACATATCATGGCAAAGTCCATTTCGTCATCATACTTCGCTTCCTCTAACTATAGCAAAGTCCTCGAACCCATCCATATGAGCTTCATCATCCGCTTCATATGCCACAGCAGCTTTCACCATTCAAGAGCCTTTCCACTTAGCTTTTGAATCATCTTCAACCATCTTGTCCCAAATCAACTACAAGCTAACTCGAGACAATCAAATCAATCATACATCCAAACAATCAAGCATTCAAACAAGATCTAATCAAGCAATATCAACTATAATGGCAATTTCGTAAATAAATGAGCATAAGTCTAACATATATGAAATCATGGATTTTAGCATAGGTCTATCAAATATAAAACATAAGTTTTGTCTCTATAACTTGTTAATTGAACTTGCATAGGTAAACATCTTCAAAAGTAATGAATCTAGTCTTGGAACTAAGAAAAATGCATGAAATCTCTAACTTTAACACTCAAACAAGCCACCAATCCAATATACTCCTTTGGGTCCGCGTGAGAGATAACTACCACTCACCGAATCACCCAAACACATCAACAACTATCAACTAAAGGTCTGGACAGCAAGGATTCAAGCTCGATTCGTCGAAATCTCGCTTGAAATGGTGAAATCTAGCTTCGTCGGATGAAGATCTTCAACTTTGGCTCTTCAATCTTTGATCTTGATCTTCGATCTTGACGGATGTTAGCACAAGATTGAAGTAGAGAAAGAAGTGAAGAAAATGTTGTAGTCGAGTTTCCAAAATGGCAGCACTTCGTCGCTTCAAAAACCGGTGCCAAAAAGTGAGTCAAACCCCTCTATTTATAGGCTGAAAACACCCTTAGGTCGCCCAGACTTAGGTCGTTGCCGACCTAAAAACTCCGACCTAACATAGGTCGCTGCCGACCTATACACTCCAACGACCTAACGGCCTAACCAACCCAGAGACATACGAGCTAACAAACACGGCCGACCTATCTCGATGCCGATCTAACCAAATGCCGAGTCAACGACCTAACTCCCCAGGCCTTTACGCGACCTAACAACATACGACCTAAAACCATGCCGTCTTCAACGACCTACAACCTATCTGCTTCACAACCTAACACTCATGTGGCCTAGCGACCTATTAACATTGTGACTTAACGACCTAACCTGGTCACGACCTAACTAGGTTAAGTACTCACGCGACCTATCAACCACACGACCTAACAACTACGCGACCTAAGACCCTACCGACCTAAACTCAAATCGACCCAGCACCCTTAGGTCGCTTACGACCTATCCTAACACGAAAATCACTAGGTCACTCATTCCTACCATCATCCTAGCTGCTAGGTCGTCCACGACCTAACTCCCTTAGGTCGTTAGAACCTCTTAGCCATTAACTCTTAGGTCGTCTCTTCCTATAGGTCGCATACTAACCTTAACTCGGTCAATTCCTTAGGTCTCTCCTCCGAGCCAAAACCTGCACGAGCTAACACTCACTACAACTACTAGGTCGCTAACCTGTCCCAACTTAAGTCGCTCATTTCTATAGGTCGTATATCTACCTTAGGTCGTTCCCATCCTATAGGTCGCTAATCCTATAAGTCGCCTACGACCTAATACTGACCCATTAGCTCGTGCAACCACCTTAAGTCGTCTACGACTTAACTATAGGTCGGTCAGAAACCCATATCTCGTAACTCGTACACGACCTATCCCTATACGAGTTAACCTCCCATACGACTAAGGCTAAGGAGAACATAAACAACACTAACGACCTAATAATTCTACGATTATATCGACACGTAAAATACGGGTCGTTACATGAATGCCCTAACATCCCTCTTCATACCTTCCCAGCAGTAAGTTCGCTTCATATCTCAGTACTTCTTATTACTTCCAGGATGAATGGTCAAAGTAGAATGATGACATTCTCTGAGCATTCTATCTCACAATCCATCAACATCAAGAACAAATAATCTTCCATCCTTACGATGCCAACCTTCTCGGCCAAGTTCGTATGCTTCAAGTCTTCAAACTCTACTCCTTCATCTATCTGATATGATCTCTACTAGCCCAGCATCCCGCCTCTGAATAGTACCGATCCTTTCTATTAGAGTAGGTAAAATCGACGAACTTGCCAACATTTCAGGTGCCAGCTCACAGTGAGGCCTAAAAGAATCCAGCAATATACTTCATCTGCTTCCATTCCTAAAACACTACTCCTAACCTACATGTCTTCTACTCAATGCATCGGCGACTGCTTTCCCTTTTCTCGGAGTATAGGAAATACTGAAATCATAAGAGGCCAAAAACTCCAACCACTGATGCCGTCGAAGGTTGAGATCCTTCTAAGAGAAAAGGTACTTCAAGGATTTGTGATCCGTAAATAGGTCAAACCTTTCTCTCAACAATAATGCTTCCTCGTCTTCAAAGCAAAAACAATTTCCACCAGTTCCCAATCATGAGTTGGGTAATTCCATTTGTGCAGCTTTAGCTATCGACACGCATAAGCGACAACCCTTTCCGTCGCACCCAATCCAGTACCAAAAGCATCGGTGTATACTGTAAACTCTTCATTTCTACTTAGAATAGTCAATACTGGTGCACTCATCAACCTCTCTTTTAGAACCACAAATGCATGCTTACACTTTGCATCCCATACAAAAAATTTATTCTTCTTTATTAAATTGGTCAACAATGCCGCTACCTTCGAGAATTCCTTTATGAAGCATCTATAATATCTCGCCAATCATAGGAAACTTCTCACATCCGTAACATTCTTGGGCTAATTCCAACCTTAGACCACTGCCACCTTCACAGGGCCCACTGCTATACCCTATCCTTAAACGATATGACCCAAAAATCTAACTTCTTCTCTTCAAAAGTGATACTTAGAGAACTTCGCTCATAACTTGTGCTCTCTTAATATCTCTTGTGTAATCCTCAAGGGTGTCTTGTCTTTTCTTTATTCCTGGCGTAGATTAGAATATCATCCATAAACACAAACACCAACTTATTCAACTGGTCTCTTAAAACCCGATTCATGAGATCCACAAAGTAAGTCTAAGCATTAGCTAATCCAAATGGTGTCACCAACCACTCATAGGAACCCAACGGTAAATGAAATGTAGTAATAGGAACCCTCTCCTTCACTACCCTCAACTGGTGAAATTTCATCGCTAAATCCATTTGGGAGAACACCTTCACACTGTACAGTTGATCAAACAAGTCATCAATGCATGGAAGTGGGTACTTATTGTTCCTTGTAAAATTATTCTGCTCACGACAATACACGTACAACCTTAAAGAGTCATCAATCTTTATTGTGAATACTACAGGTGCACCCCATTCAGACGTGCTTCTCCAAATGAACCCTTTCCGCAATAGGTTGTTCACTTGCACCTCCAATTCCTTCTCCTTTTTAGGTGCCATACGCCTCAAAGGAATAACTAACGGTCTGGCTTCTTTCACCAAGTCTATCCAAAACTCAATCTCTTTGTTTGGTGGAAATCCAGTCACTTCCTCGAAAATATCTGGATACTCTCTAGCGATAGGCATAGATGACAATCTCTCCTATGGAATCTCAAGAGAATATGGAAAGCTAACCATCACACCGTCCTCTGGTAGCAGCAAATCACTACCATTCACACATCCACATCTATGACTGTCATCAATAGCTTCTCACAATCCACTATGGCAGCATACTTCCTAAGCCTGTCCATACCCAAGATAACCTGAACCCAACAAAGTTTAAAACAGAACAATCATAAGCCAAAGAACGTCCATGACTCGATAGAACTAGGCCATGACAAACCATGCAAAGACTAGTAGAACCTCCAACTAGGTACATCACGATTAGGGGTCGGTCTACTATCTTAGGTTCCAATCCCAATCTATATACTAGGTTACTATAGATGAATCAATGAGAAGCACCGGTATTGAACAAAACTCAAATAGGAACATCAACAATAGAAAGCATACCTTGAATAACGACTCCCATCCCCCTTCTCCTTCATCGAGGGAGCACTCGACTAATTCGGGACGACTGCATCCAAAGCATATGCCTTCATCGCCGCTTGTTTATCCTTCACCGATTCTAGACAATTCCTCTTCAAATGCACAGGTTGGTTACGGTTGGAACATATCTTCTTCTCACTTGTCATGCAGTCTTTAATTAGATGACCTTTCTCGTTGCATCTGAAGCAAACAGGTTCCGATCTACCTTTCTTCTTACCACCCTTACCTTGGGATTGCTTTCTCTTTTAATTCCACCCTTCTTTCCTTCAGCATCTTGTTGTGGATTTAGATCCACTTTCTCAGCAGAAATGACGGTAGCAGTCTTAGACTCAGGGTGCAAGCTCTCACGGCAAAGTGACTTCTCTATAAGCTTCTCAAATAGCTCATTTACATGGTTCACTAGCTTTTCCCCCAAGTAGTCATCCAAATGAGAGATAAATTTCTCATTCTTCCTGAGTGGAGTGTCGATAAACGACATCTCATATTTAGACAAAGCATCAAACTCTACCACATATTCAGAAGTTGTCATCTCTCCCTGCTTGAGATCAAAAAATCTTCTAAATAGAATCTACTTTTGAGCAGCTGGAATAAACTTCTCCTCGAACCTTGCCATGAACTGATCCCGGCTGAACTGATCCTTTGGAGTAGCAATAGTAACAACATTCCATTAATTCATGGCTCAACCCTAAAGCTACCTCAAAGACAACTTTTTTTACATCGCTTCTTCTACCTCCATATCACCGAATATGCCTTCACAAGTATCTAACCAATCTTGCACTTCTGTGGCTGACTCCACCCAATGGAATGGCTTTCCTACCAGGTTAGTGTAATCTTTGCTCAGCTTGGTAAAATCATCCATAAGTGCTTGCACTGGAGCACCTCTACCTATCACCACTCCAAGAGTATTCCTTGTCATATTTGCCATTATAGTATTGAACATGGCTTGGACATCAGGTATAGCAGCTCCAGATCCCGCTCCTTCCTCTACTCCTGAAGTATAATTCTTCACAGCGTTCATTATATGCCAGCTTATTCTTATTTGTAACAAGAATTATCAGTCTCTCATAAAGTAAATTGTGTTTACAGTGCTCATGTGCGTCGACTTATACTATATACTATATCACATATAGTTTTGAAAACCAGGCTTATAGCAAGTATGCACTCTCTCGTATGTACATATGTACTCTCGATCCAGTCTAAGGCGATAACACCTTCCCTATCTCTACCAGATCATGGTCTCAACTATATTTAATCGTGTGATCAAAGCTCTGATATCAAATGTTATGACCGCCCTATACCACCAGCACCAATAATATGTAAATAGTGCACTATCCATGCCCAGTTGATATAGGATGATCATCAAAGTTGAAATATAGCGTATAACATGTGATATCTCACTGCGTATGGACAAAATATAATACCATGGATATAGTAGAAGTGACAGTAATAACAATGTGAATAGACCATCATCATCATCAGAGTATAATATCCACAGAGTTATACATCAAACGGTAGAATTTATACAATGGGAAAAACTCAAATAAACTGTCTCAACAAAAAGTAAAAAGAAACCACTGTCACAGACTCCGCGGCATTGCTTGTTGGAGTAATAGACTCCATATATGTATATAATATGAGATATCTCGACATAGTAGACCCACCTCATCCTTCGAACAGCTACTACGTTACTTATATCTATTATCTAATCTACTCATTTAAGAGTACACAAGATAGTAAGATGCAAAGCATAAAATCTTGGGTTAGACAATAGTTTGATGTGAGTAGTAAATGAGTCAAAATACTAAAGGAGTAAATATGGTAAGGAACAAGAGTACGTGAACCATACTTGACATGTCCCTACAACCAAAGAGTTAGCATACAACACTATAATATGCTACTCTATAATATCATAAAGGTATACCACAAACCAAACAAAGTATATCAGTCTTTTAGGTATTTTTATCTCCAATACCTACTTCCCCTGATACCTACAAGTGATAGCCTACTAAAGAGGGCAACCAGAGAAAAAATAGCATCCATAGCATCCATCAAACAATCTTAACTATCACTCCATGTGGTTTGAATATATGATGGCTTGTATTGCCTCAATTCTACCAGGGACTAATGGAAATCCCGGTTTTCTATTGTACTCTTGTATCTCGTAGCCCAAAGCTGGATACATGTCTTGAAGCCCAGAGTTGGACACTAGATCAAAAGCTATAGGTACAGGGCATACAGTTCCCTTCGTTGACCCATAGGCTTACAATACCCATGCTTCGATTATAAGCAAAACACTCCGAGCATCAATGATTCCTTAGCACATACTATGTGCCCTTCTTTGCTCCGTTTAGATACCAAGCCCTTCTCGCTCAATATAGTTTCCATTATTCCCTAGGAACCATTGCAAATTCCTCAATCCCACGACCCAACCCCTTTGCAAGCTGCCATCTTAGAAACCTACTCCTAACATGAGTCAACATCCGAAGATCGTAGCTTTTCATCATGTTGTTATATCATCATCCAACATGATACGAACAAGCCAACACCTCCAATACGATCAATAAGACCTCTACTTCACCTCCCAGAAGTTTCATCCAATTTTGGACCTATCCCTAGAAGTCAATGCCGACCTCTGAACTGGGAACCGATAACTCGGCACTGATCTCTTCACTTAGCCTATTCTTAGCTAACTTTTTTTCCACTCCTTCATTACTTCTAGTACTCCATGCCCAAATGCTTTGACCCTGACTTCTCTACACAAATCAAATCATCATAGAACAAGTCCTCTCTTTAAAGCATCCTACTTCATATTCTAGAAATAATTTGTCATAGCCTCCAATACTTAACCAATCACCTATCCATCACTTCAGGCAACCAATATTAGCAATACTCTTGCTTCCCCAAAAGCCGTCGACTTATTGGACCAACCCACAAAACTCAATATTGACCTCTCGTGTTGATGCCGACTTATGTTCTTAAACAATCTGGACTTACGACTTGAGCCCCAAGCTCCTCTCATATTCTAGAGCTTTCTCTCCAAGTTTCATCCAATTCCGGCCAACTTTGCCTCTGATTTGCTCAATTCTCTGGCCAAACTTTCTATGCAATTACAACACTAGCAAACAGTATCAAATCATATCATCCAATATAGAATAACAAGCAATATCTTCCAATCAAACATGCAATCCATCAAAATAGGACAAATAAGTCAATTTTTAACATAAATCTACATATAACATGAATATATGAGCATGAGCAAGAATGGTTTCTAATTAGTCTAAATCATATACATATTTATTATGTAATTAGAGGTCGAAAAGGTTTTATGGCCAAAAATTGATTTAAAACAGGCTATATTCAATGATTCTACCGTATAAACATGTGTAATATAGCGAGAAGGCATAAACTACTCCCCTATTATCAAATTTAACAAATATGAATGTAAATCCTATATGGACAGGAATGGAATGTACTTCAAATCAAGCAAAACGATGATCTCTATCTTTTAATGGATGATCTAATCTCTAATGCGCAATCTAATTTGATTTAGAGAGCAATTTGGGTGATTTTTGGATGAAATTAGGATGGATCTAGGGCTAATTAGGGTTTAGACCTGATTAGGATGGGAGAGAAAAAAATTTACTTAACTCTTCAGCCCCCTATTTATATTTTTTCTCTAGTTAGACTAATGGGCTTACTTAATTACACACTAATCCTAGCCAACTTCTTTAAAAAATTAAACAGAAATAACTTTTTACCTTAGGTCCGGTTTTGTTATGACCAATCTACGAAATGAGAAATCATTATCCTAAAACAGTGGAACTAGTTTGAGATACTAATTCTACTTCTATCAAAAGTTATAGCCCAAACAATATTTTCATGGTCAAAATGGTCACACAGAAATTCATGAGAAATCATAGGTGTGTAAATGTCCCTAAGAGTCATATCCCAAAATTATAGAATCATATGACTTCATACAAATAAAATAAAAATATTTTATGATCCTTCGATATTTAAAATACGAGTCGTTACAGTCCTGCTGGAGTTCAAATAAAGTTGCAAGATTAACCGTGATTTGATAAGAGTTGGAAAGTTAGATGCTTCTCCAAAACGACATGTGCACGACCTAGGCTAAGCAAAAGTTTAACCTAGATCGAGCCCAAACCCTAACTTCGACCATCTCCCCTCAAAAGAAACCAACGCCATCACTATGCCAAATAAGCATCACCCACTTTAGATGATCTAAAACTTGAAATGGATGCTGGATTCGATAAAAAAAGCAATAGACGAAGAATTGTCAAAATTAGTTGGCCTCGGAAGCTTTGACAAGGGAGGGGTTAGCGGCAACTAACTTTGATCGTTGGCAGAAGATGGACGGCGATGAGTGACTCAAGGTGGCTAGGGGATCAATGATAGTGGATCCTGTTACAAGAAGTTAGGAGGACTCAAGGGTAGAAGTTCTTATTAGAAAATGAAAAGTAAAAGCAAAAAAGTAAAGTAAAAAGTTTCTGAGTGCATGCTTATATAAGCACTCAAGGGCGCTGAAGCAATCAGTACCAAGAGAAAGCTCTCGGTATCAGAATGTATTTTCAACCCTGAAATTTGCAGAATGCATGGTAGGAGAAAGAGAAAACTTGACTAAGGTGTAGCGCAACCTATGGAGCACAGATCTCATCCTTAACGTAGAAGAATAGAGTCTCAGCTATGCAAAGCAGTTGAAGGAATACCTATGGACAAAGGCAATACTTCGAAGAAATTCTTGATTGGAAAATGAAAGCCAAGAGATAGCGATTAGTACTTATCTTGATCCAGAGCACGCTTTGTTTTCAGCAAAAGCATAATCTGCGGGGTAAGTATTAACTGGGTTTTTAAACATGCAGATTTCAACTGGAAGTAGAAGGTCAAAACATAAAAGAAATGATTCACGGACTTGGATGCATGCCTAAACGAACAGGAAGATAACACTCAAGTAGTTTCAAGCAAATTGGGGCTAAAAGAACCTCTTGGTATTGACTGTAATATACCGAAAATTATTCGATCTTCGAGAGTTAGGAATACAACAACATAAGAAATAGGTAAGTAAAATAAGTGAAAAAGGAGGATTCTCACCCAGAAGAACCACTTGGTTCTAAGAAAAACCTCTCGATACCGAGAGGTCTTATTTGCTTCGTGGGCCGACAATTACTCTCCTACATACTCGAGCTTGCATCTGGACCTTGGATTTTGTAGGCCTGTGGATCTGCATAGAACACCCACCTATAAATATCAACCTATGGCAACTAAAAAAGGATTTCTTTTCCCTCATCTCTCTGTAATTTTGGCACTCCATCTTCTTTATCTCATATCTATCTACGCAATAGTCACCTAAGCAGACACTCTTAGCAGTTCTAGGCTTAAGAACATATCAATCCTTTATACTTATAAATTTTATCTCTCTCAAATCTCTAACAAATAAAATATAAAGTGTATGTAGACGAGAGATTGCCAGACCACTATTAAAATTCTTTTATCTCTTTACTTTTTTCATACACTTTGCCAGACCTGATCCTATGATAGGTTACCTTTGGGTGTTGTGCCACTTTGGCATTAGCAGTCTAATTCCAACTTCCCCAACCAGTTTCCTCAAAATCAGTTGGATCAGTCCTTTAGTGAACGGGTATGATATTATGTTTCAATTATCTACTCTATCAATCTATTCTCTCCAATGCTCATAAATTACCTTTATTAAGAGGAACAATACAAAGTCTGTCTCTTGACCTCCAGTGAGCTATGAGTTTTGTTATGAACTATATCATGACATTGTTATCAAAAACAATTTTATGGGATTCTCAACATTTGGAATCACCCTCAGCTTAATTAAAAATTTGTGTATTTATAATGATATACATCACTTTTATTGCGGCGCTATTCAAGATGATGTAGTTAACCATTTTTATAGAATCGGCTACATTATTTCATTAGGAACATTTCCAATTTTAAAAATTCTCAACTTCAATTTTTTTATCAACACATTATACTCGATATCACTTATGAAGTTTGGGTCCGAACACTCCTTCATAAAGAGTTTATTGTTTCTGTAAACAATTCTCCAGTATTTCCTAAATACACGAGAACACCTCAAACAACTATTTTGTGATATCAATTTGGATTTGATATTTGCTTCATGTATCAAATACATAAACAAACCACGATATCATGGACAAGATAACATGTATGACAATTCCTATTGCTAATGCATAGGTAATCTATCTTATATGTTCCGTATTAAACACTTTAATAAGGTGTCCTTGCATATCGTTGGGACATTCCCAATATCTTTTTTACTTGCTATAAAAGACATCATTTACAAATCCAACGTTGAGTATTAAAACAACTAAAACTGATTTAACACAAGTACATCATTAACCATTAGTAGTTTGTTGTTTACTTATGACTTAGAAATATTTATGTACCTTTTAAAGTTCTTTCTTATGAATACATGCTTCCTCTACATTTTGAGTGATAATCAAACTGTTTGACATTTCTATCAAAACACTTATTTAATTGTGATGTTTTTGACTGACACTTCCATATTTGTTTGGATTGTATATGAAAAATCCACAAACTCAATTTTTCTCCTATTGACTTCGAGACACTTTGGTTGTTATGTGTAAACAATCTAGTCTATATCTATATTTAAAACTTTTCGCTACAATGCATATATACTAAAACATAAAGTCAACTTACGATAGCTTTGTAAATAAAATCTGAACCAACATGTGCACATTGAATGGTGAATCTGTTACATTAATTTCAACAATTGAAATTCAAGATATTATTCTTATCAATGTGACTTACTATATTCCAACTGCATTTTTCTTTCATAAAAACACATTTACGTCCAATGGATCATATCTCTTTAGATACAATTATCAAAATCATATTTTGGTAATGTACGTGGTATATGTTTTGGATTTGTGCATCGTACCATATCAAAGAGTCAACACCCTTAATGGTTTGATTAAACAACAAAGGATTATTTATTCTTGACTTTGACAAGAAACTCGCAGTTTCTCTTTAGATTACAAGAATCCTTATTAGGCATTCTAATGTATTTTTTTTATTTAGGTTCATTTGATTTCATTTTATCTCTTGCAATTATTTTATCCTTGGATCATATCCAAATCCATTTTATACCTGTAATATCTTACAGAAATTCCTTTTTTATAATGTTGGTATTTCTTAAAACAAAAGTTGCCTTAGTGCAACATAACGAACATTCATAATATTTTATGAATTGCCTTATATAAAACTGATTTTGCAGACAATATATTTATGTTCAAAACATAACTTAGTCACCTAATGACTTTCGTTCGCAAACCCTATTGGAATGATTCATACAAGATCCCTTATATAAAATTATTATGCTGTCTTTCGACGTGCATAACCTGCCAACTCCTTAGCCTTTGATATGTAGGGATTTCTTATAAACCCTTATCTCGTGTGGTTTTGTAAACCATTCACAGGATGATGTTAATTTTAAACTTATGTACGACTCTCAAGTACACATTTATTGAAAGACTTTAACTCAAATTCATTCACCATTAATCATGCTTTGTCCAACAACAATTACTTCTTATTAATTCATTATTATGTATTATAGGTAAGAGTACCTTGAATCTAAATCTTTATTCATATTAGGTACGTACTGAAATCTTTCCAATGTGTTCATTTGTTCAATCAAATCGAATGATTTATGTCGCATTTTATATTATTTACTTCTATTTTATATTCTATGAGCGTATCATACACTTATATATGTGTATCAAATATCATGTCCATGTCTATGATTACTCACCGGTAAATATGGCAAATTACATGGAACCATTTTGGTATTAATAAACTTACGATTGTATACATCCACATGTATCAGTCCATAGAGTTCATAAACTCCTATAATACTCCCACTAAATGGGTGCATTGCTCTTAATTGTTTGAGATATAATTTACCGGTATCATATGATTCATAATCATAGAATAAAAATTATTTATCAAAATTACAGCTTAATCTATATTTCAAAAACAATTGTTAATAATTTTAGATACTTCTATATTTTCTAATGCTTCACTTTTACTGTGAAACAAATATGACTTTATAGTTTTATTTCATATCATAACATTCACATTGATATGTAACTATGTCTATTATCCAACCGACACCAAAAAATAGTCATTATTTCATGAATAATGTGTGGTATATTTAACGAAAATAGTTTTCATAACTTAGTGCAATCAACAAGTGCTATATAGCATGCTTCCACTATTTCTGCCATTACTATAATCGCATACTAAATTTGAAGGTGCATCATTCACTTAATACAGATTATTTATTTATATACTGCAACTAGTTTACAACGGAGAGTTCTTTGATCAAATATCCCGACTCAAAGAGATAAATCACATAGAAAACAATTTTCTCTACATAAATAAGAATAAAAATCATATTTCTTATTCGAATGTTAAGTGTCATTTATTATTATTATTATTACAATTCTCGGTTTCGGTGTTTCTACATGAGGAAGAAATGACTATTCACCTTCTTCATCCCAACTGTGCCTTAATTCATATCTACTCTTGTACACTCAGTTTCCTTTTAAATGGTTGAACCATTAAAAAAATACCCTTACCACCACATCACAGTGAACTCTTTAC
Organism: Allium cepa; assembly: GCA_030765085.1. Taxonomy (NCBI): domain Eukaryota; kingdom Viridiplantae; phylum Streptophyta; class Magnoliopsida; order Asparagales; family Amaryllidaceae; genus Allium; species Allium cepa. The sequence goes on from CM060929.1 coordinate 294,333,828, forward strand.
AAAAGCGCATTAGAATATCCGTAGCATTTAAGGACAACAAATATTTGTACTCTGCATAAACTAATCAAGTTGATATTTGAGTAGTCGAGTTCTTACATCTATGTTGTAGTTTTGGTCAAATGCTACATTGAACATGATGCAATCCTTTTATACTCAATCAAATTGAATACTTAATCCCATAGTACTATTTATTGGCTTATTTTGAACGAACAAACTTCACCAAAGTATCGTACATTATGAACTATGACCATTCCCCATATAAAACTTATATGTCGTAACATCCCAAAATTTATCAGTTTAAATTTGGTAATTCATTGAATTTTTGGAATTTAATTAGAAAAGTTTCAAAACAAATAAAATGAGAGATAATTTATATGAATAGAATTTCAATTTCATTTGAGTATAAAAATTTGAAATAACAAATGTTTTTAAATCATTTGAATTTAAATTATATATGTATAATTTATATATGAATAGATTTGAATTTGAATTTAATTATTTAAATAAATGTCTTAGTAAAATAATTTGGAATTTTCCACATCAAATTAAAAAAAATGAAGCTTGTTTATATATTCATATTTGTAAGGAAATTGTATATAAAAATTTAATTGTAAGATTCAAATATAAGAGTCTTAAAAATAATTGGATTTGAAAGTAATACATACATACATACATACATATATATATATATATATGATTTTTTTATGTATAAACTTGTTTTAGAACATTTTCTTTTAACTTGTATAAATATTTAACAAAGGTAATGTGATTGATAAGGGTATGAAATTTTATTAAAATACATACAAGTATAGGAAAAATCATAATATAAGTAAATTGATTAATATATGAAGTTACGAAGAAATAATATAAATATATTTCTCATGAAAAATGTACAAGTGTTTGACATGCAACCAGAGGATTAACAAGTGTAGTAATCTCATCATCAAAATTAACAAGTGTCATTCAATTAGGTAACTAATAAAAAATTTAAGTTCATAAAAAACCTTTCAGCTTCTCTTTTTCATTCTTTAGCTTCTCAAATTTTTGAAAGAAAAGAAAAAAACCATGAACATTACAAACCTTAACACCAAAGAAAATAAAAAAAAAATCTGAAACTGCAACATCTTCTTGAATTCAAAGTTTAAAACCTGAGAATCATCTCAAACATCAAAGTAGGAGTTTTAATTCTGTATCTCAGGTAAATTTAGGCTTTTAGAATTAAGTGAATCAGTTATCAAAAATTAAGATTTAACATCAAAATTTCAAAACTGCAGATCAATGAAACCAATTCACCAGTTTTCCCCAAGAAGCAGAGAAGGATTCTTCTGAAATAAATTTAAGGCAGGTAAATTCTTTTTAAAATTTAAGTTTGAATTTTTTTGATCAGTAAGAACTAAGCAAGTTGTATCAATTAGTTGCAGAAAAAAAATCAAGTTTCAAAGACTAAATTAGTTTTAGGATTTCAAGCTGCAGACCAAAGTTCTATGTTGCATTAAAATCAAACTGTAAATAAATTGAATTTTTGTTTGTTATTGATGAATTAAGTAAACAAATACAACAGAGATTAAGCAAATTTATATTAACAAGTTGCAGATAGAAATTTCAAGATCAAAGTAAGAAAAATCAATATCCAGGTTTCAAATTTTTAAAACTAGTTAGGAAGCTTTCTGTCCTCTGTTCTCAAGCAACAAGGTGAGTAAACACTTAAAACCTGAAGCATTATGTGTTGTTTGTGATGATGTTAACAATAGATTGTAATGAACTATCATGCATACAAATTTGTAGATGTTTATATGCAGAGAAGAATGTGCATGTTTGAGTTACAAGCACATTTTCCTCTGTCTGTTCTTAGATTTCTAAAACCTGTGCAAAATTAAATTCCTCTTCCATTGATCCATACTGGGCTTTAGAATCTAAACAAACTTTGTTTTTTTAGCTATGGTTTAAGGTTTAAAAATATATTCGAGAAGATTTGACTTAAGTTTTCCTGGAAATTTGAATTAACAGGTAAACCCAAATCATAAAAAAAAAATTAAATTATCAAAATTCTTGATTTCAAGTATATGATTCAAAATGTTTTTAAAATCCATGATTTTTAAAAGTAAAATTGGAATTTTTAATAATGTATTCTCGGTGAAACTCGAAGATGAACGGTATCATCATTTTTGCAAAATTCTTGTGATCGATGTGTCATTGATTCTCAAGATCGAAGTCGAAGCACGCTTGGAGGTTAGAGATCATCTGAAAAATAAGCAATGATTTTTTAATTCATTATAGATGGTGAATGAGATCAAAGAAGGGTTTAAGCCCAATATTATGTTATGGTCGGAAAGCTCGTCATTGTCGCTTCGTCAATGCGTCGGAATTCACCGCACGGGGGGAAATCAGGCGTCGGTCATCATCGAAGCTTCGAGTGTGAGCACGCGACTGCCGACGGCCTGAGGTGGGTGATCGAATTGATTTCGTGTTGATGGGTTTGGCTGTAGCATGGGGTCGATAGTAAAATTTTGATTTCGTCGACATGAGGGATTTCTAGGTGTTTATGGGGTTTAGGTGAGTTGTCGTCGACTCGATGGTGGCTGGAGTTTCGACCGGAGGTAGCGTTTTCGTTTGTGCATGTGCACAACAGTTTGGGTTGTGTCAGTGGAAAGAGAATTAGGGAAGAAGGGAATGTCTCGAAGCAGGCCTTGGGGTGAAACCAGTGGAAGCTCGAGTGTTAACTCGAGTGAAATTCTGAAGCACCGAGTAAAAATACTGAGAAATTTTTTTAAGTTGGAAATGTGGGCACTCGGGTAAATTTTCGACAAGGCTCGAAGCAAACGAGTAAAATTTTCGGGGGTGACTCGCAACAGGTCTTATGCCTGATAAAAAATGGTTTTTACTTTAAAAATTTTCGAACTTTTAAACACTTTTAAAACTATGTTTTCAAACGATGATTTGATTAATGTTTTAAATAAATTTAGGACTTAGGTAAGATGTTTTCAAAGAAGTTAAATTTTAGTTTATTTAGTTCTGATACAATATTTTTATAAAGTTGTTTATATTTAGTAAATAATGTAATTAAGATAAAATGTTGTTTAAACCAAATCTTAACCTTTTTAAAGTAACTAATGTGAGAAAAGTGATTTATTAAATAAGGTTTAAAAGGATGATTGAAGTAATTAATTTATCTTTTGATTTATTGAATAATTAATGATTTTGTTAATTTAATTATTTTTAAAAAAGTAATTACTTAATTAATTATTTAATATTAACGATTAATTTAATAAATAATTTAGATTAATTAATTTGTAATTAATTATTAATTAATTAATTAAGGAGGAATTAATTAATAAAAGTAATTAAGATTTAATTAATTATTGATTAAGGTTAATTAATTTGAAATTAATTAAGATAAGTAATTAAGAAATGATTAATTAATGAAGATGATTAAGACTTAATCAATTGTAATTAATGAAACTAATTATTGATTAAAGATTACTGATGAAAGTAATTATGTGGTTAATAAATTTATACCCACGCGATTTATTCATCTTAATTAAAGATGTTTTGCTCTTGAATGTTGTGTGTTGGATTGATATTTCTGATATGTGATGTGATGCTATGTAATATTAAATGCTTTGTGTTGAGTCGTGATATCTGTGATGAATATTCTTCTGCGTGAATGTGAACACACTTTGGCCCGTAAAATGGCAATTGAATTTTGACGCGACAGGGAGTCGGATTCCAGTTGGTTATCCGAAACCCACATCGAACCCTGAATGTGAATCTTTGTGATTGATACATCCACATGTTTTTAAATTGAGCGCTCACTATTCGGATTAGCCAGGAGAGGACTTTTTGTCATATAACCCTTTTCGAATAGTTATACGATGAAATGAATAACATTTGAAGACGGTGTAGAAGACCGGGTGTCTTCGAAAATGATAGTATAACTTATTGAATGTCTCTTCACTGAGTTACTTCGGTATAGAGATCTCCACATATGATGGGGAGTCCGATCGGGATTGTGGATACCCGGATTGCAAGAGCTTCTTCCTTTACTGGACGAAGTGCCTTCGGTTCTGTTCGAACCCGGAATAGACTTGTATGGTTGTATGGCTGACACTACACTTTGAGATATAAAGCAGATTTCTTTCAAATACATATCTGTTGGTGGCGGAGAATTTATTCTCTTGGCTTAACACCCTTCTCTGAGGCGTACGAGCTCAGAGGTTATGTAGTTGAAGGTTATCAGTGATATACTCCCAATTTGGTAGTGTGGCATGCTAAGTGTTGTTGTGTGTTGATGATCATTTATTGATCATTTGTAATCAAAGCATGGCTTTCATGTAAAGCGTAGCTTTGTGGACGAGACCTCATCGGACTTCACACCCCGAAAATGGTCGAAACAGGAAAGATGCGGCAAGGTTATGAGGGTCGCGCCCTTTAGGGTATGTCATTCCCTTTTGGAAACAAGTGGTATCGTGGTATGGAGCCCTGATACTTAACCTATGTGGTTGCTGCAATCTCATTACTGTGTGGTTGTTGCTTTATGGTTGAGGGCCCTCGGATAAAGGTCGCAAATGACTGAGGGGTGGCATACTCGAGTAGTAGTTACCTAGTTACAGAGGTAACTAGACCTTGTGTTGGCAGAGAGCAAGGTAGGTTCTCAGGACGTCCCTCCAGAGGCGTACCCATGTGGCAGTAGGAAGTTCCTTAGCCTGACCATTTGATGGAAATCCAATTCCCAATATGAACCCAGTACGGTTTTAGTGGTAGAACCTGCCATTTAACATGGCAGTTATAGTAGGCATAGTATAATGGTACCTATGCTGGCTAAGATTAATATTATATTTTCGAAATGGTTTTCTACACTATGCACTAGTAATAATGTCAAAGAAATTTCTCGTATCAAGCATATTTGACTACCATAAGAAGAAATCACCTCCAATTCTGCGATCGGATTGTGTTTGTGGCGGGAGGTATTATGGTAGTTTCATTTTCCGAAAAGCATATCAATTTTCTTTAGTAAATTTGTCTTTATTTAAGAGCAACTGTTTTTGTTTACTCATACCAGTCCCATGACTCACCCGGAGTTTATTGTTTCCTTTCTGAACTCTGGGTGCCCATAATTTCCACATGGGCATCCTAGTAGCAGGTTTTCCGTGTTTTGGTGCTAGTTGGATCTTTGAAGTATTTTGGGTTGGAAGCTATCGGATTTTGAAGCTTTTGTCTTGGAGATATTTTGAAAGCTATTGGATCTCAAGGTGCTTAGTTTTGGAAGTTCGCTATCACGTTATTTCTTTGAAGACCTTCTTGGAATGTAATCACTTGTTGTTCTATTGTGAAGTTCTATTTTGAAGTTGTGGTATATGTATAAAAATACTCTGATGTTGATGATGATGTTGTAATGGATTTTGTGAAGTTGTTGTATCTGTGATCAATGATATTCATTTTGTTTCCGCTGTTTTATATTCATCTAATGTTGTTATAAGCTCCATCCGACTGGAGTTCGATGTTTGAATCTTCGGCAGTCAAATACAAGTGAGGTATTTGATGTCGATTTTCGAACATTGGATTTCGGGTCATGACATATGCAATAGCATATAAATCAATTTTCCATTGTTTTATATTGCTTTTAGAGTATGAAATTCATAGCATGCAATATACATTTAGGACGAAATAAATACGTAAGCAACCAAATTATGAATGTAATAAGTAGTTGTAAGATTTGGCACATGCAAGGGTATATAAAACATTAACATGCAAGAAGCATTTAATAGTAAGAAAAAATTAGCATTCAGCTATTGATAAATTTCAAAAACTGGTCTAGTTATCGATAGTGGACAAACCACTATCTGGTGTAAGAATAGTTTTGCATATGAAAAACATGACATCCTATACTTATACCACTTTTTGATTTCAAACAGTACTATCACCTGATCAAATGAACTTCGAAAAGTTAGAAAACTATCCTTGCCTTAACGTATATTCTTACTTCTTGGAATAGGGACGAGTTTTCATAACTCGGAATTTGGCGTTAATTATACAATGAAGTATCTTCCATATACTTAATTAGTCATGACCCATTTATCAAAATTAATTCTCTTACACTTATAATGTTTCCGGCATTTCGACTTCTCTATACCTTCCCTAGAAACTCTAGCTCTAGATCTCATAGATAGAGGAAAGTCTACTCATCAGCTTTTAGTGCTAAATACAAGATGACTTACTATCCACAAACATGTCAACATTTTAGAACAACTTATCACATTTGTTTGATGTTACTTAATGGCACAGGCAAAGAAATTTTACATATTTAAAACATCCTTTTAAAAGTTAATTGCGTTTAAAACAAAGTCCGACCTTTGAAACAAAGTGGTTAAAAATTTAAACCTCTTATTTAAATAATTAAATAAAATTTTGAAAATATTTTTTAAAATTTCAAAATACCTTTTTATACTTATAAACTTATTTAAAAGGCTTTAGAAAAATATCTAAAGTAGAAACTCTTTTTAGTTTATACAAAATTGTCGTTTTACAAACTACATCCATAACGACTATCGTTATATCGACCATAACTTTTAAAATTTGTTTTGTAAATCAAAATAGTTTTTAAACCCTTTCTTTCTCTATTAAAACCACTTAAATAACTTTGTAAAAAGGTTTTGACAACAAAAGTTATGTTCGGAAATCATTTTAAAACATTCTTAGAGAATGAAGTAGCAAACAAGTTTAAAGGAAATATAGGATTTCGATGTTGAAATAAAAACAAATTCAAGTTCATTAATATACCATGCAACATTCACATTTATATACATAGTCTCACACGTATAGAAATGTAGGCAACATCATAAGGCAAGAAAATTTTATCACTTGCAAAACATTACATATGCACTTCGAAGTATGTCGTAGCGACCTGTTCAATACGAATACTTCAACTTCATTCAAGTCCCCTACAAATTATCACATATGCCATCCGCTTTCAAGCAGGAACCAAACCAAAAAAACCCATTCCAAACGCTTATAAACATAAGTAATCAACTAAGATTTTTGTTGCAAATAATAAAGTTTAAAACTTGATTTTTAAAGCGAGCTTTACTCACCAAAATCAACATGAACTTTAACCAAACTACCATAAATATTTAATCGACACATGGAACTTGCTTTCATTTTAAGAAAAAATCTTTTCAACACCCTAAGGAGGTAAATAAGGTTCGACCTAGGTGGTGGTGGACTCGGCCATAGGAGAAAAATAGAGTTTTGTGGATTTTTGTAAATAAGTGGTGTAGAGAAGAGTGGAGATAGTTTTAGCAACTAGTTCAAGAATTTAAAACTGAAAACGAAGTGATTTTTAATTTAAAATCTTTTGAGAAGCCATGGAAAAAGTGGAGAAGAGCATGGAAAGGAAGAAAGTAAGAATTAGAAAATGGAAAGAAATGAACTAAAGTGAGAAATAAAAACGTGAAATTGTTTTTATCGAAAATGAAAATAAGAAATACTAAAATACCCGTCTTACTAAAATATCAAATACCCTTTACCAAAATGGTGACACATCAACCCCCCTCCTTATAATACATGCCCCCTCCCCTCCTCCCTCACTCTTCCGTCACTTCACCTCTTCTAAATGTACTTAGTGCCATATCTTTTGTGCCATTTTCTATTTAAATTTAAAAAGAAAAGTCAAATTCCACTATATTAACTTAAGTATATTTAAACATATTTTAACCTAATCACTTCATTAGCTAAAATCATGTGTTATTCTTATATATGTGTACACATATACTCTAGTATATACAACATATTCCAACAACTTTTGAACGATAAAAATTCGAAAATCCGAAAAAGGATTTTTGGTCAAATTTCTGATTTTTCTCCGAACTAACTATTTTTGTAAAACAAAATTTTAAAACAGTTTTATCATCATTAGATATTACTTAAAAGAGTTCCTTTTGAGTTATAAAATACACTGTTTAATTATTTAAAAACATATCAAATATCCACATTTAAAGTGATTAAATTACGGGTCCTTATTTTCTTCCCCTCTAAAAAGAATTTTGTCCCGATATTGACACGCAACAAAGATAGCTCAAAAAGGAACTATATTATATACGATGAAATACATACAAAAGAGGTTCATACTAAGCAACCATACCGCAAGTGGTGGGCACACTATCTACACAATTAGCAAACTACTGATCTATCATTAACTCAAGATAAGCCTCTTTCGTGTTGTCTTTAATTTCCCAAGTGCAGTCTTTGGAATCTTCGCTCCATTGAACTTTAACCAATATCTTGACTTTATTCCATAATATTTCACATTTTGATCAACAATGCGAATGTATGCCTTATTATGGTCGAGTTTGGTTCCACTTCCAAATCTTTCTGTATAGTTGGCTCAACAATAAGCGAAGGATAATGCACATATTTCCTAAAATGTGATGCATGAAAAACATTATATGCCGCTGAAAGTCTTTTAGGCAACTCAATTCAATAGGCAAGTGGCCCAATCCTCTCAAGAATCTGAAAAGATTGGACATATCTAGGTGCCAACTTTCCTGCTCTTCCAAGCTGTACAACTCCTCTTATAGGAGCAATCTTCGCAAACACAAAGTCTCCGAGCGACAACTCTAAATCCCTACGCCCTTGATCGGCATAGCTTTTTTATCTATCCTAAGCTTTCTTCATGTTCCTTTTAATCATAGCACCTTCTCTGTGACTTTCCAAATCATATTAGGTCCAAGTACCAATCGATCTTCTGTTTCTGCCCAACCTGATGGTGATTCATATAAAGAGCTTTATAGGTGTCATGCCAATACTTGCTTGATAACTATTATTATATAAGAACTCAACCAAGTGAGGATGATCCTCCGAAGTCAAAGATACAAGCTCCCAAAAGATCTTCCAGAACTCGGTTCACCCTCTCTGTCTAACCATTAGTTTTAGGATGATATGTTGTGCTCAAACTTAGCTTTGTTCCTAAGGTCACTTGTAATGCTTCCCAAAACTGGCTAAGAAAGATTGGACCTCGATCACTTACAATACTACTTAGAACTCCATACAATCGATCTTTTTCTTGTAAATTTCTGCTAAAATTGCTGCAGTCTTAATTGTTTTTACTGGAATAAAATGTGTGATTTTGGTTAATCGGTCGACAATAACCCAAACACCTTCATTACGCTTTCTTGATCTGGGTAAACCATTTATAAAATCCATCAATACATGTTCCCATTTCCAGTTTGGAATCTTAAGGGGTCGTAGTAATCCAATAGTCCTTTGGTGATCATCCTTGATTTGTTGGCAAGTCACACATCTGCTAACATAAACTGAAGTATCGCTCTTCGTCCATATCCACCAAAATACTAGCTTCATATCCCGGTACATCTTAGTAACTCCAGGGTGGATACTTAAACTAGATTTATGGTAATTTGTTAAAACTTCATGTCTAAGACCATCAACATCTAGAATGCATAATCTTTCGTTCATTCATAAGGCTGTCTATCTCAAAACTTGAACATCGTCCTTCTTCAACTTCTTACATAAATTCTACCTGAATCTTCTCTTTGCCTACTTGCAATCCTTTCAAGTAGAGTTGGAACTTCAAAAAGATCCAAAACTGCACTTTTACACAGTGCATCCACTACCATATGAGCTTTTCCCCACATATATAAAATATCCAAATCATATATAGCTAGAAATTACAACTAATGTTGCTACCTCATACTCAAATCCTTCTACGTGAAAAGATACTTCAAGGACTTGTGATCTTTGAAGAGCTCAAACTTTTCACATAAAAAGTATTGCCTCTACATCTTTAAGGAAAAAATAGCTAATAACTCCGAATCATGTGTTGCATAATTATGCTCATGAGGCTTCAACTACCTTCTGGCATAAGCAATAACTCTTCCATGCTGCGTTAAAAAAGCACCCAAATCTACGCCACAAGCATCCATATACACAGTCAACCCTTGATCTCCATCTGGAATAGCTAAGACTGATGTGTTGGTTAACCTCTTCTTTAGCATAATGAACACTTCTGCATACGTCAAAGTCCAAATAAACTTAACATATTTCTTTGCTAACTTTATTAGGTGTAAGGCAGTCTTAGAGAAGTCTTGAATCAATCTCCTGTAATATCCTGCTAAGCCTAAGAAGCTTCTAACCTCTATTGGAGTCTGTGGTGTCTTCCAATCTACCTTTTCTGACCAACTGAAATATCATCCCCCGACACAACATCTCTGAGGAACCTTACTTTCGATTGCCAAAATAACACTTAGAAAATTTAGCTCCTAAAATGTGTTTCCTTAGCGTTTCCAGCACTACTTCCTAATGGTATTTGTGTTCTTCTTCTATGTTGGAGTAAATAAGAATATCTTCTATGAAAACCAATAGAAATTTATTCAACACATCTTCAAAAACTCGATTCATAAGATCCACAAAATACACCGATGCACTGGTTAGCCCAAAAGGCATCATCAACCACTTAAAGAAAAAATATGATCCTCTAAATGTTGTTAAGGGTATACTATCCTCCGATATTCTTAATTGGTGAAATCCGGTAGCAAGATCCATTTGACAGAATACTCAAGCACCATATAGGTGGTCGAACATATCATCTATACGGGGTAAGAGATACTTTTTCCGAATTGTCTATTTGTTTAACTCATAATAGTCCATACAAAGTTTTAATGATCCATCAGACTTTGCAACAAAAACTGCTAGTGCTCCTCAACTTAAGCGACTAGATCTAATCAGTCCCTTACTCAGCAAATTATCTGTTTGATTCCTTAACTCCTCCATCTCTCTTTTTTCCATCTTATGGATATGACAAATAATAAGCTTCCAGCAAGGAATTAAGTCAATCCACTACTCATTCCCTCGATGTGGAGGTAGACTGTTAACTCAAAATCATTAGGGAAATCCATAACAATTAGTATCGAACCTAATCGTTTCTGGGATAAATCAAGTGCGTAATGGAAACTGCTCGTTAGTTTGCTAGGTTCTTCACACAACACTTTAAAAAGTCTCCTAAAATTGGGTTTAAAAGTGCTGACCTCCCAACACAATATAAGACAGCATCATTCTCGGACAGCTAATCCATACTAAGTAAAAATCAAACCAATTAAAATCAAGAATAAACAGATCACATGAAAGATGGTGGGTAAGGTAAGTAACTTGCACATTTTCACAAATCATGCATAGATTAGTCACCCCACTTATGTTGTTGGACACAAAAAACATGGATTTTTAAAATTCTTAAGGAATGTTGCAATCTATCTACTAATTCTTTAGAACTAAAACTATAGGAAGCCCTGGTATCAAATAATATTAGAACTAAAATTTCTTTAACATATAAAGTACCTTCAAGAAGTCATTTCCTTTCACATCCTTTGAAGTCGATGGTTTTCCTTAAAAAGCATATACTTTGTCTTGCTGACTATTCATTATCAGCAGACAATTGTTCATCATATATTCCCTGGTTGGTGACAATTAAAGCATAGTGTCTTCTAAACCATTGGAGAAATAGATCCTGCCTGATGCTTCTAAGATTTGGAATTCTCATAGAATCTTGAGATATGGCCCTTATAATTACAAATACTACAAATATAATCCTTATGAAGCTTTCATGTGCCCCTCCACATGGCTTTCCTCCCCATGGCTTCTTTCCTTGGTGATCGAACTTCCTCTTGTTTGGGTTGCTACTATTGTTGCAGGGTGCTGCTGCCAGCTTCTTCTTCTCAAGAACTTCATAATGCCAAGCCATATTCACTAGGTCCACAAAAGATCCTTTTGGATGAGCAGTCATCATCTCATGAAATCCTTTCATATCCCAAAAACAAACATCTCATTTTCCTTCAAAGGGGTATCAATCAATCCTGGACTAAATCGCGATGCTCATTGAACTTGGTTTCATATTCAGCCGTTGACAAATCTCCTTGCTTAAGATCTACGTAACTTCTATATAGATGGGTCTTCCCAACAAATGGCATGTGCTGGTCTTCAAACACCTCCTTAAACCTAGCCAAAGAAAAATCATCCATTAGGAAATTCGATGTAATTGAATCCCACCATGCTGCAGCCCCATCTTGTGACTGCCAAAATGCTAAGAAATGCTTTTACTCATCCAAAATATCCAGCCTCTTGAAAATCTTCAAGAAAGAACGAAGCTAAACTTAGATTCAATAATGAATTCTATGCCCTTGAATGGCTTTCCTCCCATATTAGTATAATCTTTGCACAAGGCTACAAAGTTCATACGTGGTTGCACTGCCTCTTAAGCTGCTCTAACACTTCCAACATTCGGAGCTCGACCATTGGTGGTTGTGGTGCTACTAACTCCCCTATACCATCTTGCTCTATTACTCATTCTTACTACCTGGATATACTAAAATAACTTTAGAATTTTGAACAAGATTAACTTAAGGAAATGGGTACTAAATCAAACATATCAAAGCTGATCAAAATAACTCAAATATATATATATATATATATATATATATATATATATATATATATACGAATAAAAATTATAATACACGCTCTTATAGGCTAAACTCATTCTAGGATATTAGAAACCCTATCTCTAATGAGTTGGTTCCAACCAAGGCCTAGGTGTTCGCTCAACCTAAGGTCTAATACCACGTGTAATGATCTACCTATCTTACTCCTAAAGATAACACTTAATTCATCCATGTATTCATGTGCCAATCATCTAGGCATACAGAAGACAATCCACAGGGAAAAAGAAAAGTCAAGAAGAAAGAAATAAAGATTCTCACAACACATGGAAATCATATGTAATAGAACATAAGACAGTACATACAGTTATTCTCAAAATGAAATATCAGAGTTACAACAGGTACTGACTTCAGCCAGGGACAATTATAACTATATGCCCCCACAATGATGATACATAGCTATAAACACGTAGCAGAAATAAAATAGATAACTAGATAATGGTGAAGCCTCCTACTCCTTGTTCCTCCAAAATGCATCTGTAACAACCTTGGCTACTCGTCAAAATTAAAGTACCCAAGAATTTATGGGAAAGAAAGAAAAACTTTGAGTCAGATATGGGCATGGTGTGAGTAAAATTAAAAACAAATAAATTGTTATACATATAAAACCTCTCAAAATAAAGGTATCTCATAAGATCATGCCGCACATAAACACGAACGAGTACTTAACTTACGATAACCACACCATTTCAAATAGAAATCAAGTGATATTATATAATATCTAATGTTTAAAATAAATGTATAGAATAACCAAAATACTTGCATCTCACATTTTAACATATTTGGACACCACTAAGTCCATAAAGCATGTAGTGGAAAATGGATTCCATATAATGACAAGGCTATTAGGTACCGCTTATGTAACGACCGAGGTTTTTCGACCCTCGAAAATTGACACTAATATATCCTTGCGCCACAAATTCAAGTACCGAAAAACCCGATTGTTAGGGGAAAAACAAAATAAAGATAGAATAGAATCTCACATGAATTGAATAATATATATTATTTCAATATAAAATCTTTAAAGCGGAAAATTTTGAATACAATATCAGAGTCTGACCTAGAATCAGTCTGGACAGTTATAAATCTCTGTCCTTACAAATACTGAAAACTAAATAAAACAAATGCAATAAATACAACGGATTATAGAATACGTCCATATGTAGATGAAGATCTCTAGCTCCCCTCTGGAAACTCCAAGCATCTTTAAGTAAACCTGAAACTACTCGGATCTGACCCAAGTATTAAAAATACACAGATCAAGCTTGATAAAGCAGCGTGAGATACTCGAAATTTTAAATGTTGATGTAAATCAAAACCTTTGAAAAGAAGGGTATCTCGTAAGACCACGTCCACACATAAATACGGACGGGTTTATATCTTATGATAACCAAAATACTTTATACTAAAAAACACTTTAATATTATTATTGATGACATTCTTTTGAAAACACTTTTCATGTAATATATCAAAATAAAATATTGATATCCAGACTAAGTCTATGCTAATATATCCGGACTAGGTCAAACGGAATATACCAGGACAGAATATATGATACCAAAAGGAGCAGTTGAAATGTTTGCAAAGCATTACAGCTGGGAATACAATAAAAGCTATAAAGCTTGTATTGGATTGGGAATTCCAACATGATAGGGAACTAGTGGCCTTTTCCTTCAATCCACGCATAGCAAACAAAGTTCCCACGGTGTCTTAATCGCTTTTTCTCAAGCAAGTCACTTGGAATTGCACTTGCTACACTACCTCCGGTGGCCTTATCGTTTTTTGCAAGCTAGCTAATATATTCAAGATAAATGGGGCAATAAATGCCTTGAGGATCCAGATTCCGCTGGACTCCTCCATACTCATACAACTGATAGCCTGAAATATATGTCCTACATACCATATAATTACCCGTATCATCTTCGGGATGTGAGGCTCATGAGGCTACACTCAATTTTAACAAAGCCATGCTTTTCTATTCACAAAGCCATGCCTTTCTTCTATAAAGCAAATTCCACTTAGAATGCCACATTATCATTCCTTAATCACACAATTGATTTCTATAAACGTATAACTCTTGAGCTCATACGTCTCAGGAATGGGTGTTTAGCTATCCTTCTCCGCCACCAAGCAGATGATACATCGATAGATATCAATTAATATGATTAGAAAGCAATGTCAGACATTCGTCCCTACAAGTTTGTTCTGGGACTGAACGAAACCAAAGACACTCCTCCTACTACTATTAGTAACGAGTAGTCCTTGCAATCCGAAGATTTTAAAACACGATAGGACCACACCTATAATAAATGTCTCTATGTTGGGAGCGACCCAGAGAATGTCAACAAGCAGTCTTTTTTCTATGAAGATCTTCGGTTTTCAATAATCATTATCTTCAACATATCTTCACTTTTGAACGAATACATTGGTTCGAAGTGGTTTTCGGATAAGAGTTACCCAAATCTGACCCCATTTCCTTCAAACCAATCATCGATTAAAAAGATGTTAAGTTCATATGTGACTATCAATCATCATTTAATTTAATTCATCTTTTTATTCATTCATAAATATCTCTTAGAGATACATTCATTTAATTATTCCTTTATCTTCTTAACAGTATATGGAATCATTAGGCCTCATTTATCAAAGCATTTGGTAAATTTAAACCTTTTTCATCTTGGAATAATTCCAAATCAATTAACCTTTTACTTAGGAAAATATTTCCAAATCATTTGTTTGACCTTAATCAAAGATTTCTTATTTCCAAAACATAACTTTTAAATGGGTCAAAAATGATGTTATTAAAGACATAGTTTACTGCAAACCCAAAACAATTAATTAAGTATAGAAATTAAGATAATTCTAAATCATTTGTTTAAATCTTTACAAAGATTTCTTAATTCAAAACTCAAAACTTCGATTGAGTTAAAACCATGTTATTTAGGATTTTAATCCAAAACCAATGAATATCTAGTAAGCAGAATCTATAAAAATCATCTAATTCTACTTAATATCAATTCCCGTATTCAACCAGTACTATGGCGGAATGACGGTGAAATTACCTTTTAAACTCAACGAATAGTATAAGTTCCTTTTTCGGGTTTTAACACCGAATACAAGAAGATTATCTTCGAAAAATCCAAGTTATTTATATTTAGAAAATTATATCTTTATAATTTGGAAATTTTGATTTGAGTAAACCAAATTTACTATCCCCTCCGTTGAGCCAGTCCAGATAGCCAAGTAGAGCAGAAAACTGGTTTTCCCAACTAAAGCCTAGACGTTATCTCTCCGACATCCATAAGGCGATCAAGTTATTTGATCGACTTTAAATCATTAATCCTTTAATCATTCCATAAATATTTTTAAAATTAACTTTAAAATACTATACTAATCACTTGAAAATACTTATAAAAGATTTGGAAAAGAACGATTGCGTTGAAACTATATTTCAAATGTATAGAAAAATGCTGTGGAAAGTGCTTTTTAAGCTACATTGACCAAAACAACCTTCTATCACTTGGAAATTTGTTCTTATTACTCAAATCACTTTTAAATAATTTTAAATGATATATTTACTCCATACTTTTAAATATTTTAAAAAATAGGTATCAAAAACATTTGCGACTTTGGCCACCGAACAGCCAAAGCGCGATTTTCTTGAAAACTTTATTTGCTCATATTTTAAAATCTGTTATTGAAATCTCGATCATTTTCTTTTTTTGAAAACTATAGTCATAAGAGTTTGAAAAGTTCTTATTTCAAAGAACTTTGATTCCATCCTATAGAAGGATTTAACCTTTATGGCATGAAATCGCGAACTACCGTTACACGCGCGCCTATTTTTGACTCCAAACTCGGTATTTGTCAAAACTTCGCCAAATTTAATTTTAATGTCTATTAAACATTTATAAACCATTTTTCAAACATTTAACCAACATTTTCCCATATTAAATCTCTTTTCAACTTTTAAATCATTTCATAATATCATATTATTATTGTAATATTCATTTTCTACCTTTTCATATTTTCAAAAGCATTAAGAGGCTAAATAAACTCCATATACACATTATATGAATTCATTTGTATTAATTAACCTTTTTTTATTATTTCTCATAATTTGTCATACCCAAGTTATCAACCATATCAACATCCATAAAATTATTCAAATTATCAACCATTCACACAAATCATTAAGAGATTAAATGATCGTGTTATCATATTTAAAATAGTTATAGATATTATTTATTATTTAATCAATAATAAGTACTCGCTTATGGCTCCACTCCACCAATCTTTTCCGTTTCTTCTTGAATCGATTTTGGTAGTAATCCGGTAGCACTTCCTCATATTTTCCTTGCTCCGGAGCTTCCCAATGTAACATCCCGCCTTTTTGGACATTTTAGTAGACACAAATGTCGACTCAAACCATACAGAAGGACGGATTGTTATTGGGGTTAATAAGAAAAAGAAGAGAAAGAAAAAACAAACAGAATCTTACAACGGAATGACAAAATATAATAATCAAATAAACAGTTCCTAAAACTGTTTACAAAACATTTGATTATACTTTTACAACACAGATCATAGTTACACGTAGCAGAGAATAATGAATAATGTAGCAAAATCATACGTTTTCGATTTCCAAATCAGCAAACCAATTTCAAACCTTTCAATTTATAAGTTTCAACAAACATGATTTCCAATAATAATTCAGTTTATATAAATCAAATTTATTTCAAAATATCATTTAATTAAATTCGAATGTTAAGGATCCTAAAATCATTTAATTTAACCAATCCGGGTCCGTATATAATTCTCTACCCTAGGATCAAGTGATACGGATATTTATCATTTCAACCGCAATTTGAAATTTTATATTTACAGATATATATCATTTCAATCCACAATCCCAAAAATATAAACATCCATAAAATCACTCGAACCTATCATTTTAACCCATAACGAGTTTTTCCTAATCTATGGATCATTCGGGTATATACCATTTCAACCCATAGTGAACTTGTTGTTTAATGATGTAAAATGCATCATCCATTAATCCAATATCAACAATCAACATCCATCACAATCATTATCCAAATCAATCAATAAACAACAATATAGAACTGATAATCAATATCAGGTATTTAACTAGCAGTTTATAATCAAAAATAAATTAAATAACGATTTATTCAAATAAATTCAAATTAATTGAGATGATGATTCAAAATATATCAAATAGTCATAAAAAAATTTCCACTCACATCATAAATTTAAGTTAACAAATGTAAGAAATTTTAGAAGCTGTAAGTGGGTCAAAACACTCACCTTTGAATTTAAATCCAATTTAGAGCCCAAATTCAAACGATATCAGAATTCGTCCAGACCAGCGTCAAAATGTCCGGAATTCCGATATGATCCTAGTAGAGAAGACCACGCGTGAATCGGACCTTGTATGCAAAAGCTATGTACATTAGAATATTTGAATTGAAATTAAAATTGATAAAATAAAAAAATAAAGAATAAAGAGATACACGTCATTGTTGTTCTAGTTCCAGATCAAAGAAACGGGGTAGCCTCCCTTTGCACGAATGCATGCCTCAACCCGAACGATGCCGCCACCTAGCGCGATCGCGGCTGCACGCCCAGCTGCCATTGACCCTCCTTGGCTTCGCGACCACCTACGCCTCACTCCGGTCATCCCAGCAACGAGCTCGAGCTTGAGATCCATCAGTCGTCGCCTTTAACCCATAAAACCTAATTGAATTTTCGCACGATATCAAACCGTTGAAACGACAAGAAAAACACACTGCTGCACTCCCCTCGTCCATCTCCACACAATGGCACCTTCGACTAGTCGGTGCGACGAGATTGATCTCGACGTGACGAACGGTCAAGATTCGTTCTACAATTTCTATACAAATAGCGGTTCAATTTGGAAAATGAATTAGAGATCTAAGATGTGCTCGTCAAGAGCTTCAAATTGATATATAATTCGATATTGTTTGAGGAGTTTTATATTTTGGAGTTGAATTTTGAATTGAAATTGAATTGGATAATTTGGGGTTTTGGTTTGTTTTCCATTGGAGTGAGGAGTTGAGAAGGAAATGTACGTACAGAAAAATAATAAGGAGTGACTATGGTTTGTAATGAGGTGTTTATAAACAAAACTGAAAATAGAATAGAACGGACAAGATTTGATTGAACGATAACGACTTGAAAAGTCCGTTTCGACCCTGGAACGCAAATGGGTCAAACTATATATCAAAATAGATGTTTTCAAATATTTTAAATTCAATGGAACAGGTTTTAGGTCCTAATTCCATCGTATGAAGAAGTTATGATAAAGTTAACTTATATCAAATTGATTTTGATTGATTCAATTAAATTGATTTCTAGGCGTTTCGAGGCCGTACGATCAAACGGCAAATCTGATCTCTACGAAACTTGAAACCCTACAATAATTCATTGTTGTGGTCCGATGAAACTGGTTTCGTCGAAATTCAAGTCGATGGCCAAAATGGCTATATTTCAGTTAATTAAATAAATTAATATTAAATCACTTTTTCAATTCAAAGTTAAAAATCACAATTTCTATCATTTTAGATTACTTGGACATTTACCATATCAATTCAAAGTTAATTAATTTACCAATTTCAGTGTTAAATTTCAATTTCAGTAAATTGATTAACATCAATTCAAAGCCATTTATTTGATTTTTAAATCTTGTTATTCGATAAATCGTCTTCTCATAGGTACAATTGACATTGGTTTGTATCTTAGCACATTAATATTCTGCAATTTTTATCTTAATTTCAATTAACACATATTTAATTTCATTTAATTACAATTAGTTTTCAAATTCTATTCAACTAACCGAATAACAGGTAACTTATAATAATTGTCACTCTTTGCATTTAATTACATTACAAGTTCATTACTTATAAACAAATGTTACAATTACTTATTATAAAGCAAATTTCATTCAATTATCAATAATAATGCATCATTTCATTAGCTAGTTAACTATTTCCATTTGTTTTCTTCTATTCAACTTATAGCCAAACATAACCTTTATATCGCATTATAAATTAATGCACACATTAATACAACAAATATTATAATTCTTTACACAATACTGGTTTTATTTAATTACCATTAATAAATTAAATAATTACGTTTGTTTCCCTTCTATTCAATTTCTAACCAAGTTATAACATTTACATTATTTCATTTATTAGAATTTTGCACGAACTGTTAATAATTAGCTTTAATCATCATTTGTTACTTCATTTCAGTATTCACTTCATTATTAAATTACCTAAATCTCATTAATTTAACAAATTTAATTGTCAAAAATTTACGGGTCGTTACACCGATCACCTTCCTTCTTGTAGTGCTCGGCCTAGCTTCTTTGGAGGTGGATGTGCTCGGCCAAAGGAGGAACAGGTGGTGTCCGTGGATTATGTTGAGGAAGAGGAGTGTTTTGATGTGATTTTTAGATGGATTTGATATGCATATACACTAGTATTATTTTAATTTCTTTTCTACTAAAATTTGTTCATAAATTGTCTAAGATGGAAGCCATTAAAATGCTTTGATAAAGTAGAGGAAGAAGATGAAGAAATGAAAAAATGAAGAAGTGAAATGGTGCATGTATTTATAGCCAAAATTTAGCAAAATATCTTAGATCACTTCCTTCCCCATCACATCTCTTATATATATATATATATATATATATATATATATATATATATATATATAAAATTATGTTTAGTCACATCACTATCTTTTATATATATATAATTATTATGTTTAGTCACATCCCTCTCTTATATATATAATTATGTATAGTCACATCTCTTTTTTATTGTATATAATTATTATGTATAGTCACGTCACTTTGTTTTGTGTGTATATATATATATATATATATATAACTATTGTGTATGGTTGCATCCCTTATACATCACTTTCTTTTATATAAATATAATTAGTATGTCTAGTCACTTCACTTTCTTTTATATAAATATAATTTATTTCTATGTGTATTTTTATCTAGTTAATTAACTCTTATATATATATATATATATATATATATATATATATGGTGCACAAAGACGAACAACGTTCTTGACAACTTTCTGGTGTTAAAAGGTCGAAATTTCGGAAAAAGTTCTTCGGTCATATTTTTGTTTTTCTATGAACAATTTAATTTGGTAAACGAATTTTGAAAAAAAATTCATCATCTTTATCAATTAATTAAATGAGTTATTTTCATTATAAAACTTATATATTGAATATTTAAAATTAATTAAATATTCACTGAACAAAGCAGTTAATTTCTGGGTCGTTACATTCTTTCCCCTTTAAAGAATTTCGTCCCTAAAATTACACAAAAGCAGAACCCAAAGATATTTTCTCAAAATATTTATTTTTAACTTACATTCATATGCTATATATAGATCATCCATATAACATATCTGATTCGATCTACCATCGAATCCACAACTTTACTTCCAAACTAGTATTGATCTCTTGATCCTTTAGTGCGGACTATGATCAGACTATACAATTAGAACTTTTAGTTTTCTTTACATTGAAAACGTAAGTATCCCAATCACAAACCCTCATCAATGTTTGTCGTTAAGAATCGAGTGATAAATCTTTTTTCGGACTAGTGTAAACATCTCAAAGTTTTGTATTTGAATCTTAGATCAAAATTATGTGATAAAATGATATACGTACCTCATATGTACTCATTCAAAAATCTTTATGAAAACTTTTCATAAAACTTTTATCTTTTAAAAATGCTTCTTTCTATATAATTACTTTAAAATTTATTTCCAAATTTTTTTTAAATGAAAATATTTCATCCTAAATTAATCGTTTCAATTTAAAAGATAATTTACCTTTTATTTTATGAAATTATAATCAACTTTTCTCCTTAAAATATATTTCTTTTTAACCAACCTTGAAATCAACCTATCAAATACTAATTCAAAATTACCTTTTTAACTTAAGGAATATTATATAGATTGAGTAACCCCAAAATAATACCGACAAACAGGGCACTGCCAGTAGTATCTTATATCCCCATAACAAGAAGAGTAATGCTTAAGAGTTGTGTTTGCCATCCGAAGGTATCTCTTGCCTATCTTTATTTACTTTCGAGCCACTCAAACTATTTATCATTTGAGACTTTCTTACTTTTTAAATATCTTATTTGAAATTTCTTTTCAAAAATCCATTAGAGACCGTTTTTTTATAAAACCCATTTAATAAATCACTTTTGTAAAATCATATTATATTAACTTACTCCTTTTAGAATTTTTATAATTCTTCTCCAAAATATCCAAAATTTAGTTTCTCATAATTTATACAACATATCTTTTATATCCATATTTTTACAAAAATAATTTTATAAAATACATTTTTTATACTACATGCTTATTTATTATCCATTAACCTTAACCCAATATTATTATCAAACATCTTATAGTAAAATCGTGTAATCCATAAGATATTCATTCAACCAAAAAATGATAATAACTAAATATATTATTTCCTTAACCATAAACCGACCCACATAAATATCTATAACTTTCAAAAGATATTCCTTTATACTTAAAATGTAATCCTTTTAAAATAGTTTGTCGGTTTTCCTTGTTTAAGTGTTTAGAAATCCCTATCGATAACGGTGATCAGGCATATCAACCAAAATCTATAAACCACTCAACAGATAAATCAACAAAAATCATTTTTTTTTGTCAAATAATAAAAATGCACCCACATGTATAATACTCTCAAAACTCATTCTAGGGTGTTAATAAACTTATCTCTAACGAGTTACTCATTCTAGGGTATCATTAACCCTATCTATAATGAGTTTTACCCCACCAAAGCCTAGGTGTTCGTTCAACCTAAGCTTTGATACCAAATGTAACGACCAAGGTTTTTCGATCCTCGAAAATCGACACTAAACATCCTTGTGCCGAAAATCCAAGTGCTGAAAAGCCCGATTGTTAGGGTAAGAAAGTAAAGATAGAATAGAATCTCACGCGAATAGAATAACATATATTATTTTAATATAATCTTTACAATGGAAAATTTTGAATACAATATTAGAGTCTAACCTAGATTCAGCCTGGATAGTTATAAATCTCCATCCTTACAAATGCTAAAAACCAAACAAAAAAAATGCAAAATATGTAGTGGATAATAGAATACGTCCATATATAGAAGAAGATCTTCAACTCTCCTTTGGAAACTCCAAGCGTCTTCAAGGAAACCTGAAACTACTCGGTTCTGACCCAAGTATTAAAAATACCCAGATCAGTCTTGATACACCATCGTGAGATACACGAAATTTTAAATGCTGATGCAAATCAAAACCTTTGAAAAGAAGGGTATCTCATCAGACCATGTCCACACATAAATACGGACGGGTTTATATCTTGTGATAACCAAAATACTTTATACTAAAAAACACTTTGATATTATCATTAATGACATTCTTTTGAAAATACTTTTCAAGTAACATATCAAAGTAAAGTGTCAATGTCCGGACTAGGTCTATGGTAATATATTTGGACTAGGTCAAAAGGAATACAATAGAACGGAATATATGATACCAAAGGGGGTAACTGAAATGTTTGCAAAGCATTACAGCTATTTTAAGAATACAATCAAAACCGTAATGCTCGTGTTGGATTTTGAATTCCAACATGATAAGGAACTAGTGGCTTTTCCGTTCGATCCACGCATAGCAAACATAGTTCACATGGTGCCTTAATCGCTTTTTCTCAAGCAAGTCATTTAGAACTGCACTTGCTACACTACCAATATCTGGTAGCCTTATCATTTTTCGCAAGCTAGCTACTATATTCAAAATAAATAGGGTAATAAATGCCTTTAGGATCCAGATTCCAATGGACTCCTCCATACTTATACAATTGATAGCCTAAAGTATATGTCCTACAGACCATATAATTACACGTATCATCTCCGAGATGTGAGGCCCGTGAGACTACGCTTAATTTTAACAAAGCCACGCTCTGTTATCCACAAAGCCACGCTTTATTCTTTCATAAATCACACTCAACATAGAATGCCACATTGCCATTCCTTAATCACACAACTGATTTCTAGAAATGTATAACTCCTGAGCTCCTACGTCTCAGGAATGGGTGTTAAGCTAAGAGAAGTTGCCTTCTCCGCCACCAAGAAAATGACAATTTGGTAGAGATCAATTAATATGATCAGAAATGCAATGTCAGACATTCATCCATACAAGTTCACTCTGGGACTGTACGAAACCAAAGGTGCTGCTATAATAAATGTCTCTATATTATGAGTGACCCAGAGAATGTCAACCAGCAGTCTTTTTGCTATGAAGATCTTCGGTCTTCAATATTCATCATCTTCATCATGTCTTCACTTTCTAATGTATACATTGGTTCATAGTGGTTTTCGGATGGGAATTGCTCAAATCCAACACCAGTTCCTTCGAACTAATCATCGATTAGAAAGATGTTAAATTCATATGTGACTATCAATCATCATTCAATTTAATTAATCTTTTTATTCATTCATAAATATCTCTTAGAGATATATTCATTTAATTATTCCTTTATCTTCTTAACAGTACATGGAATCATTAAGCCTCATTTATCTAATCATTTGGTAAATTTAAAACTTTTTAATAATTCCAAATCAATTCACCTTTTAGTTGGGAAAATATTTCTGAACCATTTATTTGATCTTAATCAAAGATTTCTTATTTTCAAAACGTAACTTTTAGATGGGTCAAAAACGATGTTATTTGAGACATGGTTTACTGCAAACCCAAAACAATTAATTCAAGTATAGAAATTAAAATAATTCTGAATCGTTTATTTAAATCTTTACAAAGATTTCTTAATTCAAAATTCAAAACTTTGATTGAGTTAAAACCATGTTATTTAGGATGTTAATCCAAAATCAATAAACATCAAGTCAGCAGAATCTATCGAAATCATCTAATTCTACTTAATATCAATTTTCGTATTCAACTAGTACTATTGGCGGAATGACGGTGAAATTACTTTTTAAATTAAACGAATAGTAAAAGTTCCCTCTTCGGGCTTTAACACCGAGTGCAAGAAGATTATCTCCACAAAATCCAATTTATTTATATTTAGAAAATTATATCTTTATACTTTAGAAATTTTGACGAGTAAACCAAATTTACTATCCCCTTCGTCGGGCCAAGAAACTGGTTTTCCATACTCAAGCGTAGAACTATCTCTCTGATACCCATAAGGTGGTCAAATTATTTGATCAACTCTAATCATTAAACCTTTAATCATTCTATAAATCTCAAAAATTACCTTTAAAATATTTTACTAATCATTTGAAGATATTTACAAAAGATTTGGAAAAGAACGATTGTGTTTCAAACTATATTTCAAAAGTTATAGAAAAGTGCTACGGGAAGTGTTTTTTAAGCTATATTAATTAAAACAACTATATATCACTTGAAATTTGTTTTTATTACTCAAATTACTTTTAAAACATTTTAAATGATTTATAAGATTTATTCCATATTTTTAAACATTTTAAAAAATAGGTGTCTAAAACATTTGTGACTTTGGCCATCGAACTGCCAAAGCGCGATTTTCCTAAAAAATTATTTGTTAATGTTTCAAAATATATTAAATGAAATCTCAATCATTTTCTTTTGTTTGAAAACCATAGTCATAAGAGTTTGGAAAATTCTTATTGCAAAGAAATCCGACTCCGATTTCATCTTATAAGAGTTCAGAAAATGCTTATTGCAAAGAAATCCAACTCCGATTTCATCCTATAAGAGTTCGGAAAATTCTTACTCCAAACTCAATAATTGTCAAAATTTATCCAAATTTAATTTTAATGTTTATAAAACATTTATAAACCATTTTTCAAACATTACCTAAAATTTTTCCGTATTAAATCTCTTTTCCACTTTTATATCATTTCATAATATTATATTATTATAATATTTGTTTTCCACCTTTTCATATTTTCAAAACCACTAATTGGCTAAATAAACTCCATATCCACATTACATGAATTCATTTCTATTAATTAACCATTTTATTATGATTTCACTTAATGTATCATGCCCAAGCTAGCAACCATATCAACATCCATATAATCAACCATAAAATCATTCAAGTTATCAACCATTCACACAAATCATTAAGAGATTAAATGATCATAATCATATTTGAAATATTTATTGATATTATTTATTATTTAATAAACAATAAGCACTTATGGCTCCACTCCACCAATCTTTTCCGTAGCTTCCTGAATCGATTCGGGCAGTCCTCCGGCGGCACTTCCTCCTCTTTACCTTGCTCCGGAGCTTCCCGATCACCTTCCTTCTTCTTGTAGTGCTCGGCCTAGCTTCTTTGGAGGTGGATGTGCTCGGCCAAAGGAGGAATAGGTGGTGGTCGTGGTTATGTTGAGGAAGAGGAGTGTTTTGAAGTGCTTTTTAGATGGATTTGATATGTATATACACTAGTATTATTTTAATTTCTTTTCTACTAAAATTTCTTCATAAATTTTCTAAGGTGTAAGCCATTAAAAAGCTTTAATAAAGTAGAGGAAGAATATGAAGAAATGAAGAAGTGAAATGGTGTATGTATTTATAGTCAAAATTTAGCAAAATATCTTACATCACTTCCTTCCCATCACATCACTTTCTTATATATTATATAATTATATAATTATTTTTAGTGACATCATTCTTTTATATATATACATATAACTATTCAGTTTATTACATCACTTTCTTATATATATATATATATATATATATATATATATATATATATATATATATATATATATATTATGTCTAATCACATCACTATTTTTTATATGTAATTATTATGTATAGTCACATCGCTTTCTTTTATATATATATATAATTATTATGTATGGTCACATCACTTTTTTTTATATATATAGTTATTATCTATAGTCACATCACTTTAGTTTATATATATATAATTATTATGTATAGTCACATCACTTTCTTTTATATATATAACTATTATATATAGTCACATCATTTTCTTTTATATAAATAAAATTATTATGTCTAGTCACATCACTTTTTTTAATTAAATGTAATTTATTTCTAAGTGTATTGTTATCTAGTTAATTAATTCTTGTATATGTGTATATATAGTGTACAAAGATGAACAACGTTCCCAACAAATTTTTGGCGTCGAAAGGTTGAAATTTCGAAAAATGTTCTTCGGTCTATGAACTATTTAATTTGGTACGCAAATTTGGAAAAAAATTTCACCATCATTATTACTTAATTAAATGAGTTTATTTTCATTATAAAACTTAAATGTTGAATGTTTAAAATTAATTAAATATTCACTAAACAAAGCAGTGAAATTCCAAGTCGTTACAGCATGTCATAGTATAACTGTAGAAAAATATACTGGGGTCGCAAAACATTTGCACCCCTACCAATAGCACCAGCCTACCTCTTCCTAGATAGTATTGAATATGATCATCCCCCAGTTGCGATCAATAACCGTACTAGGCCCAAAGCATACATCAGAAGGAATAATATTGATTTCGATCAGGGATGATCATATCATGGGTGCGACCACATAGCTCTGCCACATCTCCCATGTTTCACTCATTCCTGGGTTGTGAAGCTCGAGGCTACGATTACCTTTTATATCGCAAATCCCACTTGGAATGCTAACACAACCCTCTAGGCAACAATAAAATGTTTGCATTCATTCAAGCAAATTGTTTAGGATATGAATAAACCGAAAGCACTACTACTACATCCTTGGGATTAGTAGTAAGCAGCCCTTTCCCTTCAAAGCACTCCATCTTCGATTCCATCATCTTAAAGATGTTTCAAATTTGAACGCACATGTTGGTTCAAATTGGTTTTTGGATAACTCAGGCTTATCCAGTATCGACCTCTCCAAACCAACAATCGATAAATTTCAAAAACTGGTCAAGTTATCGACAGTGGATAAACCACTATCTAGGTGTTAGTATAGTTTTCCATATCAAAACTATGCCATCCTATACTTATCACTACTTTTCGATAATAAATAATACTATTCCTTTATTAACAATGAAGTCTGATAAGGAAAACAATCTTTTCCTCGACGTACATTATTACTTCTCAAGACAAAGCCAAGTTTCCATATCTCGGAATTTGGTGTTAGGTATACAATGAAGTATCTTCCATATACTTAATTAATCATGACCCATTTATCGAAGTTCATTCTCTTATACTAATCATGTTTATGATATTTTGACTTCTCTAACCCTTACCCAGAAACTCTGGCTCTAGATCTCACAAATAGAGGAAAGTCTACTCATCTGCTTTTAGTGCAAAATAGAAGATGACTTACTTTCCACAAATGTGTCGACATTTTAGCACCGCTTATCATGTTTTTTTGATGTTACTTAATGGCATATACAAAGAGATTCTATGGATTTAAAACATCCTTTTAAAAGATAATTTCTTTTAAAGTAAAACCTACCTTTGAAAAAAGTGCTTAAAATTTTTAACGTCTTATTTAAATAATTAAATAAATTTTTGAAAATATTTTTTGAAATTTCAAACTTCCCCTTTTATACTGGTAAACCTGTTTAAAAGACTTTGGAAAATATCTAAAGAAACTCTTTTTAGTTTACACAAAAATAATCTTTTTACAAACTGCATCCACAATGACTATCACTATATAGATTATAACTTTTAAAAATTGTTTTGTAAATCAAAAAAGATTTAAACCCTTTATTTTGGTATTTAAACCGCTTAAATAACTTTATAACAATATTTTGAAAACAAAAGTTAAGTTTGTAAAATCTTTTAAAAACATTCTTAGAAAATGAAGTAGTAAAAAAGTTTAATGGAAACACGGGATTTCGATGTCGAAATAAAATCTAGTTCAAGTTCGTTAACTATACCAAGCAACATTCACATTTATACACATAAGCTCATATATATAGAAATGTAGACAACATCATAAGGCAAGAAAATTATCGCTTGCAAAACATTATATATGCTCTTTGAAGTCTGTTGTAGCAAACTATTGGCTATGAACACTTCGACTTCATCAAGTCCTCAGCAAATTATCACATATGCCATCCGTTTTCAAGTGGGAACCAAACCAAACAATAATCATTCCAAACACTTATAAACATAATTAATTAACCAAGATTATTATAAAAAATAGTGAAGTCTAAAACTTGATTTTTAAAGTGAGCTTTACTCACCTAAATCAACACGAACTTTAACCGAAATACCACAACTTTTTAATCGACACATGGACTGAAACGACCCTGACTCGACCTTTGAAAATCGATACCGAAAACATCATCCGTATTCAAATGACGCAGATTCAAACGTCGAATCTAGTTCGCCAGAGCTTATAACACATTAAGTACAACAACATAGCGGAAGAAAACGAATAACTTTTATTGATATACAACATTTTACACAACACATTGATACAAATGATATCAACAATATCAGAGACAAGATACAACTGCAGAAAGACAACACCAGCAGCGGAGCAATATCGCTAATCTGATCTTCCAAAGGATATAAAGAAAGATAAAATCCAACTGCATTCCAATCTAGTAGTCCAAAGAACTTTAAAGCAAAGATAGCTCTCCCCATCAAGTTGACTTAAGCAAAGTCAGACGTAATGCTGAATAGAAGCAAATGCCATCGCCAAATCCAAATGGCTTCAAAGACCAAAGACTTCGAAAGCTATCGAATCTACACCTACTATTTGATTATCTGAAAATCCCAACTCTAGGCTGCCCGTGTGGAAATTTATAGGCACCTAGAGTTTAGGAAAGGAACAATAAACTCCAGGTCAGACATGGGATTGGTGTGAGCAAACGAAAACAGTTTTTGAACAATAAAACAACAAAAGAATTTAAAATTGAAATCCGCAATGCTTTTTGGAAAATGAAACTACCATATGGCATCCCTGCACACAAACAATGCATGCGCACAATTGGAGGAGATTTCTCCTTATGATAGTCAAACATGCTTGATACGTAAAATTCTTTTGATATTATAATTAGTGCATAGTGCAGAAAACATTTGCAAGTATAATATAAATCTTAGCCAGCATACGTAGCATTATAGTACATCTACTATAGCTACCATATTAGATGGTAGGTTCTACAACTAAAACCATACAAGGTGCGTATTGGTGATTGGATTTCCAACAAATGGTCGGGCTAAAGAACTTCCTGGGACACATAGGTACACCTCTGGAGGGACGCCCTGAGAACTTAACCAACTCTCTGCCAACACAAGGCTGGGTTACCTCTGTAACTAGGTAACTGCTACACAAGTTTGCCATCCCCCAATCGTTACCGACCTTTACCCGAGAGCTCTCAACACCAACAACCACAAAGTAATAAATTTGCAGTAGCCACATAGGTTAAATATCTGGGCTCCATACAAATGTACCACCTCTTTCCTAAAGGAAATGGGCATACCCTTAGGGGGCACTACCCCCAAATAACCTTGCCGCAACCTTCATGTTTCGACCATTCCGGTTTGTGAGGTCCGACGAAGACTTACCCATAAAGCTACGCTTTACACAAACGCGCTATGATCAACAAATGATCAGCCGCACTTCGTTTGCCACATTACCAAATTGGGAATGTATCACTAGTAACCATCAACTACATAACCTCTGAGCTCGTATGTCTCAGAGAAGGGTGTTAAGCTAAGAGAATAAATTCTCTGCCACCAAACAGAAATGTATTTGATAGAAACCAGCTTTAGATCTCAAAGTGTAATGTCAGACACACATTCATACAAGTCTGCTCCGGGTTTAAACAGAATTGAAGGCACTTCAAAGAAGCCATTGCAATCTAGGTATTCACAATACCAATTGGAATCCCCATCACATATGGAGATCTCTATACCGACGTGACTCGATGCAAAGACATTCGACGGGTAATCCTTTCGTTCTCGAAAATACCGGTCTTCACCACCAGTCTTCAAATGCTATCCATTTACGTCGTATCATTATTCGGAATGGGTGGTTATATGACACAAAGTCCTCTCTCGGCTAAACCGAATAATGAACGCAATATTTTAAAAACATACGAATATATAGGATCTTAGTTAAGTCACAACTTTAAAGCACAAAACCTTTCTTCAAATAGTTTAAACAAATTACCGTTTTCAAATCTTTAAACAAAAAGATTCACTTCACAAAGATTACCCATCTTTCATAAAGATTCATTCGTAGTTTTTCAAAGCTATTCCAATTCCAAATCTTTTATACAAAAGATACACCTTTAAGATCTACTTCAATTCGAAAAAAAAATTCACCAATTTTCCACAAAGATTCATCTATAGCTTTCAAAATAATACCATTTCAAATTTGAAACCCTTTCCAACAAAAATTGGAAATCCTTTCTTTATTTGAAAGCTATTATCATTTGAAAACAAATACATTTTGTTTCCGAAAAATCTATACAAGTTATAGCCTTGAAAAGTATAAATCAGAGAATCAACAAACTGCCGCATTATCGACTAGTTCTAATTTGAATTTCAATTCCCAAACAATTTATTTAAAATAGTTTGAAATACAGATATTATATAAACCTTTGAAACCATGATTTTCCAAAAATAATTTCAAATAATATTTAACAAGATATAGTTTATTCAAAACTAAATTTCAATTTCAAAACTTCCCTTTCAAAGGCTTTTCATATTCAATTCAATTCCATTTCCAATACCATTTGGATTCAAACTTCAACTTTTAAACAAAATAATACTTAGATTTCAAAATATCTGTGACTTAACCGATTTCCTCATGAAATCCATATTTGTGTGGGTGTGGTGTAGTCCAGGGGTTTTGCACACAACAATACAATATCATCAATCATTACAAATCCAAACACAGCAATATCGAACATTTACCTTCATCCACAGATTCATAGATAAATAATATATAAATTCATCACAGATAAATAAATTACATTCACCACAGCTCAAATCAAAATAATTCATATCACACAGACATCAGGGATATTAAACAATTCGGGGCACTCAATACAATCCAAACATCCATAATAAGGTTAATTAATCATCTGATTAATTGAAACCAGATTAATCACTAACCCAGGTTAATTAACATTAATTAATTACAAATTATTTTAATTAATTAACCTTTAGTAATAAACTAATTAACCTTTAATTTATTAATTAATTATCCTTAATTAATAAATCAATTAACCTTTAGTCATTAATAATTAACCCTTAATTATGTAATTATTCTTTAATTAATTATCCTTAATTAATTTCATTAATTAATTAATTAATTACCATTTAATTAAATATCCTTAATTAATTACAATAAGTGATTATCCTTAATTACTTATATTAACAAAACACAATTCAATTATATTGAGTAATTACCTTTTAATCACTTGATTGATCAACTTAAATTATTAATTAATTACTTTTAATTAAGTAGTTATCTTTGAGTAATTAATTACCTTTAATTACTTATATTAATTAATCTTAATTAATTAATTATCCTTTATTGTAATCACACAAAATAATTATCCCTTAATTACATAATAATCTTTTATTATTAATTAATTATACTCAATTAATCTTATTAAGTAATTATCCTTTAATTACTCATCTTTAATTACTTAACTCATGGTTAATAAATCCTTAATTAATACTTAACTAACTTTTAAATTAAGTAATTATCATTGAATTTTACATCAACGTAACCTATTTATCTCAATTAATCACTTAATTGCATTCAAGACTATTTAATAACTTTTTAAATTAATTATCATTAACACATGGATTAACTAAAGACATTTAAGTGAATCAATAATTGAAAAAAAATCTTTAATTAACTATATAATTACAATACTAAATTTATTTAAAATAGACTTTAAAATAAAAGTTATATATATATATAACATTTTTAAAACTGAATTAATTTGAAATAATTTCTTCAAAAACGTAACTACTCCAAATTAGAATAAAGCATTTGTTATTCAAAAAAATTAACAAGAAAGTGTTTAAACTTGTTATAAATTTAATTTTGGAAAAAACCTTGTTTTATATAAGAACAAAAACTGTTTTCACAGCAACTTGAGACTACTTCGAGTCTTCACCCGAGTCAAATGCCTACTTCCTCGAGACCCTCTTCGAGTTACTTTTTAACTTTTGATTTAAAAAATTTAAACATGTTATATGTTAACCACCACGAACCTACTCGAGAACATCCCCGAGCCAACATCCCAACTACCCGAGCATGACTTCGAGACAAAACCCATCTTCTCAACCCTAGCACCCAGATGTTCATGTGCACATGCACGATCACCAGAGTGACTTTCGACCATCACAGTGGCCTTCGACACACCCCCGATGACCTGCCTAATCACCATAACCACCCAGATCCTCGACACATCTATGAAATTAAATTCGAACATGGTTGAACAAAACTGGAACCCACAGATCAACCTAAAAACGTCTCGATGCCGACGATCTGACCACCTGGAACCCTGCCACTCTGGCCAAAGCAACGTCAGACTACCCTCTTTCAATTCCCCCGGGTCCGATCACCACAATTGCCTCAATGACGATGAATTTTCCCCCATAAACTTTATCGACCAAACTAGGTTACTAAATCCTAAATCTATATCTAACATCACCCATGATCATCTAAAAATTCTCCACCTGTTTTTCCCAAGTTCCCCGATACTTCAGCGTTCTCCAGCTCCAACCCTGACGATTCCAGACCACGCGATCACCAATATTTACCCGTTCATCTTAGAAATTCTCGACATCTACTTGCTTAAAAATCATGAGACCTTGATCTAAAATCATTATTTTGTAAGACAAACATGATTATGTAACCAGATCTCAAAGTTAAAATGTTTGATTTTTTTGATATATAATGATTTTACTGTGAATTATTGTTTCCAAAATATTTACTTAATATTTTTACCAAATAGTGTTTTTAGAAATAACTTTACATTGTCATAAACAATTTTTGTTAGGAATCATAGTATGAAATGATCTAAACATGAAGACATGAATTTTTGTTGATGAAATGGTAGAATGTAAGTGTTTAAAACAAATGGATTTACATGCATAACACAGTCATGCATACATTCGTTCACACACATATATCCGTATATACTTGCAGACATAATTATTTTTCCACAACATTTCCAAATTATCATCATCACAGGCATAAGAATCAAGAAGATTGGGTTTTAAAAATAAAGTTTGCTCACCTTGGAAATGAAGACAGAGGACGAACATTTTATTTTAGATCTGGAAACTTTTGCATTTAATTGATCTGCTATCTTGATTGTAGTTACATTCTTTTGATTCTTCAACTGAACTTGGTTTTGATTTCTTTTTCTTACTTTTGTTTTGGTTCCAGGTTGACGACTTTGAAATTGGTTGAAGCTTTTGTTTTCCAGGCTTCAAATGACTTGAAAAACTATTGTTTGATTTTAATTGAATCTTGAAGCTTGCTTGTTGATGATGTTTGAGTTGCTTCAGGTTGATGTTGTTGAACTAGTCTTAGGTTTGAAGATGCTTTTGGTTAAAATTTCTCATATTTTGATTTTATTAGAAACAAAGATGAAAGTATATTGGGAAATGAAGCTGATTATTTTCTTTCTTACGCATGTTAATATGATTTTCAAATTGAGAGAAATTTTTATTTTGCCACTTGTCTACTTTAATTACACTTGTTCAAACTCATGTTTATTTTCTTCACATTTGTTAAAAATGAGTAATTTTATGTCTAAATCCTCCACTTAAACAAATTTAAAAATTATGTTTAAACCCTTATGTTAAAAATTTACACTTTGTACATTTAAAAATCATGTTTTTATAAATTTGGTTTTATACTTATTATGTTTTAAATGTTATATACTTTTAAATACAAACCTTTTCATTAATCGTGTTTTAATTAAAAATATTTAATCTATATATATTTACCTTTATAACTATTTTCATAACCTTAAGAAAATGACTTGAAATCAAATTATACATAACTAATAAATAATCGTATATTCATATATATATATAGTTGTTTCTTCAAACATAAATCTTTAAATCCAATTTTTATTTCCAATATATTTATTTTTTCAAGATATTTATTACTGAATTCCAAATCCAAAATTCTATTTGAAAATATACTTCCATATACATAAATAAACACATATTTTTATTTATTCTATAAATTTTCTAAATTAATTCACCATTAAATCCATAAATTAATTCAAAAAATTAAATTAAGTACCCAATTAAATTTGACTTTAAAACAGGAATGTTATAGATTCTCCCCTTTAAGAAAAATTCATCCTTTAAATTTGCTAGACAGGGAGACAACCAAAGAACAGATGGAGAATGTTTTACCATATTAAACTGAATATTTATTCTGCATTTGGCTTACTAAATCAGAATATCATCAATAATTATGGAAACGAACTCATTCAACACTTTACGAAACACTCAGGTCGTCAGATCTACGGAATATGCAGTGGCATTGGTTAGTCCGAAGGGATAACTAGCCACTCATAGAATATATCTGGACCCAACAAAACAAACAGTGGATACTCAGTCTAGGTTGGAATATCCCAAAGTATTCACCAACTTGTCCCTCTTCAGACTTTGATCTTCACAAGAAATCACAAAAAAATTTCAAACTTTGGTTTTGACCGAAATCGTTCTATTGATACCATCCAATTTAACTTTATATTTGTTAATCAATTTATTTCAAATAGAATTTCAAATTCATTAAAGTTAAAACGAACTGATGGTTAGAATAGGAATTTAGAATCTTTTCTACAACAATTTGCAGGGCCATCACCACACCAAAGCTTCTCCCTCGAGCTGCCATGATGCAATCAAAGAATTTGAAATCGGATGATGAATCAAAAGAGATTGACAAAGAAAGTTATTTCCGTCGTTGCAGGGTATCGACCATTTGTAGTGGTACTTCCCTGTCCCCTATCTCGTCCTCTTTTTGCACTCATACTCACTATTAGTGGACAGTAAGAGAATTTACTGAGGCGTACAGACGGATATCTTAGGGATATACTAATTCTAGGGCATTTATAACCATATCTCTAATGAGTCATCTAATGTGTTATACTCCTGAGCTAAAGTTCTTTTTATCCAACCTTCAGCTCTGATACCAAATGAAACGACCCTGACTTGCCCTTTGAAAATCGACGCCGAATACATCACCTGTATTCAAATGCCGTAGATTCAGACGTCGAATCCGGTTCGTCGGAGCTTATAACACATTAAGCACAACAACATAGCTGAAGGAAACGAATAACTTTTATTGATATACAACATTTTACACAACATAGTGATACAAATGATATCAACAATATCAGAGACAAGATACAACTGCGGAAAGACAACACCTGCAGCGGAACAATATCACTAATCTTATCTTCCAAAGGATAGAAAGAAAGATAGAATCCAACTGCATTCCAATCCAGTACTCCTACGAACTCCGAAGCAAAGATAGCTCGAATCCCCATCAAGTTGACATAAGCAAAGTCAGACATAATGCCGAAGAGAAGCAAATGCCATTGCCAAATTCAAACGGCTTCAAAGACCAAAGACTTCGAAGGCTATCGAATCTACGCCTACTATTTGATTAACTGAAAATCCCAACTCTAGGCTGCCCGCGTGGAAAATTATGGGCACCCAGAGTTTAGGAAGGGAACATTAAACTCCAGGTCAGTCATAGGACTGGTGAGCATATGAAAATAGTTTTTGAACAAAAACAAACAACAAAAAATTTAAAATCGAAATCCGCAATGCTTTTGGAAAATGAAACTACCATAAGGCCTCCCGCACACACACAATGCAAGCGCACAATTAGAGGAGATTTCTCCTTATGATAGTCAAACATACCCGATACGTAAAATCCTTTTGATATTATTATTAGTGCATAGTACAGAAAACATTTGCAAGTATAATATAAATCTTAGCCAGCATACGAACCATTATAGTATGCTTACTATAGCTACCATATTAGATGGCAGGTTCTACAACTAAAACCGTGCAAGGCACGTATTGGTGATTGGATTTCCAACAAATGGTTAGGCTAAGGAACTTCCTGGGCCACATGGGTACGCCTCTGGAGGGATACCACGAGAACTTAACCAGCTCTCTGCCAACACAAGGCC
The DNA here is from genome assembly GCA_030765085.1 of Allium cepa. Classification (NCBI taxonomy): domain Eukaryota; kingdom Viridiplantae; phylum Streptophyta; class Magnoliopsida; order Asparagales; family Amaryllidaceae; genus Allium; species Allium cepa. Next base: position 294,370,589 of record CM060929.1, read on the forward strand.
GGGTTACCTCTGTAACTAGGTAACTACTACACCAGTATGCCATCCCTCGGTTGTTACCGACCTTTATCTGAGAGCTGTCAACACCAACAACCATAAAGTAATAAATTTGCAGTAATCACATAGGTTAAATATCTGGGCTCCATACCATAATATCACTCCTTTCCATAAGGAAATGGACATACCCTCAGGGGGCGCTACCCCAAATAACCTTGCCGCATCCTTCCTGTTTCGACCATTCTGGTTGGTGTGGTCCGACGAAGTCTCATCCACAAAGCTATGCTTTATACAAAAGCCATGCTTTAATCAACAAATGATATGCAGCACTTCATATGCCATATTACCAAATTGAGAATGTATCACTAGTAACCAACAACTACATAACCTTTGGGCTCGTACGTCTCAGAGAAAGATGTTAAGCTAAGAGGATAAATTCTCCAGCACCAAACAGAAATGTATTTGATAGAAACCAGCTTTACATCTCAAAGTGTAATAGCAGACACACATCTATACAAGTTTGTTCCGGGTTCGAACAGAAACGAAGGCACTTCAAAGAAGCCCTTGCAATCTGGGTATTCACAATCCCGATCGGACTCCCCATCACACATGGAGATCTTTATACTGTCACGACTCAGTGCATAGACATTCGACGGGTAATCCTTTCGTTCTCGAAAATACTCGGCCTTCACCACCAGTCTTCAAATGCTATCCATTTACGTAATATCTTTATACATAATGGGTTATCTGATACAAAGTCATCTCCCGGCTAAACTGAATAATGAGTGCAATACTTTAAAAACATATGGATATATGGGATGTTAAGTCACAACTTTAAAGCCCAAAACCTTTCTTCAAACGGTTGAAAAAAATTAGCATTTTCACATCTTTAAACAAAAAGATTCACTTCACAAAGTTTACCCATCTTTCACAAAGATTCATTCATAGTTTTTCAAAGCTATTCCAATTCCAAATATTTTATACAAAAGATACACCTTTAAGATCTGCTTCAATTCGACGACAAAATTCACCGATTTCCCACAAAGATTCATCTATAGCTTTCAAAACAATTACATTTCAAATTTGAAACCCTTTCAACAAAAACTAGAAATCCTTTCTTTATTTGAAAGCTATTATCATTTGAAAACAAATATTTTTTGTTTCGGAAAAATCTATACAATTTATAGCCTTGAAAAGTATAAACCAGAGAATCAACGAGCTGTCATATTATCGGCAAGTTCTAATTTGAATTTAAATTCCCTAACAATTTATTTAAAGTAGTTTTAAATACGGATATTGTATAAATCTTTCAAACCATGATTTTCAAAAATAATTTCAAATAATATTTAACAAGATATTGTTTATTCAAAACTAAATTTCAGTTTCAAAACTTCCCTTTCAAAGGCTTTTCATATTCAAATCAATTCCATTTCCAAAACCATTTAGATTCAAACTTCAACTTTTAAACAAAATAATACTTAGTTTTCGAAATATCTGTGACTTAACTGATTTCCTTGGGAAATCCATATTTGTGTGGGTGTGGTGTAGTCGAGGGGCTTTACACACCATAATACAATATCATCAATCATCACAAATCCAAACACAGCAATATCGATAAGCGGTATAATCCTGTAATGCTTATCTTCATCCATAGATTCACAGATAAATAATAGTGGAAATTAGCTACAAGGGCCTCTTTAGCAAGTGCACACAACTGAAATAATTACTTTTAAGGACAAAATGCAAAAAATTAGTTTCTAAGGCCTAAAAACCTATGAAATTATGTCCTTGAAAGTAATTGGACTGCTGACTTTGTCCTTAAAAGTAATTATTCTTTTGACATTGGCCTTGAAATTTATTCTTGTGGATGTGTGTCCTAGAAACTAATTGGACTGCAAAGAATGTCCTTCTAGTGAAATGCCCCTAAATAATATATAAATTCATCACAGATAAATAAATTACATTCATCACAGCTCAAATCAAAATAATTCATATCACACGGAGCATCACACATCAGGGATATTAAACAATTTAGAGCACTCAATACAATCCAAACATCCATAAGTAAGGTTAATTAATCATCTAATTAATTGAAACCAGATTAATCACTAACCCAGGTTAATTAACATTAATTAATTACAAATTATTTTAATCAATTAACCTTTAATAATAAATTAGTTAACCTTTAATTTATTAATTAATTATCCTTAGTTAATAGATCAATTAACCTTTAATCATTAAATAATTAGCCCTTAATTATTTAATTATTTTTTAATTAATTATCCTTAATTTATTTCACTAATTAATTAATTAACCTTTAATTAATTACCATTTAATTAATTATCATTAATTAACTACAATAAATTATTATCCTTAATTACTTATACAATAAATCAGAATTTAATTATATTGAGTAATTACCTTTTAATCACTTGATTAATCAACTTAAATCATTAATTAATTACTTTTAATTAAATAATTATCTTTAAGTAATTAATTATCTTTAATTACTTGTATTAATTAATCTTAATTTAATTGATTATCCTTTATTGTAATTACACAGAGTAATTATCCCTTAATTATATAATAACCTTTTATTAATTACATTAAGTAATTATACTCAGTTAATCTTATTAAGTAAGTATCCTTTAATTACTCATCTTTAATTACTTAACTCATGATTAATAAATCCTTAATTAATACTTAATTAACTTTCAAATTAAGTAATTATCATTAAATTTTACATCAACATAACCCACTTATCTCAATTAATCACTTAATTACATTCAAGATTATTTGATGACTTTTTAAATTAATTATCATTAACACATGGATTAACTAAAGACATTTAAGTAAATCAATAATTGAAAACATATTTTTAATTATCTATATAATTACAATACCAAATTTATTTAAAATAGACTTAAAATAAAAGTTATATATATATATAAACATTTTTAAAACTGAGTTAATTTGAAATAATTTCGTTAAAAACTTAACTACTCCGAAATTAGAATAAAGCATTTATTATTCAAAAGAAACAAAAAAGTGTTTAGACTTCTTTTAAATTTAATTTTGGAAAAAACTTGTTTATATAAGAACAAACTATTTTCACACCAACTTGAGACTACTCCGGTTCTTCACCCGCATCAAATACCTACTTCCTGGAGACCCTCTTCGAGTTACTTTTTTCCTTTTTAAACTTTTGATTTAAAAATTTTAAATCTATTATATGTTAACCACCACGAACCTACTCGAGAACATCCCTAAGCTAAGTTCCCAAATACCCGAGCATGACTTCGAGACAAAACCCATGCTCTCAACCCTGACACCAAAATGTTTATATGCACGTGCATGATCGCCAGAGCGACTTCTGACAATCACCATGGCCTTCGACACACCCCCGATGACCTCCCTGATCACCATAACCACATAGATCCTCGACATATCTATGAAATCATACTCGAACATAGTTGAACAAAACTGGAACTACTAACCAACCAAAAAACGTCTCGACGCCGACGATTTGACCACCTGGAACCCTGCTACTCTGGCTAAAGCAACGTCAGACTCCCCTCTTTGAATTCCCCCGGGTCCAATCACCACAATTGCCTCAATGACGACGAATTTCCCTCATAAACTTTGTCGACCAAACTGGGTTGCTAAACCCTAAATCTATGTCGAACATCACCCACGATCGTCTAAAAATTCTCCACCTATTTTCCCAAGTTCCCGGATACTCCAGCCTTCTCCAGTTCCAACCCCGACGATTCCAGACCACACGATCACCAGTATTTACCCAAAATACCATTTGCGTTCATCTTAGAAATTCTCGACATCTACTTGCTTAAAAATCACGAGACCTTGATCTAAAATCATTATTTTGTAATACAAACATGATTATGTAACAAGATCTCAAAGTTAAAATGTTTGATTTTTCTGATATGTAATGATTTTACTGTGAATTATTGTTTTCAAAATATTTACTTTATATTTTTACCCAATAAAATTTTACAAATAACTTTACATTATCATAAACAATTTCTTTTAGGAGTCATAATTTGAAATGATTTAAACATGAAGACATGAATTTTTCTTGATGAAATGGTAGCCTGTAAGTGTTTTAAACAGAGGGATTTACATGCATAACACATTCATGCATACATTCATTCACACACATATGTCTGTATATATTTGCAGATATAATTATTTTTCTACAACATTTCCGAATTATCATCATCACAAGAATAAGAATCAAGAAGATTGGGTTTTAAAAATAAAGTTTGCTCAACTTGGAAATGAAGAAAGAGGACAGACTTTTTTTTAGATCTGGAAACTTTTCCATTTAATTGATCTGCTATCTTGATTGTAATTACATTCTTTTGATTCTTCAACTGAACTTGGCTTTGATCTTCTTTTTCTTACTTTTGTTTTGGTTCTAGGTTGAAGACTTTGAAACTGGTTGAAGCTTTTATTTTCCAGGCTTGAAATGATTTGAAAAACTGTTGTTTGATTTTAATTGAATCCTGAAGCTTGCTTATTGATGATGTTTGAGTTGCTTAAGGCTGATGTTGTTGAACTGGTCATAGGTTTGAAGATGCTTTTGATTAAAATTTCTCAGAATTTGATTTTATTAGAAACAAAGATGAAAGTATATTGAGAAATAAAGCTTGGTTATTTTCTTTCTTATGCATGTTAATTTGATTTTCAAATTAAGAGAAATTTTTATTTTGACACTTGTCTACATTAATTACAGTTGCTCAAACTCATGTTTATTTTCTTCACATTTGTCAAAAATGAGTAATTTTATGTCTAAATCCTCCACCTAAATAAATTTAAAAATTATGTTTAAACCCTTATATTAATAAATTTACACTTTGTACATTTAAGAATCATGTTTTTATAAATATGCTTTTATTGTTATTATGTTTTAAATGTTGTATACTTTAAATACAAACCTTTTCATTAATCTTATTTTAATTAAAAATATTTAATCTATATATATATTTAACTTTATAACTATTTTCATAACCTTAAGAAAATGATTTGAAACCAAATTATACGTAACTAATAAATAATCGTATATTCATATATATATATATATATATATATATATATATATATATATAGTGGTTTCCTGAAACATAGAATTTTAAATCCAATTTTTATTTCCTACATATTTATTTTTTTCAAGATATTCATTATTGAATTCCAAGTCCGAAATTCTATTTAAAAATCTACTTCCATATATACAAATAAACACATATTTTTATTTATTCTGGAAATTTTGTAAATTAATTCATCATTAAATCAACAATTTGATTCCAAAAATTAAATTAATTACCCATTTAAATTTGACTTAAAAACAGGAATGTTACATGAACCTAGCTTTCTTTTTATAGAATTTGCTTTTCAAGACCCTCGGGAGGCAAATAGGGCTCAGCTATAAGAGAAAATAGGATTTTGGGTTGGATTTTTATGAATAAATTTTGTAGAGAGGAGTAGAGATGGTTTTGGCAACTTGTTTAAGGATTTAACAGTGAAAAAGAAGAGAATTTTAATTTAAATTCTTTTGAGAAACCATGTTAGAAGTAGAGAAGATAATAGCATAGGAAGGAAGAAAGTAAGAATTAGAAAATGGAAAGAAATGAAGAAAAATGAGAAATGAAAAGGTATAATTGTTTTTATAGAAAATAGAGATAGGAATTTACTAAAATACCAATCTTACTAAAATATCAAACACCCTTCACCAAAATGGTGACATATCATCCCCCCTCCCCTCTTCCTTGCAACACACGTGCCCCTCTCACTCTACCATCATTTCATCTCGTTTGAAATGTACTTAGTGTCTTATCTTTTTTGCCATTTTCTTTTTAAATTTAAAAAGAAAAGTCAAATTCCACTATATTAACTTAAGTATATATTTTAACATATTTTAACCTAATCACTTCAATAGCCTAAAGCATGTGTTATTCTTATATATGTGTACATATATACTCTAGTGTATGCAACATGTTCTGACAACTTTTGAATGATGAAAAGTCGAAAATCCGAAAAACTATTTTCGATCACATTTTTGATTTTTCACCGAACTAACTATTTTTGTAAACCAAATTTTAAAACAACTTTACCATTATTAGTTATTACTTAAAAGAGGTCTTTCTGTATTATAAAATCCGTTATTTAATTATTTGAAAATGTATCAAATATCCTTATTTGAAGTGACTAAATTACAGGTCGTTGCATTATATTTCGTCAATCTCTAAGTTGAAACATATAAGTCCTTTGACTTTATTAGTATGTGCCCATCTTGGATTTCTAACCTTGAGTTTTTTCAACAAGTCATAGCGTCACGGACAATAGATAACTCCTTATCGATTGTATCATATACAACTCCTAACCCATGGTAGCATTTTCTGATTTCACTTCGACCTTGAGTTTTTCTCAACGGGTCGAAGTGTTGAGTCGAAGTGAATTATTCACTTGTACCTAAATATCGCAACAGCCTGAGTATAGTATATGTACCACGAGTTTGGTCAATAAATACATATAGTTAGCTTACCTTTCCTATTCAATATATTAATAATACAACATATAATATATCTATCTTGAGTTTGCTCAATAACCAAGGAGTATGCAAGTACTGTATATATATATAGGACAACATTATACTCAAGATTCACAATCTTCAATATATTATATTGAGTGATATCAACTTATGAAATAATGTATTTCTATTGAAATACTTTCGTGATTTAAGTGTTTAACACATCAGAAATCATGGTATACATATATTTGCGTATGCATTTATTCCTTAATTCTATTTAGATTTATTAATGCTCCACCTTTAATTTATATATTCATATTCTATAAGTTTTATTATTATTTAACTTTTATATTTCATATTACTTATATAATTGTCTTATGTGTAATATTAATTAATTAAAACTTATTTAATTAATTTTAAGTATTAAAATTTTAAGTATTATCTTAATATAACCTTTATATTAAATATTTATTATACACTATAACCTTTATAGTATGACACATACATCACATATATACATATATTATTTAATCAATTAATCTTTTAGTTAATTTATTTAATTTTTCAATTTTAATTAAATTTATATTAATTTTGAAATTCATTTTATATACATACATGCATTCTTATGTTATCTTAAACATTTAAAATATCACAACATATATCAAAATATATAATACATGTATATATTTTTCATTAATTAAATTAATTAATTTATATATTTTATTATGCTAATTGTTTGTACCAAAATTGGGCACAACACTCTTCGGATGTAATTGAAGAGATTAAAATGAAGAAATTAAATGAAAAAAGAGGCTAATCTAACAATCACACTAATAAAATGAAATAGAAATACAAAGAGATAAGAATTTATAGTGGTTCGACATTGGAGCCTACATCCACTTTGAATAGTTTTTCTATTTATTGATGATTGACAACAAATTACGTAGTACAAATCACTTGCTCTCAAATTACAATAGAGATGCAGCAGAGTAACGGCGTAGAAGCAACACAATGGTCCTTTCTCTATAGGCGTAGGGGTGCTATTTATGGGTGTAGATTTGGAAATATCTTCATCAAAGCTCGAAATAGCTCTTCTCACTCGCGGGTTGTAACGACCCAGAATTTTTAGAAATTAAAATTTGAATATTTAATTAATTTTAAATATTAATTAGTGAATTTATAAGTCAAATAAATTTTTATTTGAATTTTTGGATTTAATTGAATAATTAAATCGATAATTTAATATGTGAAATTATGGAAATAATTGAAAATATAGTTAAATATGATTGAAAATGATTTGTAAAATTTTATTTTATCATGTTGGAGTTAGAATGATATTTTAGAACTTTTAAAATCGAATTAAAAGTTAATTTGTGAAAATTGAATATTTTAATATTTAATAATCGACTGTAAAATAGTCAATTTTTGAACAGTCTCAGAATTGAACGAAACTAGTTCCATTGGATCCGTAATAGTTAGTTATTACCGGATTTCAATTTTCGTGTCAATCGGAGCTATCGTTTGATCGTGGCAGCTCGAAACGCATCGAATTATTTTTAATCTAAATTTGGCGAGTCAAAATAGCCATTTTTCAAAAAGTCTCGGATTTCGACGAAACCAGTTTCATCGGATCCGTAATGTGATATTATTGTAAGGTTTCAAATTTCAAGTCAATTGGATTTACCGTTTGTCCGGTACAAATTAAAACGCCTAGAAATCGATTTAAATCGGTTTAATTTAAATTGAGCGTTTACAGCCATAACTCGCACAGATGTCCGAATTAGCTTCCGAAACCTGTTCCATTGTGTCCGGAACGCGGGATAAACCTCAGGTACGCTGGTTACGACGTCTAAATCGGAGTTCGGAATTTCCGGGATGAATAGTATTTACGCTAGCTTTTTCTATAAATACACCATCATCTTCATAAATTAAAAAAAATATACAAACCCTAACCCTAAAGCTAGTAGCCGCCAGTTTCATAATCAAGGGCTGAAACTTAATCTTCTTCATCCTCTAATTTCTCAAAATCCAAGCAATATTTTCAAAAACTTTCTGAAGCAAAGATGAAGAGCACGAGATGAGCTTTCAATCCATGCGGAGTTGATGAGTTTTGGAGCAACGATGGGGGGGGGGGGGGTAAGTGTGGCCGTTGGTCACGACTTGTGCACGCGGTTCAAGGCCTATCTCAGGGCCGAGCCTGGCATGGTGGGGGCCGAGTGTAGTGGAGAGGTGGGGCTTCGCAACGGCGCTTCCTGATCGCGTTTTCGTTGAGAGATGAGATCCAATTTTTAAACCCTAGATTGTATTATGGGTTCGGCCTAAAACTTGGCAACCTGGAGATGAACGTGATTTGGGAAGAAAGGGGGAACGGCTGTGATGAGGGGGTTTGGATCCAAGGGCTCTGGTGTGATGTAGGTTTAGATTATTAAAGGAAATGTTGTTTTAAATATAGTTTAAATCGTGCAATCTTGTAAAATTAATAACTTTTTCATACGAGGTCGAAAAAATGCAAACTCAGTTGCGTTGGAATCGTGTGGACGAGCACTACGCGATGGAGTTGGTTTGGAGTCGTTTGGAGTTAGTGAGAATTTCGGGTAAAATTAAACGCGCGTTTAATTTTATTCGAAATAAAAGCTAAAACGGAATTTAAAACCAAGGTGAGAATTTCTCACTCAATCGAATCAGTTTCGATTTTATTTTAAATAGTTAGATTTAAAATATTTGAATGCATGTTTGAATGATGATTGATATCTATTGATTGTTAAAATAGACATTATACGCCGTTAGTAAGCGGATGTTATTTAATAAAAACGTATACCGCGAATATTTCATAAACAGTGAAATTGGTATTATATATAATATCAATATATATATATTGGCATATGTATATATTGCAGTTGTTGATTTCCCGCATTTTTTGTTTAGCGGATGAGACCCTATTACGCCATTATTAAGCGGATAATATTTAATAAGAACATATACCGCGATAATTTCGTACTGGAGCGAAATTGGTATTGTGCTAATGTTTTTGGATGCAGGAAACAGGTTGGAGGGATCCAACTGGATTCCTCAACAGTATTTATTTGATTTCAGATATATTAATATTTGATGGATTATCATATCGATATATGATGGATCGTTGTAGTCGTGATTGACTATTTGGTATGTAGCATCATTGGACCAAATTTTGGAATTTTAAAATGATTTATAAAGTGATTTTTGAAAATATACTATATATTTGGAATTTGATCTATTTTAAGTAAATAAACGTTATAATTTTTAAAGCTATAAGAATTATGATTTTGTGAAATATAGTTAAAAGTTGTTTTTTGAGAAATAAAGGAACAATTTTATAAAATAGTTTAGATTGGATTTTTGAATACATTATAAAAGTTTGAAAATAGGATTTATAAAATTTGATTATTTTATAAATCAGAATGGTGAAACTATAAAGGAAATTAAAGACGTTTTAAAAAGAATAATATAAATTGATTTATATTAAGAGATTTATAAACGGATATTTATAAATTGAAATATTGACTTATAAAACGAGTTTTTATAAGTGTTTAAATGAAGTGAAAATGAAATTCATAAATGAATGAAATTTATAGAATTATAAACTGTGAAGTTATAAAAGAAATTTATAAATAGTAAGATTTATAAATTTGGTGAAATTATTTGAAGAATAGATTGGTTAGATAAATGGATCTTATAAGTTATAAGATTTATAAATTGGAAAGTCTCTAAAGAAACGATTTTGTAAAATAATCGTTTTATAAGTATTTAACTTATAATATGAACTTTTAGTTTATAATTGAGTTATAAACTGGAATAGATTAATAAAATAATTTATAAAAAGGAAATTTTTATAAATAAATAGAAATGGAATTTATAAACGTTGTTTTATAAATTCACAAATGACTTATTTTGACAAGAAAATTGGTTGAAACCTATAAATGGAGTTATTCACATTTTTGAATAGTGAATAATCCTTTGAATTAAAATGAATAAAAGGATGAAATTTGTTAACGAAGTTTATTCACGTTTTTGAATAGTGAATAACACGTTAAAGAAATTGTTTTAGATTTGGTGTTTTAAACAGAATTAAAACGATCTAACGATGTTTTAAAAGATGTTGAGATTCGAAACCATAGATTTCAACATTTATTGTTGAAATAGACGTTTTCGAGGAATAAAAGGAAATGGTGGACTATAACACTATTGTTATAGTAAATGATTTCCGAATGGAAATGTTTTTGTATAGTATTGGGATTTATATATCTATTTTAATTTCGAATCCCTATACTAGTGATTTTGGGTTGTCGTAACGATGTTTTACGTAACATTCGTTTTGACCCAAATAAATATGTTAAGTGAATGATTTCCTTAAAGAATGAAAAATATACTTAATTTGATTTAAGTATATTGAATATTTTCCAAGGTTGAAAATAAAAAGATTTGTGAATTACTTATGAATAAATAAGTATGGAAATGTTTTCCAATATGAAAAGATAAATTGAAAATGAATAATTGAAATCGGTTATTCATAGATATTTTGGGAATATAAATTCATTATGGAATTTATAAATAATAAGTGAAATTAGTTTGAAAATAAATATTGATTTATTTTTGAAGTGTTGAAATTATATATCTTGTAAAGATATTTTGGAAAATAAATAATTTGGAAAATTATTTGGAATCTGGTGATGTATGCATATCAATTGATAGTTCAATAGCCGACTATCAATATTTCCCTTTGATTGGGTATTTGATATGATTGTTTGAATTTGAATGCTACACTTATTTTTGAATAAGCGCTCACTATTCGGGTTAACCGGGAAAGGACCATGGGGTCGTATAACCCATTCCGAATATGTGATACGTCGTTATGAATTGCATTTGAAGATCGGTGTTGAAGACCGAGTATTTGTGAAAGCGATAGGATGACCTATCGATTGTCTCTGCACTGGGTAGCTCCTGGTATAGAGATCTCCTAAGTGATGGGAAATTCGATCGGGATTGTGAATACCCGTATTGCAAGGGCTTCGTAAGAAGTGCCTTCGGTTTTGTTCGAGCCCGGAACAGACTTGTATGGATTGTATGTCTGACATTACAAATTGAGATGTAAAGCCGATTTCTTTCAAATATATTTCTGTTGGTGGCGGAGAATTTATTCTTTGCTTAACACCCTTCTTTGAGACGTACGAGCTCAAAGGTTATATAGTTGAAGTTATCAGCGATATATTCCCAATTTGGTAATGTGACATGCTGAGTGATGCTGAAATGATCATTGTGTTGATTATTGTGATAGGATCATTTATTTGATCGTCTATCCTTGTGATCATTGTGTTGATCATTTGTTGACCCAAAGCATGGCTTTTGTATAAAGTATGTTTTTGTGGACGTGAATTCGTCGAGCCTCACACACCGTGAATGGTCAAAACAGGAAAGAAGCAGCAAGGTTATGAGGGGTAGCACCCTTTAGGATGTGTCCATTTCCTTCTGGAAAAGGGTGGTATCATGGTATGGAGCCCAGATACTTACTCATGTTGAAAACACTTTATGATTGTGTGAATTGATTACGAGCGCTCGGTTGATAAAGGTCCCAAAGGACCGGGGGATGGCATATTCGGTCAGTTGTTACTCAGTTAGGAGTAACCCGGCCTTGTGTTGGTAGAGATCCGGTTTGGTTCTCGGGGATGTCCATCCAGAGGCATTCTCATGTGGCAATGGGAAGTTCCTTGGCCTGATCATTCGTTGGAAATCCAATTCCCAATACGAAACCTGTACGGTATTAGTTGTAGAACCTGCCATTCACTTATGGTGGTCACCACTGTTTGGATAGTAGCTATAGTAGGCATACGATAATGGTCGTATGTTGGCTAAGATTTATATTCTACTTTCGAAATGAATTTTTCCTACACTATGCACTAATAATAATATCAAATATTATTTTAAATGTGTATCAAGCATCTTTGGCTATCATAAGGAGAAATCTCCTCCGATTCTGCGTTTGCATTGTGTGTGTGTGTGCGGGAGGCCTTATGGTAGTCTCATTTTTTAAAAGCATTGCGAATTGAATTTAAAAATATTCCTCTATTTTGATTTTAAAGATAAATAAACTGTTTTGAGTTCTCACACCAGTCACATGACTGACTCGGAGTTTATTGTTTTCCTTCCTAAACTCTGGGTGCCCACCAATTTCCACACGGGCAGTTAAGAGTTAGGTTTATCAGGATATTCTGGATATTCTGGAGTTGCTGGAGGCAAGCTGGATGGCATGGCGTATTACTAGTTTATATAGTATTTCTTTTTCCGCTGCACTGTTTGTTGTTGTATGATGTTGTACACTCTGATGATATGATGTAATGAAATGAAATGTAATGTAATAACTGATATAGTTCTTTGTTTAAAGATTATTCATTTATTATAATATGTTGTTCCGCTGCGAATTGTGAGATTCTGTTGTTGTTCTGTTGTTTCCTTTCTGTCCCGTTCTATTTTAAAAATTCTCTGTTTTCTAAAAATCGTCTATCTTCTTTCCTCTCTATTTTCTATCTTTTCTCTCTTTTTCTTTTCTTAAATTCTTTTTAAAACCCATAACATCTCGGTTTTCGGCCTTTGATTTCTCGGCAGTCGATAAAGTGAGTATCGATGTTGAATTTTCGAAGAACGAAAATTTTCGGGGCGTTACATTTGTTATCAGAGCTTATGGTTAAGCGGCAACCATGGTTCTGTTGGGTATTACTCATTAGAGATAGAGTCAGCAGCACTCTAGAATGAGTTTGAGTGTAATAATAGCTATGAGAGCGTATTTGTTAGTGAATATATAAAATTGTTTTGTATTGTGTTGACTTATCGGTTGATTGTTTATAGATTCCAGTCGATGTAGTCTAGCTAACTATCGTAGATAGGAGTTTCTAAACTCTTAAACAAGATAAACCGACATAATATTGATTTTTAAATTTGGTAAATGAAATAATTTTACCTTGATTATATTTTATACATAAAGAATAATTTTTCAGAATTATTAAAGTGTATATAAGTTGATTGTTTGGTTGTTTGAATAGTCTAAATAAAAGAATAATTGTATAAGCAAAAGAATTATAAGAATTGAAATTATAATTAAAGTGATTTACAATTGTGAAATAAACTTATATATATAAGAAGTGAAACTATGTGAATATATTTATGAATATGAGTTGTAAATAAAAATGAATTTAAAGTTAAATGAAAATTTACTTTAGAATTTGGAAGCTGAATTGATTGATAAATGTGAACTTAAGTTATGAAAATGAAATTCAACTTTGGAAATTGAATTAAATTAATGGATTGGATGTTAACCAATTGAATGTAAATTAAATTGATAAGAAATAATGGATGTACGTGTTAATTCATTAAAATCTAATGTTATTGGAAGTTGAATAGATTGAATGAAAATCAATTTAATTGAACCAATTGAAAGTAATGGTGTTAAACCAAATTGAATGAATATAAGCAAAGGAATTTGGTTGTAATTGATATACATTGGTTGTTATATGATTGTTAGTTGATTTTATATAATTCATTAAGAGTTAATGAAATTGAATTAATGAAATTGGAAGTTAAGTGAATCTTAAATAGAATAGAATTTAATTTGGAAGTGAACCAACTTGAATATGAATTAGTGAGTATAAACTAATTGAGAATGAATGTTAGTAAATCCAATGTAAATGAATCAAATGTGATTTAAATTGAAAACCATTTCATTGAATATTAATGAGAATATGAATGAATATTATTGGTTATGGATGTTAGTTGGATGTAGTTGGTTGATGGTTGAATGTATATTGCTATTGTTGCATTTGCTATGTGACATATATAGTTGATATGTTGCTATATGTTGTATATTGAGATTATTTGCATATGTGCATGTTCTCATGTTGTTTGTTGAGTGTTTAGTAGGTGCGGATCGCGTTTGCTTCGCATTTGGAGCTCGCTTTAGCGCTATATTAGCCGTATATGCTTGCTAATAAAATATAAGGTACATATCTCGGATTAAATATCGTACTTTTACACTTTTTTCCCTTCGGGATGCCTCATTACTTGATGAGATGTATATTTGTGATATATATACTGTCATTTTTTTTTCGGATCGAGCCGCGCAAAGGAGACTATGGCGAATTTTTCCGAAAATTTAAGGCGTTAGAAAAATTTGAGAAAATTGGGAAAATTTTTGAAAACTTTAAACTTTATTTTGGAATTGAAAGTTAAACAATAATAGTTGCTTTTGAAATGATAACTAAGTATGATTTGAAAACTTAGTAAAGATTTGTAAGAAGTTTAACTATGAATTTTGGGAAAGTTAATAAATTGTATAACTTTCTTACTTGTAATTTCGAGGACGAAATTCTTTTAAGTGGGGAAGATTGTAACGACCCAGAATTTTTAGAAATTAAAATTTGAATATTTAATTAATTTTAAATATTAATTAGTGAATTTATAAGTCAAATAAATTTTTATTTGAATTTTTGGATTTAATTGAATAATTAAATCGATAATTTAATATGTGAAATTATGGAAATAATTGAAAATATAGTTAAATATGATTGAAAATGATTTGTAAAATTTTATTTTATCATGTTGGAGTTAGAATGATATTTTAGAACTTTTAAAATCGAATTAAAAGTTAATTTGTGAAAATTGAATATTTTAATATTTAATAATCGACTGTAAAATAGTCAATTTTTGAACAGTCTCAGAATTGAACGAAACCAGTTCCATTGGATCCGTAATAGTTAGTTATTACCGGATTTCAATTTTCGTGTCAATCGGAGCTATCGTTTGATCGTGGCAGCTCGAAACGCATCGAATTATTTTTAATCTAAATTTGGCGAGTCAAAATAGCCATTTTTCAAAAAGTCTCGGATTTCGACGAAACCAGTTTCATCGGATCCGTAATGTGATATTATTGTAAGGTTTCAAATTTCAAGTCAATTGGATTTACCGTTTGTCCGGTACAAATTAAAACGCCTAGAAATCGATTTAAATCGGTTTAATTTAAATTGAGCGTTTACAGCCATAACTCGCACAGATGTCCGAATTAGCTTCCGAAACCTGTTCCATTGTGTCCGGAACGCGGGATAAACCTTAGGTACGCTGGTTACGACGTCTAAATCGGAGTTCGGAATTTCCGGGATGAATAGTATTTACGCTAGCTTTTTCTATAAATACACCATCATCTTCATAAATTAAAAAAAATATACAAACCCTAACCCTAAAGCTAGTAGCCGCCAGTTTCATAATCAAGGGCTGAAACTTAATCTTCTTCATCCTCTAATTTCTCAAAATCCAAGCAATATTTTCAAAAACTTTCTGAAGCAAAGATGAAGAGCACGAGATGAGCTTTCAATCCATGCGGAGTTGATGAGTTTTGGAGCAACGATGGGGGGGGGGGGTAAGTGTGGCCGTTGGTCACGACTTGTGCACGCGGTTCAAGGCCTATCTCAGGGCCGAGCCTGGCATGGTGGGGGCCGAGTGTAGTGGAGAGGTGGGGCTTCGCAACGGCGCTTCCTGATCGCGTTTTCGTTGAGAGATGAGATCCAATTTTTAAACCCTAGATTGTATTATGGGTTCGTCCTAAAACTTGGCAACCTGGAGATGAACGTGATTTGGGAAGAAAGGGGGAACGGCTGTGATGAGGGGGTTTGGATCCAAGGGCTCTGGTGTGATGTAGGTTTAGATTATTAAAGGAAATGTTGTTTTAAATATAGTTTAAATCGTGCAATCTTGTAAAATTAATAACTTTTTCATACGAGGTCGAAAAAATGCAAACTCAGTTGCGTTGGAATCGTGTGGACGAGCACTACGCGATGGAGTTGGTTTGGAGTCGTTTGGAGTTAGTGAGAATTTCGGGTAAAATTAAACGCGCGTTTAATTTTATTCGAAATAAAAGCTAAAACGGAATTTAAAACCAAGGTGAGAATTTCTCACTCAATCGAATCAGCTTCGATTTTATTTTAAATAGTTAGATTTAAAATATTTGAATGCATGTTTGAATGATGATTGATATCTATTGATTGTTAAAATAGACATTATACGCCGTTAGTAAGCGGATGTTATTTAATAAAAACGTATACCGCGAATATTTCATAAACAGTGAAATTGGTATTATATATAATATCAATATATATATATTGGCATATGTATATATTGCAGTTGTTGATTTCCCGCATTTTTTGTTTAGCGGATGAGACCCTATTACGCCGTTATTAAGCGGATAATATTTAATAAGAACATATACCGCGATAATTTCGTACTGGAGCGAAATTGGTATTGTGCTAATGTTTTTGGATGCAGGAAACAGGTTGGAGGGATCCAACTGGATTCCTCAACAGTATTTATTTGATTTCAGATATATTAATATTTGATGGATTATCATATCGATATATGATGGATCGTTGTAGTCGTGATTGACTATTTGGTATGTAGCATCATTGGACCAAATTTTGGAATTTTAAAATGATTTATAAAGTGATTTTTGAAAATATACTATATATTTGGAATTTGATCTATTTTAAGTAAATAAACGTTATAATTTTTAAAGCTATAAGAATTATGATTTTGTGAAATATAGTTAAAAGTTGATTTTTGAGAAATAAAGGAACAATTTTATAAAATAGTTTAGATTGGATTTTTGAATACATTATAAAAGTTTGAATATAGGATTTATAAAATTTGATTATTTTATAAATCAGAATGGTGAAACTATAAAGGAAATTAAAGACGTTTTAAAAAGAATAATATAAATTGATTTATATTAAGAGATTTATAAACGGATATTTATAAATTGAAATATTGACTTATAAAACGAGTTTTTATAAGTGTTTAAATGAAGTGAAAATGAAATTCATAAATGAATGAAATTTATAGAATTATAAACTGTGAAGTTATAAAAGAAATTTATAAATAGTAAGATTTATAAATTTGGTGAAATTATTTGAAGAATAGATTGGTTAGATAAATGGATCTTATAAGTTATAAGATTTATAAATTGGAAAGTCTCTAAAGAAACGATTTTGTAAAATAATCGTTTTATAAGTATTTAACTTATAATATGAACTTTTAGTTTATAATTGAGTTATAAACTGGAATAGATTAATAAAATAATTTATAAAAAGGAAATTTTTATAAATAAATAGAAATGGAATTTATAAACGTTGTTTTATAAATTCACAAATGACTTATTGTGACAAGAAAATTGGTTGAAACCTATAAATGGAGTTATTCACATTTTTGAATAGTGAATAATCCTTTGAATTAAAATGAATAAAAGGATGAAATTTGTTAACGAAGTTTATTCACGTTTTTGAATAGTGAATAACACGTTAAAGAAATTGTTTTAGATTTGGTGTTTTAAACAGAATTAAAACGATCTAACGATGTTTTAAAAGATGTTGAGATTCGAAACCATAGATTTCAACATTTATTGTTGAAATAGACGTTTTCGAGGAATAAAAGGAAATGGTGGACTATAACACTATTGTTATAGTAAATGATTTCCGAATGGAAATGTTTTTGTATAGTATTGGGATTTATATATCTATTTTAATTCCGAATCCCTATACTAGTGATTTTGGGTTGTCGTAACGATGTTTTACGTAACATTCGTTTTGACCCAAATAAATATGTTAAGTGAATGATTTCCTTAAAGAATGAAAAATATACTTAATTTGATTTAAGTATATTGAATATTTTCCAAGGTTGAAAATAAAAAGATTTGTGAATTACTTATGAATAAATAAGTATGGAAATGTTTTCCAATATGAAAAGATAAATTGAAAATGAATAATTGAAATCGGTTATTCATAGATATTTTGGGAATATAAATTCATTATGGAATTTATAAATAATAAGTGAAATTAGTTTGAAAATAAATATTGATTTATTTTTGAAGTGTTGAAATTATATATCTTGTAAAGATATTTTGGAAAATAAATAATTTGGAAAATTATTTGGAATCTGGTGATGTATGCATATCAATTGATAGTTCAATAGCCGACTATCAATATTTCCCTTTGATTGGGTATTTGATATGATTGTTTGAATTTGAATGCTACACTTATTTTTGAATAAGCGCTCACTATTCGGGTTAACCGGGAAAGGACCATGGGGTCGTATAACCCATTCCGAATATGTGATACGTCGTTATGAATTGCATTTGAAGATCGGTGTTGAAGACCGAGTATTTGTGAAAGCGATAGGATGACCTATCGATTGTCTCTGCACTGGGTAGCTCCTGGTATAGAGATCTCCTAAGTGATGGGAAATTCGATCGGGATTGTGAATACCCGTATTGCAAGGGCTTCGTAAGAAGTGCCTTCGGTTTTGTTCGAGCCCGGAACAGACTTGTATGGATTGTATGTATGACATTACAAATTGAGATGTAAAGCCGATTTCTTTCAAATATATTTCTGTTGGTGGCGGAGAATTTATTCTTTGCTTAACACCCTTCTTTGAGACGTACGAGCTCAAAGGTTATATAGTTGAAGTTATCAGCGATATATTCCCAATTTGGTAATGTGACATGCTGAGTGATGCTGAAATGATCATTGTGTTGATTATTGTGATAGGATCATTTATTTGATCGTCTATCCTTGTGATCATTGTGTTGATCATTTGTTGACCCAAAGCATGGCTTTTGTATAAAGTATGTTTTTGTGGACGTGAATTCGTCGAGCCTCACACACCGTGAATGGTCAAAACAGGAAAGAAGCAGCAAGGTTATGAGGGGTAGCACCCTTTAGGATGTGTCCATTTCCTTCTGGAAAAGGGTGGTATCATGGTATGGAGCCCAGATACTTACTCATGTTGAAAACACTTTATGATTGTGTGAATTGATTACGAGCGCTCGGTTGATAAAGGTCCCAAAGGACCAGGGGATGGCATATTCGGTCAGTTGTTACTCAGTTAGGAGTAACCCGGCCTTGTGTTGGTAGAGATCCGGTTTGGTTCTCGGGGATGTCCATCCAGAGGCATTCTCATGTGGCAATGGGAAGTTCCTTGGCCTGATCATTCGTTGGAAATCCAATTCCCAATACGAAACCTGTACGGTATTAGTTGTAGAACCTGCCATTCACTTATGGTGGTCACCACTATTTGGATAGTAGCTATAGTAGGCATACGATAATGGTCGTATGTTGGCTAAGATTTATATTCTACTTTCGAAATGAATTTTTCCTACACTATGCACTAATAATAATATCAAATATTATTTTAAATGTGTATCAAGCATCTTTGGCTATCATAAGGAGAAATCTCCTCCGATTCTGCGTTTGCATTGTGTGTGTGTGCGGGAGGCCTTATGGTAGTCTCATTTTTTAAAAGCATTGCGAATTGAATTTAAAAATATTCCTCTATTTTGATTTTAAAGATAAATAAACTGTTTTGAGTTCTCACACCAGTCACATGACTGACTCGGAGTTTATTGTTTTCCTTCCTAAACTCTGGGTGCCCACCAATTTCCACACGGGCAGTTAAGAGTTAGGTTTATCAGGATATTCTGGATATTCTGGAGTTGCTGGAGGCAAGCTGGATGGCATGGCGTATTACTAGTTTATATAGTATTTCTTTTTCCGCTGCACTGTTTGTTGTTGTATGATGTTGTACACTCTGATGATATGATGTAATGAAATGAAATGTAATGTAATAACTGATATAGTTCTTTGTTTAAAGATTATTCATTTATTATAATATGTTGTTCCGCTGCGAATTGTGAGATTCTGTTGTTGTTCTGTTGTTTCCTTTCTGTCCCGTTCTATTTTAAAAATTCTCTGTTTTCTAAAAATCGTCTATCTTCTTTCCTCTCTATTTTCTATCTTTTCTCTCTTTTTCTTTTCTTAAATTCTTTTTAAAACCCATAACATCTCGGTTTTCGGCCTTTGATTTCTCGGCAGTCGATAAAGTGAGTATCGATGTTGAATTTTCGAAGAACGAAAATTTTCGAGGCGTTACATTTGTTATCAGAGCTTATGGTTAAGCGGCAACCATGGTTCTGTTGGGTATTACTCATTAGAGATAGAGTCAGCAGCACTCTAGAATGAGTTTGAGTGTAATAATAGCTATGAGAGCGTATTTGTTAGTGAATATATAAAATTGTTTTGTATTGTGTTGACTTATCGGTTGATTGTTTATAGATTCCAGTCGATGTAGTCTAGCTAACTATCGTAGATAGGAGTTTCTAAACTCTTAAACAAGATAAACCGACATAATATTGATTTTTAAATTTGGTAAATGAAATAATTTTACCTTGATTATATTTTATACATAAAGAATAATTTTTCAGAATTATTAAAGTGTATATAAGTTGATTGTTTGGTTGTTTGAATAGTCTAAATAAAAGAATAATTGTATAAGCAAAAGAATTATAAGAATTGAAATTATAATTAAAGTGATTTACAATTGTGAAATAAACTTATATATATAATGTAACAGCCCTAGTTTTTAGCCATTTATTTTATTATTTAATTTTTAAATATACTTTATATAAATTATGTTTAAAAATATAGTTTAATTATTTAATTTGGAGATATATTTTATAAAATTGTTTGTGTCAATAAAATTAAATAATATCTGTGAAAATTTAATCTAAGATTGAACAGTTAAATTTCGCGTTGACAGACGCGTCAATTATAGGGTATAAAACAACGTAACAAAACGTGTGTTTTTAAAATTTGAATTTTGTGAAAATTTTTGAGGTTTTAACCTGCGTCTGTTTAGCGTAGTGTAAAAATCAAGTTTTAAATATTTTTGGATATAAAATATCAGTCAGTAATTTTATAGTAACCGTTACTTTGTTTTAACTGACAGATTGGTTTTTAATAAATTATATACGTTTGCATGCCTAAAGCCTACATAAAATTTTGCCTTTTCATTTAGCAAAATCAAACTAAATCACGATTGGTTAGCTAGAGAGGAATCATCCTTATAGTAACGTTCGAAGCAAAATTTGGGGAGAGGAATTAGTGCATTCTTAAATATGAACGTGCACATTTACTTATTCTTTCTTCCTCTGCTTTTAGACAGTACTGCATATGTAACGTAAAACATATCTTAGCCTTCCACTTTATCAACTGAAAACTCTCGAACATGATCAAGCAAATATGTATGTAACAGTTATTTCTTTTGCCTTGTTGAGTGAAAGCTTTTTCAATTGATTTCCAAAAAAAAAACACTCAACCAATTAAATGGTATAAAATAGGGTAATCAAGTTTTATAAACTGGAAAATTTATTTTGCCAAGCATCACGCATTGATAACTCTCCTGGTTTATTTCTTTAACCACGTGTACCAGCAATTATCAAAAAGAAAACTGAAATGTGCATTAATCTGGAAGATGTTAAACCAAACAATTATTTACTGGTATAAATGGTGAAATCAAATATGTAGTTAATAGGCAGCTTAAATCACGCAAGCTAATATATTCATAACGTTGTAACTAATACTTTAAACCCATTATTTAACAAACCATAAATCACGCACGTATATTTTCATATTTTCAAACTTTATATAGGTTGTAACTCTCGGCCCCTTCTTGCTTTATTTCTTTTGTAACTGATACGTTATTTTTCCTCTAGAAATTAAGTCTCGGCCTATATGTATCTTTCACCTTTCTCTACTTTTTTTCTGCAAATTCCAGTCAGTCTTTGCTCAAATCAGGTAATAGTCTTTTATCTTCTTTCTTCCTATTCTAAGTTTTCTCTGCCATTTTGTTTGCTCGTCCATTTCATTTTGTACCACTACCTGAGTTGTTTAGATGAGTTGAGAGTGTGAGAAATATTGGTAGGCTTGTGGCTGATCTGGTTAGAACTAGGAAGAACATAGGATGTTTTGGCTGAAGCAGTTTGAATGTGGAGAGTTTTATTTTAGGCTTAAAACTGAGTAGTTGTATATTTTGGTTTCTAGTTGCTGTTGTTTGCTCAAAATCTGCTTGGATATTTTAATACTGATAAGAACAGATACTATTTGATTTTGTTTTAAGTTGGTAAAACAGATTTTACCCAAAGTTGTTTTTAAATTGATTAGAACAAATGCTACCAGATAATTTGTTTTATTTTAAAATTTTAAATTAATAAGAACATATGCTATTTGATTCTTTTGTTTTAAACTGATGTGAAACAGATGCTTTAGAAATTGATAAATACAGATGCTACAAAATATCTTGTTGAAACTGTTTGCAAACAATTTCATGTTGAATTTAAACTTGTATGTTCACTGAGTTACTTCTTTGCCTTGATTCACTTGGTCATTTCTTTGGGTCTGCATTTTTGGCTACTGCCTATGGGGTCTACTTTTTAACCTGACAAGCATTTGATTCACCGGTAACACTTTAGTCTCTTGAGTTGTTTACTGCCATTGTTGTTTGCATCTTGATAAGGGTTGCACTGCAGTTGATTCACTTCACTTGTGGTCTTCATTTTTTCATTTGAAACTTCTGTTTCAATTCGCATTTCTTTGAAACTTGAGTTGCACACTACTGTCTTGCATGATTTTGATAAAATGTGAAATATTACATGTTGCTTCGTACCATGCTTTAGTTGTCTGCATCCCATATCTTTGCTCTTACAATATGAACAGACCCTTGAAACCATATGTTATCTTGTTGTTTGAATCATTGCTTGATGTTATATATGTATGTAGATAGTGTGTCTGCTTGTCTGCATTTAGGTTGTATTCATATATACCTACCACTGTTGCATTATTTGCTTCACTTGAGCTTTTTTTGTAACTATAGCCTATTGTGTTCAGCTTGAAAACTTTGCATTTTCCAAATTTTGATAGGTTCAGTCTTCATTTTTGTCTTCCCAGTGTTCATGCACTTGGGTTTGTAGCAGTTTCCATGACAAGTTGCATCCTGAAGCTTGATCATTGTTTCACTGTCTTGATCATTTTTTTTCTGATAGCCTGTTGTTTACACTTTGATGCTGTTTCATGGTTTCACTTGTCTTCACTTCTGTTTGTTCCTAGTTGATGTGGCATTGTGCCTTTGGTCTGCATTGAAGTTGTATTCATATCCATTTTGTTTGCATCACCTGATATGTTTCAGCCTTCCTATCCATTGTTGTTGCATTATCTGATATGTTTCAGTTTCCATGTCAAAGTGGTATCCATGCTGTGCACTTAGGTCCAGTCAGAGTGTTTGTAGAGGAGATGAAGTGTTTAGGCAGAGGTAGGAAAGTAGTGTGTGTGTGGATCTGTGACCCGAAGCAGAGAAGGGATTGACTCGAAGTAGTGGCCTAGCTGACTCGAAGCAGCTACATATTTTCTCGAAGCAAGTGTGGTTTGGCTCGGGTATGTTGAAAGATAGGCTAGAAAAAAAGAGAGAAAAGAAAAGGGCTGTGCACGTGTACGTGTATACCCCGGTGTATCATAAGACAACCCAACCTTTTGCCTTAGTCGTCAGTCTTTAGGAAAATTTGCCGTAAATTTTGGGTTAACCCGGTTCTCGTTAGGGTACGTTTTGGTCACGGTACACGGTGGAGTGGTCGAGCAAAGCCAAAAACAAATTTCGTTCTATTTTAAATTTTTCTTGACCATAAATTCTAAAGTCACGTTTCAAATTATTTGAATTTGTTCTAGATTTGAATCTAGGCGATATTCGAGAATTTTGACCGTTATTCTCTGTCGGTCTGTACCGGGAAACGTCGTTTTAAATTCAAATTTTCTGCAACCCTCAGGTGAGTATTTCTCACCAGACATACGTATTTATATTTCGTAAATTATTGCAAGTGTATGTGTAGAAATTTATTTCACTACTATCTGTCTGTAATGTTGTATAAAATGATAAATCCCATTTAAATTGACAACTCATCAGTTATTTATATGTTGTATTTTATCTGCAGTTATATTATGTTATTGTTTATTTACTGCTTAAATCTCACTGTAAGTTCCCTGTTAATTTAGATTGTATGGGCTGAAATGATAGGCCTAAATGATTATTATTGTTAAATTATGCTGTTAACTGCTAAACTATTAAACTTGGGATTGCGGGTTTGAAATGATAGAACCCGGTGTTTGTAAATTACGGATTGAAATGATATAAATCCGTATCACTTGACCTAGGCTAGAGAACTATATACAGGCCCGTGGTCCTTATAATATTTTCTGAAATATTTAAAATTATTTTGGAAGTTAAATATTTGATTTAATATCTTTAAAGGATTTTATATTGATTTTGAATGAGTTATAAATGTTAATAAATAAATAAATAAATATTTGAATAAAATTTTGGAATATAACTTATTTTGGAAATTCTGGATTTTTGAAAGGATAAGATTTCAGTTAAGAAATATATATATAAGTTATATTTGGAAATATTTATTAAGTTAAACAATCTACTAAAGCATTTAAATGCTGTCTTTTGAAATTGGACTAGTTTTACCCGTAACTTTAGGTAGCATTTCCTTAGTGCTATAGAATCTGGAATTTGATTGTTTTGAAATTTAAGGAATTTGATAAATTATATTTATGTTTAAGTTTTGGAGACCTTTAAGATATGAGATTTATAACTGGATTTTTCTTAATAAATTTAAGATGAACATTCTAGTGTTAAGTAAATTTTGAAATTATTTAATGGCATAATTTTGGAGTTTTATCTATGGAATTTATGGGAATATTCAAGACGAAATAATAAACACTAATTTGTTGAAAGAAAAAAATATCCAACCTTAGTTTTGAATATTAATACTCCAATTGGATATATATATAGGAATTGAAATGGTCTTGGGAACATGAAGTGATATTTAAATTATGGTTTAAAATAAAGAAATATATTTGTAAAGCTATGTAAATTATCTTCTTTACAAAGTAACCATAAAGTTAAACCATTTATATCCAAACCATTTGTGTTTTGGGAGTTATGTTTTTTTTTAAAGAAAAATTTCCAATATATTATGGTTTAAAGGTATAATTCAAATATTTGGTTTCCAGATATTATAAATTTTAAGCAGTATGGTTTTGGAAAAGAATTATATTTGAATATAACGATATCATGTTGTTTTGGGTTTTAAATGATATCGTATTTATAGTTTTGAAATGGAAATGTTTATACTGGTTTTAAAGTATAAATTGTTTTAAATGACCACGGGTTATAATAACGATGGGTTGGCAAAGAGACCGGGATCGGATATGGACATACTCTCTGTCGATACCGAAAACCACTTTGACCAACCGTGTACGCGGTGGAGATTCCAGAATGAAGTAGGTCGGTGGTGGCGTTTCCTGTAAGGTAAATACGTGGACCCGACTCCCGTGAGTTGGCATAAGGTGGCTAAAACAGGAGCAATTCCAGGCCAATGAGGTCATTCCTCTGATCGGACGCTCCTCTTCGATATTATACTATGATTTTGGATTGATTCGGTGGCCACCTCTATATTTTGATTTTGGGGAGTTAGTCCGAGGTGGGCGGTAACTGCGGCTACGCGTTTCCACCAGCCTGGATAGCAATTGGTATATCTACCCTGGCATTGCCTAGTTGTGCCGTGTCATCTACCATACCGAGCCTTGTACGAGTTTAGATTTCTCCCGTAGCCCGTGTGGTATCCTCTAGTTGCTTCCCGATCAGGAGGAGCTATGATATTGGATGGACTACTGGGACTATTACGTGTTAAGGTGGAAAATGTAAAGCCTTAATGCTATTTAAAAGTATGTTTATTTTATAAATAGACACTATTATAATAGCGCAATATACTACATAGTAAATAGTTTGACGGATCCTTAGAGGATGGGCGGTCCCAAGCATCCTTTAAGTTACTTGCTCTATATTACAGTACACTTGAATTAGCTTACATTATATAAGTATGTATGTCCTGACTCGAGTGTTATGTTTTATTTTTCGCTCGGGTCAGCCTGAGTTGCAGCTCCAATTTCTTCTCCGTAGCTAGGACACTCAGTAGATCATTCGCGCTGCTGGAAGTTGTTTCAGCCTTTATCTTTTCTGGAATTCAAGACTTTGAAGACTCTATCTCTATTTATGTCTTAAAATTTGTATTGAGGATTATAGACAATGTAAGTTCTGTTTTGTTGAAGTTATATCAGTGGCTTCATGAACCACTAAATTTTTAATTTCCGCTGCGAGATTCTGATATCTGTGTATGTGATTCTGTGATCTATTTATTGTATATTCTGAGTTTTGCCAAATTTATTCTACAACGCAGTATTTTGAACAATTCAAGTCCGACAATGTGCGGATGCGAAGGGTTGAAAATATTGGGTCGTTACATTTGGTATCAGAGCTTTGGCTCTAGGCAAAACTTAGAATATATGGTAAATTGGATTTACAGAATCACTTTCATACTAGATGGAACCACTTTCTTTCCGAATTTTGGAACGTTCCCTATGGTTTCAAGTTCATTCGTGTCCCTCACTTTTATCATCTTTAGATTTTGGAGTGTCTCATAACCCCACTTCGGATGATCTTTATAGTGAATTGGCGGTCTCGCCATTATTCTAATAAAGGGATGAAACTCCTTTACAATTAGCATTGATTCACCGGAGAGTTATATTTATCCTCGGTTTATATGCTAGTATCTTTGTTTATTCGGAACTCTATCTCTTCAGAACAAAGTGTGGATTTACCCAACCACATCGATCTGACTCTTTAAGTCACAGTTGACCGGTCAAGGTTGCCCGCGACTTATATAACTTACCCAGTTCCTTATTTTGTTATTTAATCATCAGATCTTCTGATTTCAACTTATCTTGAATTCTATTTGATTTGAGTTCATCAAAAATTTGAGTCTCTATCCTTGTTTTGGAAAATTTATTCCTATATTTGAAAAAAATAAATCAAATATTACATATATCAGTATAATTTTCAGAATTTTAATTTAACTAGTTGTCAAGAGATAATAGTCTTATTTTATTTATGGTTTTGTAAACCTTGTGTTTTGTCTAATATAAATAAGTGAATATAAAACAATGGTTATAAATTAATTTGGAAACAGAAATGAATTCAAAACTAAAACTTGAGAATTAAATTTCTGATGATTTCAAACCTTGTGTTTAAATTTTAAAAGGATGTAATAAGTATTTTTGTATAGAAATTTGTTTCCAAAGAAATTTTAAAATTAGTGCTTTTCTCTTTGTCACTGGAAAATAATTTCGGTGATGACTGCAGCATCATCGACATTCATTTTCGAGTTTCGAAGTGAAAAGACCATTCTGTAGTCTGGCTACAGTGTTTCCTTGAGATTTAATTGATTTGAATTTCTAAAGTATGACTTAATATATATAGATATATAATTTAAATTTGATTTGACATATTAGGTATATATATTTAGTTATCTCTAAATGGTTTGAAGGGAATCAGGAATTTAATTCTTAAAGTTATCTTGAGGAAGGAAAATAAATATAATAACAAAAATTTGAATAAAAAGGTTCCAATTGGAGATAATTAAATTGAAAGTTTTATTTGTATAACACCCAATTTCATTTAATATAACTTACCTTGATTTTCAAAAGTTAACATGTAATTGGATAATATACAATATAAAAGGATTTTATGAGTGGTTATAATAAATATTATACACTTAAATTTTAGTTATAAAAGATTAATGGGGATAAATAAGGAAAAGGAATTTAAGGAATTTTATTCAAATGTCTTAATAATCAAATTAATTTAATATTGATCCGTAAATCTAACCAAGAGATTTTAATAAAAGGTTATTTCCTGAAATGAATATGTTTGTGTAATAAACAAGGTATCTTTGAATAAGGAAAATATATTTGAAAGGGATATTTTTGGAGTAAGGATTATATATCTTCAAATCATAGTTTAATTGATGTCTAAATAAATAGTTAAGACGTATTCTAATATCACTAAATTTTGATAATTGAGAATTGGTTTTCAAATGGAAATTCAAGGGTAACTTATTGAAGGAATATCTTATTTATAAGATAAGTATTTTTAATAAAGTGTTAGGTTATTTGTTAAGATTCAGAGTTAAGTACATAATAAACTGATTAGGAATACTATTATATCTACTATAGCATATTATGAGTGCTGCTGTTTCTAAAAATAAAATGTTTTGGAAATTTTTTTTTTATAAATGAACTTAGGAATATTTCAACCTTGAAATGAATATTGTTTGGCATTGAATTTAAAAGGTATAAATGAAGATTATTTTAAAGGTATTATGATTTTAGTAGCATGATTTCCAAATGATAATATTTATAAATTTAATGATTTCAAAGCATTATGATTGCAAATTTATTATCTTATTTGTTTTCAAACTATCTTTAAGTGTCCTTGGTTTCCCTATCTGCTACAGAATGAGGAGGCTATTGCTTATACCAGTCTATTTAGAAATCTTTTCTATAATCTTTAAAAATCTTTGTTACTCATCAGGACCTGAGCACCCTAGGCTGACGGTCAAACTGAAAAAGGTAAACCGATTCTAGTGGATCTTTTTCGTACTTCAAATCCGGAACTATTCGTTTAAGATTCTTGTTTATCTAGCTTATCTTCTTTGTTTCTCTTCTTCCGTTCCTTTTCGAGGACGAAAAGTTCTTAAGTGGGGGAGAGTGTAACAGCCCTAGTTTTTAGCCATTTATTTTATTATTTAATTTTTAAATATACTTTATATAAATTATGTTTAAAAATATAGTTTAATTATTTAATTTGGAGATATATTTTATAAAATTGTTTGTGTCAATAAAATTAAATAATATCTGTGAAAATTTAATCTAAGATTGAACAGTTAAATTTCGCGTTGACAGACGCGTCAATTATAGGGTATAAAACAACGTAACAAAACGTGTGTTTTTAAAATTTGAATTTTGTGAAAATTTTTGAGGTTTTAACCTGCGTCTGTTTAGCGTAGTGTAAAAATCAAGTTTTAAATATTTTTGGATATAAAATATCAGTCAGTAATTTTATAGTAACCGTTACTTTGTTTTAACTGACAGATTGGTTTTTAATAAATTATATACGTTTGCATGCCTAAAGCCTACATAAAATTTTGCCTTTTCATTTAGCAAAATCAAACTAAATCACGATTGGTTAGCTAGAGAGGAATCATCCTTATAGTAACGTTCGAAGCAAAATTTGGGGAGAGGAATTAGTGCATTCTTAAATATGAACGTGCACATTTACTTATTCTTTCTTCCTCTGCTTTTAGACAGTACTGCATATGTAACGTAAAACATATCTTAGCCTTCCACTTTATCAACTGAAAACTCTCGAACATGATCAAGCAAATATGTATGTAACAGTTATTTCTTTTGCCTTGTTGAGTGAAAGCTTTTTCAATTGATTTCCAAAAAAAAAACACTCAACCAATTAAATGGTATAAAATAGGGTAATCAAGTTTTATAAACTGGAAAATTTATTTTGCCAAGCATCACGCATTGATAACTCTCCTGGTTTATTTCTTTAACCACGTGTACCAGCAATTATCAAAAAGAAAACTGAAATGTGCATTAATCTGGAAGATGTTAAACCAAACAATTATTTACTGGTATAAATGGTGAAATCAAATATGTAGTTAATAGGCAGCTTAAATCACGCAAGCTAATATATTCATAACGTTGTAACTAATACTTTAAACCCATTATTTAACAAACCATAAATCACGCACGTATATTTTCATATTTTCAAACTTTATATAGGTTGTAACTCTCGGCCCCTTCTTGCTTTATTTCTTTTGTAACTGATACGTTATTTTTCCTCTAGAAATTAAGTCTCGGCCTATATGTATCTTTCACCTTTCTCTACTTTTTTTCTGCAAATTCCAGTCAGTCTTTGCTCAAATCAGGTAATAGTCTTTTATCTTCTTTCTTCCTATTCTAAGTTTTCTCTGCCATTTTGTTTGCTCGTCCATTTCATTTTGTACCACTACCTGAGTTGTTTAGATGAGTTGAGAGTGTGAGAAATATTGGTAGGCTTGTGGCTGATCTGGTTAGAACTAGGAAGAACATAGGATGTTTTGGCTGAAGCAGTTTGAATGTGGAGAGTTTTATTTTAGGCTTAAAACTGAGTAGTTGTATATTTTGGTTTCTAGTTGCTGTTGTTTGCTCAAAATCTGCTTGGATATTTTAATACTGATAAGAACAGATACTATTTGATTTTGTTTTAAGTTGGTAAAACAGATTTTACCCAAAGTTGTTTTTAAATTGATTAGAACAAATGCTACCAGATAATTTGTTTTATTTTAAAATTTTAAATTAATAAGAACATATGCTATTTGATTCTTTTGTTTTAAACTGATGTGAAACAGATGCTTTAGAAATTGATAAATACAGATGCTACAAAATATCTTGTTGAAACTGTTTGCAAACAATTTCATGTTGAATTTAAACTTGTATGTTCACTGAGTTACTTCTTTGCCTTGATTCACTTGGTCATTTCTTTGGGTCTGCATTTTTGGCTACTGCCTATGGGGTCTACTTTTTAACCTGACAAGCATTTGATTCACCGGTAACACTTTAGTCTCTTGAGTTGTTTACTGCCATTGTTGTTTGCATCTTGATAAGGGTTGCACTGCAGTTGATTCACTTCACTTGTGGTCTTCATTTTTTCATTTGAAACTTCTGTTTCAATTCGCATTTCTTTGAAACTTGAGTTGCACACTACTGTCTTGCATGATTTTGATAAAATGTGAAATATTACATGTTGCTTCGTACCATGCTTTAGTTGTCTGCATCCCATATCTTTGCTCTTACAATATGAACAGACCCTTGAAACCATATGTTATCTTGTTGTTTGAATCATTGCTTGATGTTATATATGTATGTAGATAGTGTGTCTGCTTGTCTGCATTTAGGTTGTATTCATATATACCTACCACTGTTGCATTATTTGCTTCACTTGAGCTTTTTTTGTAACTATAGCCTATTGTGTTCAGCTTGAAAACTTTGCATTTTCCAAATTTTGATAGGTTCAGTCTTCATTTTTGTCTTCCCAGTGTTCATGCACTTGGGTTTGTAGCAGTTTCCATGACAAGTTGCATCCTGAAGCTTGATCATTGTTTCACTGTCTTGATCATTTTTTTTCTGATAGCCTGTTGTTTACACTTTGATGCTGTTTCATGGTTTCACTTGTCTTCACTTCTGTTTGTTCCTAGTTGATGTGGCATTGTGCCTTTGGTCTGCATTGAAGTTGTATTCATATCCATTTTGTTTGCATCACCTGATATGTTTCAGCCTTCCTATCCATTGTTGTTGCATTATCTGATATGTTTCAGTTTCCATGTCAAAGTGGTATCCATGCTGTGCACTTAGGTCCAGTCAGAGTGTTTGTAGAGGAGATGAAGTGTTTAGGCAGAGGTAGGAAAGTAGTGTGTGTGTGGATCTGTGACCCGAAGCAGAGAAGGGATTGACTCGAAGTAGTGGCCTAGCTGACTCGAAGCAGCTACATATTTTCTCGAAGCAAGTGTGGTTTGGCTCGGGTATGTTGAAAGATAGGCTAGAAAAAAAGAGAGAAAAGAAAAGGGCTGTGCACGTGTACGTGTATACCCCGGTGTATCATAAGACAACCCAACCTTTTGCCTTAGTCGTCAGTCTTTAGGAAAATTTGCCGTAAATTTTGGGTTAACCCGGTTCTCGTTAGGGTACGTTTTGGTCACGGTACACGGTGGAGTGGTCGAGCAAAGCCAAAAACAAATTTCGTTCTATTTTAAATTTTTCTTGACCATAAATTCTAAAGTCACGTTTCAAATTATTTGAATTTGTTCTAGATTTGAATCTAGGCGATATTCGAGAATTTTGACCGTTATTCTCTGTCGGTCTGTACCGGGAAACGTCGTTTTAAATTCAAATTTTCTGCAACCCTCAGGTGAGTATTTCTCACCAGACATACGTATTTATATTTCGTAAATTATTGCAAGTGTATGTGTAGAAATTTATTTCACTACTATCTGTCTGTAATGTTGTATAAAATGATAAATCCCATTTAAATTGACAACTCATCAGTTATTTATATGTTGTATTTTATCTGCAGTTATATTATGTTATTGTTTATTTACTGCTTAAATCTCACTGTAAGTTCCCTGTTAATTTAGATTGTATGGGCTGAAATGATAGGCCTAAATGATTATTATTGTTAAATTATGCTGTTAACTGCTAAACTATTAAACTTGGGATTGCGGGTTTGAAATGATAGAACCCGGTGTTTGTAAATTACGGATTGAAATGATATAAATCCGTATCACTTGACCTAGGCTAGAGAACTATATACAGGCCCGTGGTCCTTATAATATTTTCTGAAATATTTAAAATTATTTTGGAAGTTAAATATTTGATTTAATATCTTTAAAGGATTTTATATTGATTTTGAATGAGTTATAAATGTTAATAAATAAATAAATAAATATTTGAATAAAATTTTGGAATATAACTTATTTTGGAAATTCTGGATTTTTGAAAGGATAAGATTTCAGTTAAGAAATATATATATAAGTTATATTTGGAAATATTTATTAAGTTAAACAATCTACTAAAGCATTTAAATGCTGTCTTTTGAAATTGGACTAGTTTTACCCGTAACTTTAGGTAGCATTTCCTTAGTGCTATAGAATCTGGAATTTGATTGTTTTGAAATTTAAGGAATTTGATAAATTATATTTATGTTTAAGTTTTGGAGACCTTTAAGATATGAGATTTATAACTGGATTTTTCTTAATAAATTTAAGATGAACATTCTAGTGTTAAGTAAATTTTGAAATTATTTAATGGCATAATTTTGGAGTTTTATCTATGGAATTTATGGGAATATTCAAGACGAAATAATAAACACTAATTTGTTGAAAGAAAAAAATATCCAACCTTAGTTTTGAATATTAATACTCCAATTGGATATATATATAGGAATTGAAATGGTCTTGGGAACATGAAGTGATATTTAAATTATGGTTTAAAATAAAGAAATATATTTGTAAAGCTATGTAAATTATCTTCTTTACAAAGTAACCATAAAGTTAAACCATTTATATCCAAACCATTTGTGTTTTGGGAGTTATGTTTTTTTTTAAAGAAAAATTTCCAATATATTATGGTTTAAAGGTATAATTCAAATATTTGGTTTCCAGATATTATAAATTTTAAGCAGTATGGTTTTGGAAAAGAATTATATTTGAATATAACGATATCATGTTGTTTTGGGTTTTAAATGATATCGTATTTATAGTTTTGAAATGGAAATGTTTATACTGGTTTTAAAGTATAAATTGTTTTAAATGACCACGGGTTATAATAACGATGGGTTGGCAAAGAGACCGGGATCGGATATGGACATACTCTCTGTCGATACCGAAAACCACTTTGACCAACCGTGTACGCGGTGGAGATTCCAGAATGAAGTAGGTCGGTGGTGGCGTTTCCTGTAAGGTAAATACGTGGACCCGACTCCCGTGAGTTGGCATAAGGTGGCTAAAACAGGAGCAATTCCAGGCCAATGAGGTCATTCCTCTGATCGGACGCTCCTCTTCGATATTATACTATGATTTTGGATTGATTCGGTGGCCACCTCTATATTTTGATTTTGGGGAGTTAGTCCGAGGTGGGCGGTAACTGCGGCTACGCGTTTCCACCAGCCTGGATAGCAATTGGTATATCTACCCTGGCATTGCCTAGTTGTGCCGTGTCATCTACCATACCGAGCCTTGTACGAGTTTAGATTTCTCCCGTAGCCCGTGTGGTATCCTCTAGTTGCTTCCCGATCAGGAGGAGCTATGATATTGGATGGACTACTGGGACTATTACGTGTTAAGGTGGAAAATGTAAAGCCTTAATGCTATTTAAAAGTATGTTTATTTTATAAATAGACACTATTATAATAGCGCAATATACTACATAGTAAATAGTTTGACGGATCCTTAGAGGATGGGCGGTCCCAAGCATCCTTTAAGTTACTTGCTCTATATTACAGTACACTTGAATTAGCTTACATTATATAAGTATGTATGTCCTGACTCGAGTGTTATGTTTTATTTTTCGCTCGGGTCAGCCTGAGTTGCAGCTCCAATTTCTTCTCCGTAGCTAGGACACTCAGTAGATCATTCGCGCTGCTGGAAGTTGTTTCAGCCTTTATCTTTTCTGGAATTCAAGACTTTGAAGACTCTATCTCTATTTATGTCTTAAAATTTGTATTGAGGATTATAGACAATGTAAGTTCTGTTTTGTTGAAGTTATATCAGTGGCTTCATGAACCACTAAATTTTTAATTTCCGCTGCGAGATTCTGATATCTGTGTATGTGATTCTGTGATCTATTTATTGTATATTCTGAGTTTTGCCAAATTTATTCTACAACGCAGTATTTTGAACAATTCAAGTCCGACAATGTGCGGATGCGAAGGGTTGAAAATATTGGGTCGTTACATATAAGAAGTGAAACTATGTGAATATATTTATGAATATGAGTTGTAAATAAAAATGAATTTAAAGTTAAATGAAAATTTACTTTAGAATTTGGAAGCTGAATTGATTGATAAATGTGAACTTAAGTTATGAAAATGAAATTCAACTTTGGAAATTGAATTAAATTAATGGATTGGATGTTAACCAATTGAATGTAAATTAAATTGATAAGAAATAATGGATGTACGTGTTAATTCATTAAAATCTAATGTTATTGGAAGTTGAATAGATTGAATGAAAATCAATTTAATTGAACCAATTGAAAGTAATGGTGTTAAACCAAATTGAATGAATATAAGCAAAGGAATTTGGTTGTAATTGATATACATTGGTTGTTATATGATTGTTAGTTGATTTTATATAATTCATTAAGAGTTAATGAAATTGAATTAATGAAATTGGAAGTTAAGTGAATCTTAAATAGAATAGAATTTAATTTGGAAGTGAACCAACTTGAATATGAATTAGTGAGTATAAACTAATTGAGAATGAATGTTAGTAAATCCAATGTAAATGAATCAAATGTGATTTAAATTGAAAACCATTTCATTGAATATTAATGAGAATATGAATGAATATTATTGGTTATGGATGTTAGTTGGATGTAGTTGGTTGATGGTTGAATGTATATTGCTATTGTTGCATTTGCTATGTGACATATATAGTTGATATGTTGCTATATGTTGTATATTGAGATTATTTGCATATGTGCATGTTCTCATGTTGTTTGTTGAGTGTTTAGTAGGTGCGGATCGCGTTTGCTTCGCATTTGGAGCTCGCTTTAGCGCTATATTAGCCGTATATGCTTGCTAATAAAATATAAGGTACATATCTCGGATTAAATATCGTACTTTTACACTTTTTTCCCTTCGGGATGCCTCATTACTTGATGAGATGTATATTTGTGATATATATACTGTCATTTTTTTTCCGGATCGAGCCGCGCAAAGGAGACTATGGCGAATTTTTCCGAAAATTTAAGGCGTTAGAAAAATTTGAGAAAATTGGGAAAATTTTTGAAAACTTTAAACTTTATTTTGGAATTGAAAGTTAAACAATAATAGTTGCTTTTGAAATGATAACTAAGTATGATTTGAAAACTTAGTAAAGATTTGTAAGAAGTTTAACTATGAATTTTGGGAAAGTTAATAAATTGTATAACTTTTCTTACTTGTAATTTCGAGGACGAAATTCTTTTAAGTGGGGAAGATTGTAACGACCCAGAATTTTTAGAAATTAAAATTTGAATATTTAATTAATTTTAAATATTAATTAGTGAATTTATAAGTCAAATAAATTTTTATTTGAATTTTTGGATTTAATTGAATAATTAAATCGATAATTTAATATGTGAAATTATGGAAATAATTGAAAATATAGTTAAATAAGATTGAAAATGATTTGTAAAATTTTATTTTATCATGTTGGAGTTAGAATGATATTTTAGAACTTTTAAAATCGAATTAAAAGTTAATTTGTGAAAATTGAATATTTTAATATTTAATAATCGACTGTAAAATAGTCAATTTTTGAACAGTCTCAGAATTGAACGAAAC
Source organism: Allium cepa (assembly GCA_030765085.1). Classification (NCBI taxonomy): domain Eukaryota; kingdom Viridiplantae; phylum Streptophyta; class Magnoliopsida; order Asparagales; family Amaryllidaceae; genus Allium; species Allium cepa. The sequence goes on from CM060929.1 coordinate 294,407,076, forward strand.
CAGTTCCATTGGATCCGTAATAGTTAGTTATTACCGGATTTCAATTTTCGTGTCAATCGGAGCTATCGTTTGATCGTGGCAGCTCGAAACGCATCGAATTATTTTTAATCTAAATTTGGCGAGTCAAAATAGCCATTTTTCAAAAAGTCTCGGATTTTGACGAAACCAGTTTCATCGGATCCGTAATGTGATATTATTGTAAGGTTTCAAATTTCAAGTCAATTGGATTTACCGTTTGTCCGGTACAAATTAAAACGCCTAGAAATCGATTTAAATCGGTTTAATTTAAATTGAGCGTTTACAGCCATAACTCGCACAGATGTCCGAATTAGCTTCCGAAACCTGTTCCATTGTGTCCGGAACGCGGGATAAACCTTAGGTACGCTGGTTACGACGTCTAAATCGGAGTTCGGAATTTCCGGGATGAATAGTATTTACGCTAGCTTTTTCTATAAATACACCATCATCTTCATAAATTAAAAAAAATATACAAACCCTAACCCTAAAGCTAGTAGCCGCCAGTTTCATAATCAAGGGCTGAAACTTAATCTTCTTCATCCTCTAATTTCTCAAAATCCAAGCAATATTTTCAAAAACTTTCTGAAGCAAAGATGAAGAGCACGAGATGAGCTTTCAATCCATGCGGAGTTGATGAGTTTTGGAGCAACGATGGGGGGGGGGGGGGGTAAGTGTGGCCGTTGGTCACGACTTGTGCACGCGGTTCAAGGCCTATCTCAGGGCCGAGCCTGGCATGGTGGGGGCCGAGTGTAGTGGAGAGGTGGGGCTTCGCAACGGCGCTTCCTGATCGCGTTTTCGTTGAGAGATGAGATCCAATTTTTAAACCCTAGATTGTATTATGGGTTCGGCCTAAAACTTGGCAACCTGGAGATGAACGTGATTTGGGAAGAAAGGGGGAACGGCTGTGATGAGGGGGTTTGGATCCAAGGGCTCTGGTGTGATGTAGGTTTAGATTATTAAAGGAAATGTTGTTTTAAATATAGTTTAAATCGTGCAATCTTGTAAAATTAATAACTTTTTCATACGAGGTCGAAAAAATGCAAACTCAGTTGCGTTGGAATCGTGTGGACGAGCACTACGCGATGGAGTTGGTTTGGAGTCGTTTGGAGTTAGTGAGAATTTCGGGTAAAATTAAACGCGCGTTTAATTTTATTCGAAATAAAAGCTAAAACGGAATTTAAAACCAAGGTGAGAATTTCTCACTCAATCGAATCAGTTTCGATTGTATTTTAAATAGTTAGATTTAAAATATTTGAATGCATGTTTGAATGATGATTGATATCTATTGATTGTTAAAATAGACATTATACGCCGTTAGTAAGCGGATGTTATTTAATAAAAACGTATACCGCGAATATTTCATAAACAGTGAAATTGGTATTATATATAATATCAATATATATATATTGGCATATGTATATATTGCAGTTGTTGATTTCCCGCATTTTTTGTTTAGCGGATGAGACCCTATTACGCCATTATTAAGCGGATAATATTTAATAAGAACATATACCGCGATAATTTCGTACTGGAGCGAAATTGGTATTGTGCTAATGTTTTTGGATGCAGGAAACAGGTTGGAGGGATCCAACTGGATTCCTCAACAGTATTTATTTGATTTCAGATATATTAATATTTGATGGATTATCATATCGATATATGATGGATCATTGTAGTCGTGATTGACTATTTGGTATGTAGCATCATTGGACCAAATTTTGGAATTTTAAAATGATTTATAAAGTGATTTTTGAAAATATACTATATATTTGGAATTTGATCTATTTTAAGTAAATAAACGTTATAATTTTTAAAGCTATAAGAATTATGATTTTGTGAAATATAGTTAAAAGTTGTTTTTTGAGAAATAAAGGAACAATTTTATAAAATAGTTTAGATTGGATTTTTGAATACATTATAAAAGTTTGAAAATAGGATTTATAAAATTTGATTATTTTATAAATCAGAATGGTGAAACTATAAAGGAAATTAAAGACGTTTTAAAAAGAATAATATAAATTGATTTATATTAAGAGATTTATAAACGGATATTTATAAATTGAAATATTGACTTATAAAACGAGTTTTTATAAGTGTTTAAATGAAGTGAAAATGAAATTCATAAATGAATGAAATTTATAGAATTATAAACTGTGAAGTTATAAAAGAAATTTATAAATAGTAAGATTTATAAATTTGGTGAAATTATTTGAAGAATAGATTGGTTAGATAAATGGATCTTATAAGTTATAAGATTTATAAATTGGAAAGTCTCTAAAGAAACGATTTTGTAAAATAATCGTTTTATAAGTATTTAACTTATAATATGAACTTTTAGTTTATAATTGAGTTATAAACTGGAATAGATTAATAAAATAATTTATAAAAAGGAAATTTTTATAAATAAATAGAAATGGAATTTATAAACGTTGTTTTATAAATTCACAAATGACTTATTTTGACAAGAAAATTGGTTGAAACCTATAAATGGAGTTATTCACATTTTTGAATAGTGAATAATCCTTTGAATTAAAATGAATAAAAGGATGAAATTTGTTAACGAAGTTTATTCACGTTTTTGAATAGTGAATAACACGTTAAAGAAATTGTTTTAGATTTGGTGTTTTAAACAAAATTAAAACGATCTAACGATGTTTTAAAAGATGTTGAGATTCGAAACCATAGATTTCAACATTTATTGTTGAAATAGACGTTTTCGAGGAATAAAAGGAAATGGTGGACTATAACACTATTGTTATAGTAAATGATTTCCGAATGGAAATGTTTTTTTATAGTATTGGGATTTATATATCTATTTTAATTCCGAATCCCTATACTAGTGATTTTGGGTTGTCGTAACGATGTTTTACGTAACATTCGTTTTGACCCAAATAAATATGTTAAGTGAATGATTTCCTTAAAGAATGAAAAATATACTTAATTTGATTTAAGTATATTGAATATTTTCCAAGGTTGAAAATAAAAAGATTTGTGAATTACTTATGAATAAATAAGTATGGAAATGTTTTCCAATATGAAAAGATAAATTGAAAATGAATAATTGAAATCGGTTATTCATAGATATTTTGGGAATATAAATTCATTATGGAATTTATAAATAATAAGTGAAATTAGTTTGAAAATAAATATTGATTTATTTTTGAAGTGTTGAAATTATATATCTTGTAAAGATATTTTGGAAAATAAATAATTTGGAAAATTATTTGGAATCTGGTGATGTATGCATATCAATTGATAGTTCAATAGCCGACTATCAATATTTCCCTTTGATTGGGTATTTGATATGATTGTTTGAATTTGAATGCTACACTTATTTTTGAATAAGCGCTCACTATTCGGGTTAACCGGGAAAGGACCATGGGGTCGTATAACCCATTCCGAATATGTGATACGTCGTTATGAATTGCATTTGAAGATCGGTGTTGAAGACCGAGTATTTGTGAAAGCGATAGGATGACCTATCGATTGTCTCTGCACTGGGTAGCTCCTGGTATAGAGATCTCCTAAGTGATGGGAAATTCGATCGGGATTGTGAATACCCGTATTGCAAGGGCTTCGTAAGAAGTGCCTTCGGTTTTGTTCGAGCCCGGAACAGACTTGTATGGATTGTATGTCTGACATTACAAATTGAGATGTAAAGCCGATTTCTTTCAAATATATTTCTGTTGGTGGCGGAGAATTTATTCTTTGCTTAACACCCTTCTTTGAGACGTACGAGCTCAAAGGTTATATAGTTGAAGTTATCAGCGATATATTCCCAATTTGGTAATGTGACATGCTGAGTGATGCTGAAATGATCATTGTGTTGATTATTGTGATAGGATCATTTATTTGATCGTCTATCCTTGTGATCATTGTGTTGATCATTTGTTGACCCAAAGCATGGCTTTTGTATAAAGTATGTTTTTGTGGACGTGAATTCGTCGAGCCTCACACACCGTGAATGGTCAAAACAGGAAAGAAGCAGCAAGGTTATGAGGGGTAGCACCCTTTAGGATGTGTCCATTTCCTTCTGGAAAAGGATGGTATCATGGTATGGAGCCCAGATACTTACTCATGTTGAAAACACTTTATGATTGTGTGAAATGATTACGAGCGCTCGGTTGATAAAGGTCCCAAAGGACCGGGGGATGGCATATTCGGTCAGTTGTTACTCAGTTAGGAGTAACCCGGCCTTGTGTTGGTAGAGATCCGGTTTGGTTCTCGGGGATGTCCATCCAGAGGCATTCTCATGTGGCAATGGGAAGTTCCTTGGCCTGATCATTCGTTGGAAATCCAATTCCCAATACGAAACCTGTACGGTATTAGTTGTAGAACCTGCCATTCACTTATGGTGGTCGCCACTGTTTGGATAGTAGCTATAGTAGGCATACGATAATGGTCGTATGTTGGCTAAGATTTATATTCTACTTTCGAAATGAATTTTTCCTACACTATGCACTAATAATAATATCAAATATTATTTTAAATGCGTATCAAGCATCTTTGGCTATCATAAGGAGAAATCTCCTCCGATTCTGCGTTTGCATTGTGTGTGTGTGCGGGAAGCCTTATGGTAGTCTCATTTTTTAAAAGCATTGCGAATTGAATTTAAAAATATTCCTCTATTTTGATTTTAAAGATAAATAAATTGTTTTGAGTTCTCACACCAGTCACATGACTGACTCGGAGTTTATTGTTTTCCTTCCTAAACTCTGGGTGCCCACCAATTTCCACACGGGCAGTTAAGAGTTAGGTTTATCAGGATATTCTGGATATTCTGGAGTTGTTGGAGGCAAGCTGGATGGCATGGCGTATTACTAGTTTATATAGTATTTCTTTTTCCGCTGCACTGTTTGTTGTTGTATGATGTTGTACACTCTGATGATATGATGTAATGAAATGAAATGTAATGTAATAACTGATATAGTTCTTTGTTTAAAGATTATTCATTTATTATAATATGTTGTTCCGCTGCGAATTGTGAGATTCTGTTGTTGTTCTGTTGTTTCCTTTCTGTCCCGTTCTATTTTAAAAATTCTCTGTTTTCTAAAAATCGTCTATCTTCTTTCCTCTCTATTTTCTATCTTTTCTCTCTTTTTCTTTTCTTAAATTCTTTTTAAAACCCATAACATCTCGGTTTTCGGCCTTTGATTTCTCGGCAGTCGATAAAGTGAGTATCGATGTTGAATTTTCGAAGAACGAAAATTTTCGGGGCGTTACACGGGTGGGCCCACCAGATCGATCTAGGGTCATTGGGATCGATCATGATTGATCCCTACTCTCTTCATATCGATCAAGATTTGGTCCAATGAAGCTGCGATCGATCGTGGTGGTCCTTCAGTGGATAAGAAAGCTTCTATAAAAATTTGGAGGCATTTGGTCTTTTTTTTTGAGTTATGATCGATCCAAGGTTGATTTTTTAGGCAGACTGATGGTTGCATATTGATGCTTTCGTATCGATAGGCTGCGTATTGATCAGTTGTGCAGTGATGACTGGAGTGACAATTAAGCAGATATCCGTCTTTCGTGCTTTTAAACCGATTCCTTTGGTTTGAATATTTCCTTTCGTGTCCATCTAATGCTAAGCTTTTTGTATCGATGGATCCCCATTGCTTTTGTATCGATGTTCCTGGATGTTACCTTCATATCGATGCCTGGATGTTGCCTTCGCATCGATGCCTGGATGTTGCCTTCGTATTGATGGTTGGTCGATTGATATGGAATGGGTATTAATGGGATCAATACGAATTGGTCAGTCGTGGAGAAGATGAACTCTAGTCAATGCTATTCCTTGATGGATACGATGGGGATGGACATGAAGTTAATGGATACGAAGCTGAATGGATACGAAGTGGGATGAACTTTGATGGATACGAAGTGGGATGGACTTTGATGGATACGAACTGATATCTTGTATATGGATTTTGATCGATCCATAACTGAGCATACGAACTCTGATTGACCCGAAATTCGGAATACTGCCTTTCATAGACTTGTTTCATACCATGCTAATTGTAGTTCGATCTGGATTCGGAGCAAATTTGCCTATGTCCATCGTGAAACTGTGTATAACTGATCTTCGAGACGGATTGTCTTTAGTTTTTAGTCAAGTCCTTGGTGTCACGGCCTTGCCAAAAGGCGGGATAACATTTGCCCCCCCCAAAGTTCATCTTGTGTGAACATGACGTGCTTTCAAAAGCTGTATTCTTTGCTCTGAAAAAGTTCAATTTGATTTGTTGAATAGTTGTTGTCATTTCCCCAAGAGATGTAACTCTTGATTAATTTTCAATAATATAAATGTTGAATTGTAGACTGCCAACAATCATGCAGTGTTTTGTTGTAACCGAAGGTCGAGTGCTAGCAATTTTCTATTCATTGTTCTGGTAGTCACCAGGTAAGCATTCAATTCCCATTAACTTTGAAAATCATGTTAGTTTTCGTATATGCAACATATGTTAACCTGACTCCTGTTCGCATTTTCACGTTCTCGGGTCATTGTCAAGTTCTTTTGTTCTTGTTTGGATCGAGTTTCATACTGATCCTCTTCTGGATCGATGTGAAATTTGAGTTGTAACAACAATTGATGGTTGCTTCAACCCCCTCCTTTGAATCGATCCTCTACTGGATCAATCTAAAATGTTAGAATGTATGCTTCGTATCACTAGATACGAGATTTTGGGTCTCCGAATAGATGGATATGAAATTGATGTTTCATATCGATAGAGTTAAATGGTTCAAATATGTTCTTCCAATGACTTCTGTATCGATGGATACAAAATAGATGGCTGGTTATTGATGGATACGAAGTGCTAGACTTTGGATCGCTTTGAGTTGATGGATATGAAGGTCATTCTTCATACCTATGGATACGATCATTGGAGATATGCTTTTTCAACGTCCTTCGTATCGATGGTATTTTAGTCGCTTCTATCGATTTTCGCTATTGGGATACGAAACGTCTTTCCTCTGGTTACAAAGGCATATATATAGTTTTTGTACTTAGACAAATTTTCCACTTGCCTTTGTTTACACTTTCCACATCATATTGACCTGAAAAGAGATAGAATTGTAGAAGCCTTCATCTCCAAAACAATCAACTTTTAATCCTTAAACCAATTTGTTCGAACTAAGTAAACGATCAATTAAAACCTATTAAAATGATAGGATTCGAGCCTAGATGCCACTTCATCCAAGGCTACGGCAAATTCCAGCGTCGTTGGTGCCGAAACATGGCTGGAGTGAGGTCGAGGAATTAACCTAATGGTTGCTTGGAGGAGAAGGAGGTAGAAAGCATTGTAGGGAGACGAAGGAGTCACTGGCCTCCAAGCTTTATCAAATGCATATCGAAGGTAGATGGTGGAAGCTGCTTCATATCGATCAGGAAATTGTGGGAGTTCGTATCGATTCAATTAGATGAATATGAAATCACTCGCCTTGGATCGATACGAAGAGCATCGGTCTGGAGTTGATCGATATGAAGAGTATCAATATTAGTAGGCTATCGATCCAGGCGTTGCATTAATATTAAACTAGTCTTGAGAGGAACGATCCAATTCAAGCCATGATGGATATGAAACATAGCCTTTTGTATATTCGAACACCTGACTCTGACGAGCTTTAGCCTTGCATAACTGGACTTGACCGTTAAACTACATACTTGTAACTACTCGAAATTTTTGTCGTTATTTTTTGGACATATAATTTATTTTAATTGTTAAATGTGAATTGTTAATTGATTTTGAAATATGGAGATTTGGGTTAAATTAATAAAATGAGTTATAATTTCAAATGTGGCAATTTAATTGGACTTGGATAAATAGTAAATTAAATATTTGAAATTGGGATAAAAATGAGAATCTAGGAACAAATGGATATGAAAACGATTTCTAAAATTTATTTTAAGTCTTCTTGGATTTAAATTATAGAATTGGACTTTTGGATGGAATCAAAAGTCGATAAGTTATAAACTGGAGATTTTATATTAATTTAATAATGGAATTTAGTATATAGTAATAATGTAAATAATGAGATTTTGATTTAAATGAATCAGGATGATTTCTAATGTAAATATAAATTCTATATGATATATAGTTAATTTAGTAATGTTTTAAAAGTGAAGTTTTAAATGATCTCGATAATTTTGAAAATCACTCGATTTAATCGACGAGTTAAATAGCCTTCCGGGGAATAGTCTTGGAATTCGACGAAACTAGTTCCATTGGATCCGTAATAGTTAATCATTATCTAATTTCAAATTTTGTAGCATTTGGAGTTACCGTTTGTTTGTATGGGTGAGAAACGCGTTGAAATTAAAATCGAAAATTTTAATATTTTAAATCGATTCAAAAGGCTATCTTCCACATATGATTGAATTAGCCTCCAGAGCACATTCCATTTTGTTCGAAATACGGGTAAAATCTTATAAATGTCAGTCGGCACGTTTCAATTGGAATTCGTTTGATAAGTTAAGTAATTTGTGATAATATTATTAAATTAAAATACAAACCTATATATGTAGTGCTTCTACTGTACCTAAGCTCATATTCACGGCAGCTACTATAGGTATTTCAATGGCCGAAAACATCCCTCACACGTCCAAGTTTATCTCTCCATCCATCGACAATTAGATAAACGTTTCAAAAGTCTAATTGCTAAATTAATAAGCTGCTTGCTTAAAAATGCAAAATAAAAGGTACACCTTCGCAATAAAACTAAGTGATGATAATATGTTGCTATATATTTCGTTTTCCGACCGTGTGGGTCGATGTGTATATATTTATCTCTTTTGTGATATTGTAAAAGTCTCTCTACAAAGGAGACACTGTCAAAAAATTTCGAAAATTTGGGGTGTTAGAAAAATTTGGAAATTTTGGTTAACTAGAAAAGTGATTTTTGGAACAATGTTAGAAATCAAAGTTTATGAGTTGGAAATGGAAGCTAATGGTTTTGGATTAAACTAAAGGGTTTTGAGAAGTGAATGTAAGTTTAAATTAAGTGGGTTGTGGGTAAGTTAATGGGTTTAAGAGAGTATTTTTCCTACCTTAGCAAATTTTGAGGATGAAATTTTTATAAGGGGGAGGAATGTAATGACCTAAAATTTTGGTCGTTAGTTTTGGACATTTAATTTATTTTAAATGTTGAATATGAATTGTTAATTGATTTTGAAATATGGAGATTTAGGTTGAATTAATAAAATGAGTTATAGTTTCAAATGTGGCAATTTAATTGGATTTGGATAAATAGTAAATTAATATTTGAAATTAGACTAAAAATGAGAATCTGGGAATAAATGGATATGAAAACGATTTCTAAAATTTATTTTAAGTCTAGTTGGATTTAAATTATAGAACTTGACTTTTAGATGGAATCAAAAGTTGATAAATTATGAACTGGAGATTTTTATATTAATTTAATAATGGAATTTAACATATAGTAATAGTGTAAATAATCAAATTTTGATTTAAATTGAATCAGGATAATTTCTAATGTGAATATAACTTCTATATGATATATAATTAAGTTAGCAAAGTTTTAAAAGTGATGTTTTAAATGATCTCGACAATTTTGAAAATCGCTCGATTTAAATCAACGAGTTAAATAGCCTTCCGAGGTACAGTCTCGGAATTCGACGAAACTGGGTTTATTTATAATTGGATTTATAAATAAAGTGAAATATTTATCAGTGATAAATTTTAAAGTATGAATCCAAGGTGGGAGTTATAAGAAAAGGGCAATTCGTTCATAAAAATGAAAAGGTGATTTTATTTTTAAAGTGGGAAGTGTATTTTCCTGTAAAGCTAAGCAAATTTTCTAAAAGAAGATTTCTAAGTATAACTTAAGGATTTTAAAATTGTTTTAAAAGAATGTTTTAAAGAAATTGATTATTTTAAATTGTTTTAGAATTTTAAATTAAATATTATTCAAGTTAATTATAATAGTAATTATTTTAAAGGTTAAATTAGTATTATGTTTAAAAGATAATTATTGAATATTTATACTTTATACAATAGTTTATTTTAAAAATAGTTTGTGGCTAAAGGTTTACTGGGAAAATTATTATAAAATTTCATAGCTTTTATTTTAAATAAAGGGTTTGAAGTAGTTTTATTTTAAATTTTTTTTAGTATATATTTTTAGGTAAAGTGATTTAAATTATTAAAAATCTAATTCAATAAGACTTGAAGTTTTTAGTGGGAATAAAATTGGTTGAATTGATTGTTTATTTGATAGTTAAATAAGTGACTATCAAATCTAGACCCAAATATGACTTTGGAAATATCTAGGAGGAGTATGGGAATTATATGGTACAGTTACCGTTCGAGGTGCTATACTGTATGTATAAACTCGTTCATTCTTCTGGGACGTTTATAAGGAAATCCGTCCGATAACGGTTAGGAGGTGAACTTCGATCTTATTTGCGTCCGTATATTTCCTACAGAACCGGGGTTGAGTTTACCAGGAAATAACGAACGTTGTTTCGAAGAGAACGGGATCGGGTTTGTGATCCGAAAACCACTTCGATCCAACGAGTATGTTTTCGTGATGAAGACTATAGCTTGGAGTCGAAGATGGAGCAGTGAAGTGCAAGGGCTAATCGCTACAAATCCTGAGGGTGATTCCGAAATGGATGTAGTAGAAGTAGTACCTTAAGTTCATTCGGACCCAAAATGGACTTGTATGGATGAATGCTATCAAAACATCATCAGGAGGACGATGAGTATTCTAAGTGAGTTGTGTTCTAAAAAGGTAACGCTTAGCCTCGAACCTCATCAACCTAGAATGATTGAAAATCAGGGGATGTGCGGCAAGGCTAAGTGGCTAGCAACCAATTAGGGTAAGGTCATCCCTGTCTGGATGTCCATTTTTATTCGGCTGTGTGGGCGGTTGCTAATCCCAACCGTGGGGTGATCTTATTCGAACATTCCAGTAAGGGTTAGCTATGGTCTTGTGTCGCAGAGGATCGGGTGGGGTCCTCGGTATGCTGATCTAGATCAGGTGCCATAATAGGTGGTACCCCAGTGCCTAGTGATTAGTTGGAAATCCATTCTCCCTACATGCCTGTTACGGTTTTCATTGTAGAGCCTAGTATTGCTGGAATTTAATGAATGTTACAATTTTGACTATTTGAATAAGTATTTGTACTTAGACACTAATATATTATCAAAAGATTCTGATAAGAAATGTTTTGGTTATCGTAAGGTAAAAATCTAACGTGTTTATTTGTGGCGTGGTCTTACGAGATACCATTTGATTTTTAAAGGGTTTTTGAAACTTTAGTAATTCAATTAAATGTATTTTCCTCACGTTAGTTTTCCAGACTGACTCGGGTGTTATTTTATTATAATGCTTGGTCAGACCGAGTATTACAATACAGGATAGGATGTTATAGAGCTCAGGAGACGAGCTGGATGGTGAGACGTATCACACGTACTTGATGTATACTCCGTTGTACAGTATAAGATGTTTATTCAGTTTGTGGGGACAAATTAATATAATTGTCCAGTATTTTGCTATTTATTGTGCTGTACTCTGATGATGAAATGTATAAAATAGATGTAGTTCTTTTTATGTAAAGATCAGTCATTTATCTTTTATATATTGTTCCACTGCGATTGTGAGATTCTGGTGTTGTTTTGATTTCTCTTCTTCTACCTCCTTCTTTCTATCCCTCAACAATCTGTCTTTTCCAGCACTCGATCATCGGCATATTATACAGTGGCGTATTTGTATCGATTTTCGAGGGTCGAGAAGGGCAGCTCATCATATGTGGTATTAGAGCTTAGGTTGGCGATAACCTAGGCTTTAGTGGGAAATTACTCATTAGAGATAGAGTCTGTAGTACTCTAGAATGAGTTGAGTGTATTAATAGCTATGAGCGTGTAATTGTTAGTGAATATAAAAACTGTTTTTGTATCGTGTTGACTTATCGGTTGAGTGTTTATGAATTCTGGTCGGTACGGGAAGTACAAACGTATCGATAGAGGTTTCTAAACTCTTAAACAAGATAAACCGACATAGTATTGTTTTAAAGTGGGTAAATGAAATAATTTTACCCAAAATTATATTTTGATATAAAAGAAATAATTTTCTAAAATTGTTATATATATTTGGATGTTTGGTTGTTAATATTATAATCAAATAAGAATCTTAAATTTGAAATGGTCCATATTTATAAGCAAATATAATCATGTAAGTATGAAATAATACAATGGAACTTAATCAAAATTTGACTTAAACCAGAATTTAATTCCCGGGAATTTTTGGAAAAAATGTTTTTTTAAATGGACTTGAACAAAAAGTTTGGGAACTTTAAATTATGGGAATTTTTGAAATGCTTTCCAAAGTGGTTTCAAAGGAATAATGGAGTATTATTTGGAAAATATTTTTTAATAAAAATGGTTTTGATATAAATTATTGGAAGTAAGGATGCACTGAACTCACTTCGGTCGTTGGAAAATAATCCTGGTGATGATGGCCACATCATTAGTATTGCTTTTCGAGTTTCTAAGTGATGGATTGCTACTGGGGTGGTTTGGTATAATTATTTGTTTGGACTTGTTTGATAAACAAGTTTGTTTTAGAAATTTCAAAAGGGAGATTGTTTTGGTAAAACCAAGTTGTTTAGGAAATCCGAAGGTTTGGTTTGATATATCGAAGTGATATATGTGTTATTTATGATTTCAAAATGGTTTTGAAATAAAGCGGGGTAATTGAATTCTTGAAATTCTATTTAATAATGTGAAAGGTTATGACGAATCAGCTACTGAAATTATAATGTAAAGTTGACATAAATAAGAAAGGAAATTGAAAAAAAATCCTGGAAATTAAAATTTAACTTGAGTAAACAAAAAGGGAATAAGATATATTGTTAACTTAAGCTAAGTTAAATGAAATTAAATTTGGATTTGGATTGAATTGGATATTAAGTGGGAAAGATAGGATAATTGAATAAGCATAAGTATAATTATGGAATGGGAGATGAAATAATAAACCAAGATGAAGATGGTTTGGTAATAAGGCAAAAAGGATTAGGAAATTCAAATTTGAATTTGTAAATGGACTCAAGTGAGCAATATAAGATTTAAAGTAAATATGTTGGTGAACTTATGAATAGGAAAATGGAATTGTGAAACCTCAATAAAAATGGTTGGGTATTTGGTAAAAGAAATGGAAAATTCAAAATTTAATTCTAAGTGAAAGGTGAATCGAAATAAGATAAAGTGAAATATAAATGTGAATGGACTAAGTAAATAAGTTTAGGAACTTATAAATTGGAAAACAAAATTTTAAATTGGATTGAGAAATAAAAATTGGATCAAATAGAATTTAACCTAAATTAAATGAAATTGAGCTGAATTTGGATTGAATTGAAATCAAAATTCTGTTGTGTTATAAGTAATATTGAATGGAATTAAATTCTTATTTAAATTAGTGAAAGAAATGGTATGGAATAGAATGAAATATAGATTTATGGAGAAACTAAAATAGTGTTGAAACCTTGTGATCGCTTACAATTTATGGTAAACATATTGGATTATGAAGTTTATTTGTTTGGGTTATGAAGCTTTGTGTTAGGCTAGTAAGTAAATGAAATGTTGTTAAAATTTCATGGTTTTGGAAACTTATGTGCTTGTATGAGTAAGTACAGGTACCTAAAGCCGTTTGGCTGGATTGTGGTCGCGCTAATTGCTAAAAAAATAAGCCGCTTGCTTAAAATGCTAAATAAAAGGTATGCCTCCGTAATAAAACTAAGTGATGATAATATATTTCTATATTTTGTTTTTCGGCCATGTAGGTCAATGTGTATATATTTATCTCTTTTGTGATATTGTAAAAGCCTCTCCATACAAAGGAGACGCTGTCAAAAAATTTCAAAAATTTTGGATGTTCGAAAAATTTTGGAAATTTTGGTTAGCTAGAAAGGTGATTTTTGGAACAATATTAGAAATCAAAGTTTATGAGTTGGAAATGAAAGCTAATGGTTTTGGATTAAACTAAAGGGTTTTAAGAAGTGAATGTAAGTTTTAATTAAGTAGGTTGCGGGTAAGTTAATGGGTTTAAGAGAGTATTTTTCCTACCTTAGCAAATTTCGGGGACGAAATTTTTATAAGGGGGGAGGAATGTAACGACCCGGAATTTTGGTCGTTAGCTTTTGGACATTTAATTTATTTTAAATGTTGAATGTGAATTGTTAGTTGATTTTGAAATATAGAGATTTAGGTTGAATTAATAAAATGAGTTATAATTTCAAATGTGGAAATTTAATTGGATTTGCATAAATAGTAATTTAATATTTGAAATTAGGATAAATAATAGAATCTAGGAATAAATGGATATGAAATTGATTTCTAAAATTTATTTTAAGTCTAGTTGGATTGAAATTATAGAATTGGACCTTTGGATGGAATCAAAAGTCGATAAATTATGAATTGAAGATTTTATATCAATTTAATAATGGAATTTAATATATAGTAATAATGTAAATAATCAGATTTTGATTTAAATTGAATCGGGATGATTTCAAATGTGAATATAACTTCTATATGATATATGATTAAGTTAGTAAAGTTTCAAAAGTGAAGTTTTAAATGATCTCGACAATTTTGAAAATCGCTCGATTTAAATCGAGTTAAATAGCCTTCTAGAGTACAGTCTCGAAATTCGACGGAACTAGTTCCGTTGGATCCGTAATAGTTAATTATTATCGGATTTCAAATTTTCTATCATTTGGAGTTACCGTTTGTTCGTACGGGTAAGAAACGCGTTGAAATTAAAATCGGTAAATTTAATATTTAAATCGATTCAAAAGGCTATCTTCCATATATGATTGAATTAGCCTCCGAAACATATTCCATTTTGTTCGAAATATGGGTAAAACCTTATAAACGCCTGTCGGCACATTTCAATCGGAATTCATTTGATAAGTCAAGTAATTTGTGATAATATTATTAAATTAATATATAAACCTATATGTATAGTGCTTCTACAGTAAAACCTAAGATCATATTCATGGCTGCCACTAAAGTTATTCAATGGCCGAAAACATCCCTCACCTCGTCCATGTTTATCTCTCCATCCATCAATAATTAGAGAAAGGTTTCAACGTGGAAGTCAAAGAGCTCGGCGATCGTTTAGCGTGGAGTAGATCTTCAGGAAATCGACCATGAAGGCCAGAGTTTCATTCGTGATTTGATAGTGGAAGGGATTACGGAGCGGTGCATGATTTCCAGCTTAGGTAGTGCTTGCGTAGGCGCATCAATTGAGGGTGGCCGATCAGAGTACGTCGGCTCGGAGGAGTAACGGCGTTTACAGAATCAGTGAGTTCCACGTGTTATTATATTGGGCATGAGTGGAAGAAGAATGGAAAGGAGTGGCCTTGACCGAGAGTTGTAATTTACGACCATGATTTTCTCTGGGTAATTTTTAAAAGAATTTATTGTTTTGATTTATAAATACAAACTTTGAAACTTGATATCTCTCGTATGCGTGGTCAGAATTTGACGAAACAGGAAGCGCCAGAACCGCAGCGACAAGCTCTACGCGCTACAGTTGATCTAGAGGCAATTTGAGCGAGTGGAAATTTAAGACTAAATCGAATGGGCTTGATTTAAGTTAAAATTTGAAACGTCGGCGAAAAGTGAGTTAATCTCACTCACATCTGGATTTCCATAATTAATTTAAATAGTTAAAATTTAAATTATTGGTTGATTGATTAAAAGTGATTATTATATTAGTATGGATGTAATAGTATATATAGTAGTGTATATATATTGGAGTGATTGGTATTCTCGCATTATATAACGGATGAGACTGTAACGACCCGGATTTTTTAACGTTGAATCTGGAATATTTAAATGGTATTAAATATTGAAATTAAATTATAAGTTGGTTTTGAATATGGAAACTTGGATTTATCTATTCAGAATGTAGATACAGCAATTTGTTGAATAATATAATTATTCAATTCAATAATTGAAGATTGAGTGAAATATTTAATCTTGAGTTTCGAGCTTGTTAAAAATATTTTAAAGACTTGTAAAATTTATATTGATAGTACTTAAGATAGTAAAAGTGTTAAAATTGAATTTGGAAGTATTTTGTTAAGTTTTGAAAATATATCGTTTAAATTGATATTTAAAAATAGCCTTCTGATGCACAGTCTCGGATTTTGACAAAACTAGTTTCATTGGATCCGTAAAATTGTATTATTATCGAATTTCAATTTTCGTAGTGTTTGGAATGATCGTTTGGCCGTATGATAAGTAAACGCGCTGAAAATTAAATCGAGATTTAATATAATAACTGGGTTCAAAAGGCTATCTTCTCCATATGATCGAATTAGGACTCGAAACCTTTTCCATCGCATTCGGGATGTGGGTATAACGTTATAAACGCCTAGCGGCATGTCTCGATAGGAGGTCAAGATTTTGAGTTGCGTAATTCGAGAAGATTTAAATTTAAATTCAAATATAATATACTTTGACCAACCAAATTTCCTTCACGTCACCTTTTTCCTTTAGCCGAGATTCTCTCCCACTACCCTATCTTCTTTTTCCATCAAAACTTTTTGCCTTCTCTGTCACAAACATTCGGCTCAGGTTTTCACATCTTCTTTATCTTTCAAAGCACGCAATCCCCTTCCTTATATTTTTTTAAAGCATGAACCTCTTCCCTTCTTCATTTAGTAAAACGAAATCTCAACCGAAGGAAGAATCAATGGCCGCTGTTAAATCGCGGGTTCTCTTTCCCCTTCCACCCTCAATTCAAATTGAAATGAGTTCGATTCAAAAAAAGGGATAATCGATGCTAAAACCCACCTCGCCTCCCAAATCTCTAAGTACTGCCGCCACCCAATGGAATCGTCGTCGTGAAGTAGAACGACTACTTGAAGTCGAGTGATGCCACTGCTTTGTGGAGGTGTCGATTTAAGTCTGAGTGTTCGATGAGCAAAGCTCGGCATTGTGGAAGATGGTCTGTTTGGAGTGATGTCTCGTGCGGGCTGAAAAGGAATGGAGCTCGATGGCGTGGTCGGTGGAATTCGCATTGGGATAGTGTAACAACCTGCATATTTTAAGATTGAGTATTTAAATATTTTATTTAAATATTTCATCGTTAGTCGGATTTTAGTCCGAAAAGCTACTTTTTGCAAACAGTCGAATTAGGACTCGAGACCACCCCCATTGAGTTCAAAATGACGTTTGCGACCTTTTTGAGTATAAAATTTGATATGTTTGGAGTTAGTCGAATTTTGCTACTTTTTCACTCAGGGCTTTGGTTTTGTTTCAGCCCATTAGACCCAACTCCACCCCCTCTTCTCTTCATTACTTCATTTCTATTTCCTAATACTCAAGCTTTAGCAACAACGGAGAGAGGAACGGGAAATTAAAACTCCAAGCCCTAGTTTTCATTTGCAAATCAAGTTCTAGCTCCAAATTCAAAGAGAAGCTATTGGTAAGCATCGTCTTCTTCTTCTCCAACTCATTCTCCTTTCAATTTCAGAAACTCCTAAACCTAACTTTGGGAGTGTTCTTCTTTTGAGCTTAGATTCAAGCTCATTTGGGTTGTGTTGAAGTGTGGTTGATTCTTCCTTTGCTTTCAAGCTTCTCCTTCCTTATTTTTGTGAAAAGGTGAGATTTTTATCTCACATCTAAGTCTATGATTATCTTTGATTGTTAGGTATGAATTCCTAACACTTATTCATGTGCATTTGATTTTTACTTGGATTGGTTTTGTGAATATTCCAATTTTTGGTGTTTTGAGTTCAAATCTTCAAAAATCATAGCTTTGTTGTTTGAACATGCTTTTGGTGATGCATCAAAGAGCCTATTGGGCTAGGTAGCTGATTCGCGTAAATCCATAAGGCCGTTACTCGACCGAATGCATTTTGGAAGGAATTTGCCTTCATTTAGATAGGCTTGGAAGTGAAGTAAAGAGGTTCCAGTCGACTGTATTTTTGGTCAAGTCGACTGACCTGCTACCTGAGCACATCTCAGGTTCTGGTCCAGTCGACTGGCGTACTGAGTCCAGTCGACTGACCAACATCCCACGAATATTCTGGGACTGAGTTCAGTCGACTGAACTCAGTGAGCCAGTCGACTGACCTGCTCCAAATTGCCTATTATGCCTATTTTTGCCTATTTTGTTTATGATTCCAATTTTTATCGATTCGTTTTGATTCCTAGTTGATGCTATTACTTATTCGATTTTGATGACTTCTATTTTGGGATTTTTCGAAATATCCATTTTGATGGACTTGATATCGATTTCTTTGGAATTAATTCACGTCTTCGTATGTGAATTTTAGTGATTGATTGTTTCTACAATCATTTTTGTGCTTTGTCACTTTAAAAATATAAAGGTTTCAATACTAGTAGTAAATATCAAAACTCTTCCATCAAAACAATTTCAACACTATTTTATTACAAAGCTCGTTTCTTAAACCGTTTTTCAATCTACTGGTATATACAAACCTTTACCTCACCCGTATAAGAAATCTAATTAAACGGCTTAGTAAAACAAGTGGCATGAAATGCTTGCGTTTACTTCGTCAGTTAATTCTTGGACTTATTCGATTGAATTTCTTATGACAATTTTCGAGTGGAGATCTACAATTTGTTCGTAAATATTTAAGTTAAGCTAGTGGTTATGGGACATGAAGCTAAGCTCATATATTTACTAGCTTAGTGTAATTGACACTTCTTGATGATCGATAATGATCATTTTTGTGATTTAGACTAGCGATATGCTATGTTTCTTTGTCCAGGTAGGGGACGGTACCTCATTTTATTGAGTTTCGCCTCATTTCTTTTATAGGCTAATGACCTATGTATTATTTGGAGTTTTGACTCAATTTTTGTGGGCTAGCGACCCATGCACTTTTGTTGTGTTCGATTCATCTGATGTATTGCTTGTACTACATCGATGTCTTGGCTTTTCGGTTCATTGGACGTACCGTTTGTACTGCGTCGATGTTCGGAATTGTTTTGTGTTTCGATTCATTGGATGTACCATTTGTACTACATCGATGTTTCGGCTTTTCGGTTCATTGGACGTACCGTTATTGTACTGCGTCGATGTTCCGAATTGTTTGAGTTTCGGTTCATCGGATGTACCATTATTGTACTAAATCGATGTCCGGGCTTTTTGGTTCATTGGACGTACCGTTTGTACTTCATCGATGATCGGAATTTATGGTTAGCGACCATGGGATAGCGTCCCATTTATGATACATGTGTTGGTTAGTTTTCATGCTCCCGTTTATGATAGGCCTCCCCCTTTTTGTGATTTCTGGATTTCTATTGATGATTTCTAGAATTTGTGTTTCGCTAGCTTTTATGATTGGCATCGATATGATGTCGATATTTGTGACTTGGTGAATAAAACTAAAGAGTATGACATTCTTTTGATCTTTGAGAAGATTCTTGTGATATTGATTAATCTCTGGTTGATTTTCAATTACATACTTATCATAGTATGGCTTTATGGTTATCATACGTTTTTTCGTCATATCTTTTATTCTATATCATTTTATCTGATATTTATAGTTAGACTGATCCGTTTATTATTTTCCTATTAAATAATACTCGGGTCAGACCGAGATGTTACAGGTGCTTCTACTTGATTCCTCATCTGGGAGTATTACTTGACTTTTGGCTAACTACAATAGATTGGTAGTTTTTGTCATTATACACTCGAGATATAGACTCATTGTTGTATACTTATTCTTTTGTGTTGCACTTATATTGTGGATCTTGTTTGACCGCTACTCTGATATACACTTTCATGTGTAATATTCATATCTGTTTCCGCCTTTGTGATATGAATATCTGTGACTGATTTGTGTTATGATATTTCTATATTTTTTTTCGAAGATATTATAGCCACTGTATAGTAGCTTTGAGTTTGCACCGGTATGTCGTATTCCCTCTTGAAATGCAAGTTATATTTTTATCTAGTATATCGATACTCGCACAAAGCAATTACACGGATGGTCGCTCCTCAACAGCCTTATTCTCCATGCTAGTTGACGGCACTACCCTATAGTGTCCTTGGCTGGCGTGGGTATAGAGGTGGGGCATCACAAATAGAGTATCGATGAGGGAGGCTGTGATCTCGTGTACGGCATCGTCGTTCTGGAAATCAAGCCTGGCCGAAGGTAGGACGAGGTATGTAATGATTTTAATTGAATCTAAAAAAACGGGGGTTTGCTAAATCGATTTTGTTTTCTGATAATCTATAAAAAAAAATAACGGTAAGGTAAATTTTTTTTAAAACATCTTAACTTAATGTTGCGTTGGTTTAAAACTTTTAAATTAAATGTGTTATTATTATTTCCTTTATCAGATATTGACGGGAGGTATAAAATTATTAATTAGGATAGAGTTTAGTTTAAGAGCAGATTTGTAAGTATAATAATAGTAAACAGCAAACAGAAAACATGATATATAGATAAGATTTTGAAAAAGAAAAAAATAATAGGAATGTTAAATGTTTGAGAAGTTTTATAGGATTAGATTTTTCAAATCTATATAGATTATTTTATAAGTAAGAGAAAAAAATAAGATAAAATAAAATAAAAATACATATACACATTTTAAAATTTTACTAGCTTATTTTATAACAATATATTTTGGGTGATTAATTTATTTTATCAACCTGTTTAACTATTTTAGTTATGAAAGGATTTTTTAGGGAAAATATTAGTTTAAATTTAAAATCATTAGTTAAAATAAATTTATTAAAACGGTAAATAATTGTTCGATTGGTTCGAAAATTAATAAAACCGTATAATTGTTTATACAAGGTCAAAAGTCGGGAAACCAAGACGAAATTGAAGTGGACTGTAAACAAATTCAAAGATGAGTTAATCCCACTCTTCTGGATTGCTATTTAAATTTAAATGGTTAAATTTGAATAATTGGTTGAATGATTGAATTGATTTAATGTGCAATATTATATATAGTAGTATATGGTATATATTGGAGTGGTTGATATCCCCGCATTATATAGTGGATGAGACCATATGCGTCGCATAATAGCGGAAGATATTATATAAACCCATATACTACGATATTCCACCTCGAAGTGGAATTGGTATTGTGCTAACATCTGTGGATGTAGGGAAACAGGTTGGAGGGATCCAACTGGATTCCTTAAATTTATTTAGATTGTTTAATACATATGGTTTTTGTGATAATCTGTGATAGATTATGTTGGAAATTCAAATGTTGGATGCTATGGTTTGATTGAATATATTTGGATATATCGAGTTATCAAATTCTATAGATTTGGATTTTTGGAAGAAAATAAAAGGAGAGAATTTTAAGTAAACAATTATAGGAATTTGAATAAATTAAAGAATGAATTGGGAAAAGAATAAAAGTTGATTTTTGAATTCTAATAAATAAAATTCCAAGTATGGAGAAATGAGATTTTTTTGAATAAGTGATTTTCTTATAAACTTAAGTGATATTATGTAAAGGAATGAAGAATTTATTTTGAACAATTCAAGGTTTGAATTTATTTAAAAGGATAAAGAAGGAATTTGGGAAATCTGAAATTGGTATTTTCAGTTAAAAAGATTTTAAATCATAATTAAGGAATAAAATCTGAAGTTAATGGATTTTGAAATAAATTGATTAAGTAAAGAAATTTATTTCAAAATGGAGTAAGTTGGGAATCAATTTGGAAATTGATCTAAGTGTTTGGAATCGGAATTTTAAAGGAAGTTAAGTCTATGAAACGTATAAACTTGGTTTATAAAAGTAAAGCAATATTTCAGTGGATATTTGGAAGAATAACTTGCGGTGGAAATTTATTAAAGGAATGGGTAAATTTGTTTAAAAATAAATAGTGGTTTATTTTTAAAAGCTATGAAAGAGAAGCGTATTTTCCTGGATAGCCAAGTACGTTTTCAAAACAAATTTATAAGTATAAATTAAAAGTTTGAATTGTTTTTAAAAAAAAGGTATGTTTTAGAAAATTTATTATTTTTAAATTTTTAAATTTGAGTAAATCTTTTTCAAATTTATTATAGTAGTAATTATTTAAAGGTGGCTTGGTACTATGTTTCTAAAAGAGAAAAAATTAGTTTTATATTTTATAAAGTAGCTTTATTTTAAATATTCTTAAAGTATATATTTTTGAATAAGGTATTAAAGAAGTTTTTATTTTAAATGTTTTAAAGTATAATTTATAATAAAGTGTTTTAAATTATTTTAAAAATCTAGAGTATTGTACTTGGTGTTTCCAGTGGAAATAAATATTTGGGAATTCATTCCATGAGAAGAGTGTGGTTTGAAAACTATTTTCAAAGGGTTGAAAAGTGGAAATATATCTTGTGAAGATATTTTGAGATTAATAAATAATTTGGTGAAATTATTTATGTTTGATGGTTGTTTGTGAATGTTATTTGATAGTTAAACAACGACTATCAATATTGGCCAATGCGCTGATCGTTTCGAATAGACCGGGATCAGGATTTATTTCCTGAAAACCACTTCGATTCGGTTTGAACGTTTTCGTATGGAAAATAAGAGTTTGGATTCGAAGGTGGAGCAGGGAAGTGCAAGGGCTAGTCGCTGCTAATTCTAGGGTGATTCCAAAATGGATGTAGTAGGAGTAGTGCCTTCGCTTCCGTTCGAACCCGGAACGGACTCGTATGGATGAATGCTTTCGGAACATCGTCGGGTGGACGGTGGGCATTCTAAGTGAAATGTTCTAAAAAGGTAACACTTAGCCTCGAGCCTCATCAACCGGGAATGACTGAAAATCAAGAGATATGCAGCTAGGCTAAGTGGGTAGCACCCATTAGGGTAAGGTCATCCCTGTCTAGATGTCCCTTTTTTCGGCTTAGTGGGCGGTTGCTGATCCCAACCGCGGGGTGATCTTACTCGGGATTATCCAGTAAGGGGTAGTCCCGGTCTTGTTTTGTAGGGGATTGGGAGGGATCCTCGGTATGGTGATCTTGGCCACATACTGTGACAGGTGGTGCACCAGTGCCTAGTCATTAGTTGGAAATCCATTCTCCCTACGTGCCTTTACAGTTTTGATTGTGCCCAACTATTGGTGAAACGTGAGATGCAAGCATTTCAGCTAGATTCTATTTTACTTTCTATAGACACTATTGTAATATCAGATGGATTTGATAAAAAGTGTTTTGGCTATCGTAAGGTAAAAACCCAACATGTTTATTTGTGGCGTGATCTTACGAGATGTTTTTGTTTTCAAAAGAATTTTGAAACTTTAATAATCAATTTGAGTGTGGTTTTTTCACATTGGTATTCCAGACTGACTCGGGTGTTATTTCACTATAATGCTCGGGTCAGACCGAGTATTATAGACTGCAGGAAAGGATGCTAAGGAGCTCAGGAGACGAGCTGGATGGCGATACGCACTTCCGTACGTGTTTAAATATTCTGCTATGTTGATTAGCTGTGTATTCAGTTTTGTGAGGGCAGGTTATGATTACTGTCCATTTGAGTGTTATGTGTACTCTGATGGTGTAATGTATAAACAGATTTGCTTTTGTGTAAAGATCAGTTATTATTTATTATATTTTATTTCACTGCGTTGGTAAGATTCTGATGTTGTTTCTATTTTCTTCTTCTACCTCCTTCTTCTTTAACCCTAACGGTTCGTATTTCCGTGCACCTTGAGTTGATGTATTGGAAAATAGTGTTGACTTAAGGGATACGGGTTTGCGGGCTGTTACAGTGGTATCAGAGCTGAAAGGTTAAGCGAGAACCTTGGCTCTGTTGGGAATTACTCATTAGAGATAGAGTCAGTAGTACTCCAGAATGAGTGTGGGCGTATTTACAGTTATGAGCGCGTATTTGTTAGTGGATATAAAAATGGTTTTATATTGTGTTAATTGATTTATTGAGTGGCATATGAACCTTCGTCGATACATTCTGGACAACTGTATCAAAGGGGTTTCTAAACACTTGAATAGAACAATTCGACATAATATTGTTTTCGAAAGCGGGTAAGTGAAATAATTTTACCCAAAAATATATTTTGATATAAAAGAAGTATTTTCTTAAATTAGTATATAACTTGGATGTTTGGATGATAATATCTTGAACAAATAAGATTATAAAGAAATTGGCATGACTTGTATAATCAAATGGAAATTTGTATGAGCGTAAATTGTACAAATGAATTATAGGTAAAATTTGATTTAAATCAAATCTGTAAATTTAAAATCCCGAAGATTTTGGAAGTGCTTTTCAAAGTATTTTAAAGATAAATAATAGCATTATTATTTTGGAGGTATTTCTGAAAGGAAATTGTTTCAAATAAATTTTGGGAAGGGATATAGCATTGAGCTCACTTCAGTCGCTGGAAAATAATCCTAGTGATGACTGCGCAGCATCATCAATATTCATTTTCGAGTTTCTAAGTGACGGATTGCTGCCAAATTGATTTATTCAGAAGAACTAGTTTTTTTTAATTTCAAAGGAAATTTATTGGGGATAAAAACCAGGGTTGGTTTATAAATTTGAGAAGTGTGATTTTGAGATAATGGTGATTTCAAAATGATTTGAAAACCAAAAGCCGGGTCATATGGAGAGAAAGAATTGAAAGAGTCTTCAATGGAAAGGATAAAAGTGAGATCAAGATATGGAACCACCTGATTAAATCAATCAGAGATGGTATGAGAAACAGCTCTTATAGTTTCGGGAATCTTAATTCTGGAATATGGAACTAATTGTGGCTTTGCTGCCTTTTGTTTTACTTCTTTGTTTATTTTCGCCTTTTTCTTTATTCTTCTCCTCTTCTTTTATGCCATAGGTTTGTTATGGTGCAAATTACTTTTATTGTGCTTGCAATAAACTGGTAAGGGGCCAGTTAACCCCGCTTAGCTTTGCTAAAAAAAACAAAAGCCGGTGTTTAAAATCCTGAATCCTTATTTGAATTGAAAATCCTGATGAGATAAGTTATAAACTTATAAATTGAGTTGATTTTTAAATAAGGAAGGAAAATAGGAGATGTGAATGTTGGAATTAAAATTTAAAGTGAAAAAAAAGAAGACAGTTAAAATAAATTTAACTTGGTTAATGGTGAAGGAATTAAATTGTTGAAAGTTTAATTGAGGCGGCTTGAATGGAAAAATTTTAGCAAAATAAATGGATTAAAATTTTTGGATATAAATTGGAATTGAATTGGATGGAAGAATAAAATTAAGTTGAAATGAATGAACTTAAGCTAAGTTTAATATTGGGTTGGATTTGAACTAAAATGAAGATAAAATTTAGTTGTATCTGAATAAAATGGAATGGAATTGAATTAAAATGAATTCAAAGAGTTATTGATAATATGGAATGGAATAAAAAAAATCTTACTTGATTAAATGGAAGTAAGTTGAATTGGATTGGAATAAATGAAAATATGCTTGGGTTAAGTAAGGATCTCGAGTTAAAATGAAATGGGAATGTGCTTAATTATAAATGAATGGAAGTATGAAATATAACGCGTAACCTATGAGAATTTGAATAGTGAAATAAGGACCAAAATAAATTTGTTTAGTATTTCGGAATGAAATAAAAATTCAAACATGAATTATAAAAAAGATTAAACCTGATAAAATTAACTAAAGTGATTTTTAAAGGTAAAAATCAAATATTGAATTGTAAGGTGGGAGTGTACTAATTTGGAATAAATTAGTTAATTGAATATGTTATCGGGATTTAAATTTGGTCATGAAAAATTGAAAGTGTAAATGAATAATGGAATTGGATTATAATAGTGATGGTTTGAATTGTAAATAAATCCAAGTGAGTAGAAATAAAATTGAAATGACCTTGTTATTAATAAAATAAGTTGGAAGTGAATTGAAAATGTGAAACAAAGTTTAAAATAGATTGAATGAGTACACTAATTGAATTTGATAGAATGGAATTTAATTGGAAATGGAGATGAACTTAAGTTATTAACTTTAGTGAATTGTTAAATGGTTGTTAGTGAGCTTTATGAAATGGTTTTGTATGGAACCTGTTTGAATAATGAAATGGAATTATTATGGGTTGAAATAACTGAAGCAAGTGTGAAATGGTTATTTAATTAAATAACATGGTATGTTTTTAGGTCCCATAAATGGTTTCGAATGAAACCTATGCGAATATGAAATGCAAGTGAATGATTGTGAATAAATTTAAAAATGGAATGGAATAAAATATAAATTGAGTCGGAATCAATAAAAATTGGTTATAAAACTTAAGTAATTATTTATTCACATGGATATCATCAAATTGCACAGAATGTATTGTCGTTTGACGAAAACGAAGGTAATTAAAATTCTATGAGTTGATAGAGGTTAAATAAATTGATTTTGAGATCAATTGAGTTAAATATGAGTTTGTTTTTCTTAAAAATAAATTGGATGTAAGCATGTGAGTTGTTAACCATTTGGATTAAGTAAAACAATGTGTGGTTCGTTGTAAGCAATTAAATTAATGTTGGAACATTGAAATTGCTTGTGAAAAGTGTTTAGTATGCATTTCTTTTAGTATTCATGAGTTGTAGTTGTTTAAAAGAGTTAAATTATAATGAATTTCATATATATGGCGCTTATATATATAAATTGAGTAAGTATAGGTACAAGGAAGCCGTGTGGCTAGATTTGGTTGCACTAATTGCTAAAATAATAAGCCGTTTGCTTAAAAATGCTAAATAGAGGTACGCCTACGCAATAAAAATTAGGAAATATAAATTATTTTTGTTTTTTTTCCGACCGTGTGGGTCGATGTATATATATTTATATCTCTTGCCAAATTGCAAAAGCTCCTCCGTACAAAGGAGACTCTGCCAAAAAATTCCGAAAATTTTGGGAGTTTGAAAATTTTTGGAAACTATTTGTTAACGAAAGTTGATTTTCTAATTGTAATGAAAATGTAAGATTTGAACTAGAAAATGGAAACTAATTATTCTGATTAAAGTTAAAAAGGTTTAGAAAAAAAAGTGAATATGGGATTTTCACTAAGTGTGTTTTAGTAAGTAGTGGGGTTGGGACATTCTTCTGCCTTACCAATTTCGGGGACGAAATTTTTTTAAGGGGGAGGAATGTAACGACCCGGATTTTTCAACATTGAAATTGGAATATTTAAATGGTATTAAATATTGAAATTGAATTATAAATTGATTTTGAATATGGAAAACTTGGATTTATCTATTCAGAATGTAGATACAACAATTTGTTGAATAATATAATTATTCAATTCAATAATTGAAGATTGAGTGAAATATTTAATCTTAAGTTCGAGCTTGTTAAAATAATCTTAAAGGCTTGTAAAATTTATATTGATAGTACTGAAGATAGTAAAAGTGTTAAAATTGAATTTGGAAGTGTTTTGTTAAGTTTTGAAAATATATCGTTTAAATTGATATATAAAAATAGCCTTCCAGGGCACAATCTAGGATTTCAACGAAACCAGTTTCATCAGATCCATAATATCGTATTATTATCGGATTTCAATTTTCGTAATGTTTGGAATGATCGTTTGGCCGTACAATAAGTAAACTCGCTGAAAATTAAATCGAGATTAATATAATAACTGGGTTCAAAAATCTATCTTCTCCATACGATCGAATTAGGACCCGAAACCTTTTCCATTGCGTTCGGGATGTGGGTATAACATTATAAACGCCTAGCCGCATGTCTCGATAGGAGGTCAAGATTTTGAGTTGCATAATTCGAGAAGATTTAAATTCAAATATAATATACTTTGACCAGGTAAATTTCCTTCATGTCACCTTTTTCCTTCGGCCGAGATTCTCTCCCACCAGCCTGTCTTCTTTCTCCATCAAAATTTTTTGCCTTCTCTGTAGCAGACATTCAACTCAGGTTTTCACATATTCTTTAATTTCAAAGCATGCAATCCCCCTCTTCATTTTTTTTAAAGCACGAACCTCTTCCCTTCTTCATTCAGTAGAACGAAATCACAAACGAAGGAAGAATAAATGGCCGCTGTTAAATCAAGGGTTCTCTTTCCCCTTCCACCCTTAATTCGAAATGAAACGAGTTCGACTCAAAAAAAAGGGATAATCGATGCTAAAACCCACCTCGCCTCCTAAATCTCTAAGTACTGTCGTCTCCCAATAGAGTCGTCGCCGTGAAGTAGAACGACTGCTTGAAGTCGAGTGATGCCATTACTTTGCAGTGGTGTTGATTTAAGTCTAAGCGTTCAACAAGCAAAACTCGGCATTGTAGAGGATGGTCTGTCCTAGAGTGACGTCTCGTGCGGGCTGAAAGGGATTGGAGCTCGATGGCATGGTCGGTGGAATCAGCGTGAATCGAGTTCCCGTTGGGATAGAGTGTCGATGAGGGAGGCTGTGATCTCGTGTGCGGCATCATCGTTCTGGAAACGAAGCTGGCCAATGGTAGGAGGAGGTATGTAATTAATTTTAATTGAATCTAAAAATTAAAGGGGTTTGATAAATCGATTTTGTTTTCTGATAATTTATAAAAAAAAATAACAGTAAGGTAATTTATTTATTTTTAAACATCTTAACTTAATGTTGCATCGGTTTAAAACTTTTAAATTAAATGTGTGATATTATTTCCTTTAACGGATATTAACGGGAGGTATAAAACTTTTAACTAGGATAGAGTTTAGTTTAAGAGCAGATTTGTAAGTATAATAACAGTAAACGACAAACAGAAAACATGTATATATAGGTAAGATTTTGAAAAAGAAAAAAATAATAGGAATGTTAAATGTTTGAGAAGTTTTATAGGATTAGATTTTGCAAATCTATATAGATTATTTTATAAGTATATATGTAGTTTCAAGAGAAAAAAAATAAGATAAAATAAAATAAAAATACATATACACATTTTAAAATTTTACTAGCTTATTTTATAACAATATATTTTGGGTGATTAATTTGTTTTATTAACATATTTAACTATTTTAGTTATGAAAGGATTTTTAAGGGAAAATAGTAGTTTAAATTTAAAATCATTAGTTGAAATAAATTTATTAAAACGGTAAATAATTGTTCGATTAGTTCGAATATTAATAAAACCATATAATTGTTTATACAAAGTCAAAAGTCGGGAAACCAAGACGAAATTGAAGTGGACTGCAAACAAATTTAAAGGTGAGTTTATCTCACTCTTCTGGATTTCTATTTAAATTTAAATGGTTAAATTCGAATAATTGGTTGAATGGTTGAATTGATTTGATGTGCGATATTATATATAGCAGTATATAGTATACATTGGAATGATTGCTTTCCCCGCATCATATAGCGTGTGACATCCCGCAAATCCGTACCCCTTGAATCAGCACTATTCTACCTCTATTAACTCAAGTGGCACAGAATTACGAACCATTAGGGTTAAAGAAGAAGAGATAGAAGAAGAAGAAACTAACAATATCAGAATCTCACAGTCGCAGCGGAATAAAATATAATAGTAAATATAGAACTTTACACAAAATGAAATCTATAACTGTTTATACATCTCAAACTCAGAGTATCTCATACATCATCAAATACCAATCAGACATACCATACAATAACAACAGCGGAATATATATATATAGGTACATATAGTACGTCTCGGACTCCAGCTCCTTTCCTGCTCCAAAGCATCCTGACCTAGACAAATAATACTCGGTCTGACCCGAGCATTATAATAAAATAACACCCGAGTCAATCTGGAATACCAGCTGATACTAAATATGCATCCAAATTGATTATTAAAGTTTCAAAAATCCTTTGAAAACAAAAGCATCTCGTAAGACCACGCCACAAATAAACATGTCGGGTTTTTACCTTACGATAGCTAAAACACTTTTTATAGAAAATCCTCTGATATTATAATAGGGTCTATTTACAAATACTTATAAAATAGCCGAAATTGTTACATCTATTAAATTCCAGCTACTAGCCACCGAAGTGGGTAATACAAACAAAACTCGTACAAGGCTCGTAGGGAGAATGGATTTCCAACAATGACTAGGCACTGGGGCACCACCTATCACAGTACGGGGCCTAGATCACCGTACCGAGGACTACTCCCTTCATCCTCTGCAACACAAGGCCGGAACCATTCCTTACTGAACAGTCCCGAACAAGATAAACCCCGTGGTTGGCGCGACCAACCACCCACTAAGCCGAAATATATATAAGGGACATCTAGACAGGGGAAATATCTTGTCCTGCTTGGGCATGACCCACCTAACCTTGCTGCATATCCCCTGATTTTCAGTCATTCCCATTTGATGAGGCTTGAGGCTTAGCGTTACCTTTTAGAACGTTTCACTTAGAATGCCCATCGTCCACCTGACGATGTTTCGTAAGCATTCGTCCATACAAGTCCGTCCCGGGTTCGAACGGAACCGAAGGCACTACTCCTACTACATCCATTTTGGAAATATCCTCAGGATTAGTAGCGACTAGCCCTTGCACTTCACTGCTCCATCTTCGACTCCGAACATGTTTTATCACACGAAAACGTACAAATCGGATCGAAGTGGTTTTCGAGAAATAAATCTCGATCCCGGTCTCTTCGAAACGATCAACGCATTGTCCAATATTGATAGTCGGTGATTTAACTATCAATTAATATTCATAAGCATCCATATGCATCCATCAAATAAATAATTCCCAATTTATTTATTTGCCTCAAATATCTTTAAAAGATATGTTACCCAATTTCAAATCTCATTTGAAAACATTTCCCAAAATTTCTCCTTTACAAGGTAAATCATTTACCATATATTCCCATTGGAAATATCCAAGTCCAAAACAGTTTAGATTTAAAAACAATTTAAAACATTTGAGTTTAAAATATATACTTTAAAATAGGTAAATTTACTACTAATTATTTACTCAAAATATAATTTCAAAATATTTAAAACAAAACTATTATATAAAATATACTTGGTTTGAAATAAGGTTTTAGTTATACTATAATTGAAAAATAGAGTTTTTAAAGAAATTAATAAATTTCAACAACTTTATTCAAAAAAACTAGCTTTAAGCAAAAATCCATTTGTAAAGATAATTATTAAGGTATTTATAAAATTTACTATTGCTAATATACATATAATTACTTTAAATAATAATTTTCAAACCACTCTTTTTAAACAAGCTTAACTTTAGAACTTTCTTCTTATAAAAACAGTTTAAACTCGAACTTGGGTTTTTCCCAGGAAATCTCATTTCCACTTAAACATCACAGAAATCCTTTTCTCGATTCCTGTCCAATTATTTCAATTTAGATTTATATTTTGAATAACATACATTTATTTTCCCAAATTTTCAACTAATAACATTTATCTTGATTACCATTCCAGATTTCACAAATTTTCAATTTCCATTCTAAATAGATTTCAAATTTTAACCCTTTAAAATTCTTTATTAACCATTTTTTTTATTTCTCTAAAATTCAATTTATCCATTTATAATTAATTATGGATTTATAATTTACTCAACATTATTCCAATTAAATTTTAGTTCAGTTTTCCATCCAAAAGATTCTAATTTTATTTATTCTTTTAATTTCTTATTTATTAATTTTCTTAGCTTCTTGAAAACCCAATTAAATTCCTTTATAATTAAAACTCCAAATTTATCCATCACAATATAAAAACAGGCATCATCATCAATTATAAAAAAATCATACTACATTGTGAGGAATCCAGTTGGATCCCTCCAACCTTTTGCCCTGCATCCACAAATATTAGCACATCACATATATAAATATCAATCCAGACTGATAATAACAATAATATTCAACCAATCACACAGATATTTAAATATTTATTATTTAAATCAGCCAATATCCAGATGTAAGTGAGAATAACTCACCTTGAGTTTTCGGCGAGCGTTCGAAATTTAAATTAAACCAAACGACGTTCGATTTAACTCAAATTTCTACTTGCCCGGAATGGATCCGGATCTGCACCATCGCGTAGCACTCGTCTCTGCAATCCTGGCGCTGCAAATTTCGTCGAAATCTGATACGGTATGCCTAAGATATTCGATTTTAAAGTTTAAATTGAATTTAAAACAAATTTCCCTTATTTAATTTTTATTTTACCACAAACAACATCAGGACCGTGCAAAGAAAAAACCCAGATCCAGGCCGTCCCTATGCGTCTTCTCCCACGTGAACGTCCAACCCAGATAACCCATATTCGAATCCCCCAAATCACGATCGCGACACTCACGATCAAAGGCAGGTCGATCCAAGACCACATCTCGAGCGCCGGAGCTCGCTCTACCTACGGCCCAAGCCAGGAGGAGCTCGGTCGTCCCTCCTGTGCACAAAACGCGAATGAACGGCGGCAACTTCGGCTGCGATATCTCCCTCTTCGATCGACGAAACTCAATCTCTACCGTTGAATACGTAGATCTCTCTACGATCTACGATTCTCTAGTTGATGATTTCTGAAATTAAGTTGTAGATTGATTGTAAATTGAAGATGAAATTCGATGAATTTCGGCCATTGGCATGAAACTGCGGCGGGCCTGAACGTTCTAGGGTTTTGAATAAAATATTGAGATATATAATGGTTTTAATATTATTTAATTAATAAAATTCTCTATTTAACCGTTTACACAAACGACCTCCAAACTTCGCGATCCGATAGGCGATTCTAGGGTTTTTCCGTGTTCCGGACACAATGGAACATGTTTCGTAAGCAAATTCGATCGTATGCGCGAGTTACAGAATTAAACGATCAGTTTTAAATTAAATCGATTAAAACGATTTTCGATGCGTTTCGAGCTGCTGGGGTCAAACGACAACTCCGATTGCTACGAAAATTGAAATCCGATAATAACTAACTATTACGGATCCAATGAAACTGGTTTCGTCGAATTCCGAGACTGTGTCCCGGAAGGCTATTTTAACTCGTCTATTAAATTAAGCGATTTTCGAAATTATCGAAATCACTCAAAATTTCCACTTTTAAAATTTTATTAACTTAACAATAATTCATATAACATTTATAATCACATTAAAAATCATTTCGGCTCATTCTGGACTTAAATCGAATTAATTGCAATATTTAATAATATTAAATTCATTTTAAATTAATATAAAATTCCAAATATTAATTTATTGACCTCAAAATTCATCTAAAATTTCCACCATGCTATTTACACTCAGATAGCCCAAGATAAATTTTTAAAACCATTTTGTCACTATTTACATCCAGAATTTCTTTTATTTCAATTCTGAATATTATATTATTATTGTTCAATTTTCAAATTAAATCCACACCTTAGAAATTTTAACTTGTTAATATAATTTAAACGAATTCCTTTAGTTTAAACTAAATCTTAAACTCATAGTAAACATTTAAAATGAATTAAATGTTCACAAATCCCATACTCAAAATTCTGGGATGTTACATTCCTCCCCCCTTATAAAAATTTCGTCCCCGAAATTTGTATAAGGTAGAACATACTCTCAAACCCATTTACTTATCCCATTTGCTTAGTTAAAAGCTTATATACATTTCACAAAATCCTTTTTGCTCAATTCCCAAACCTATTTGCTTTACTTATCTCTAAAGCTTTAATTTTAACTTATAACTTCATAAGTTACTTAATTTTTCCAAAACCCCAAAAAAATTTCTAACTCCCAAAATTTACGGAAAATTTTGGCAGAGTCTCCCCTGTACGGAGGAGCTTCTGCGACATCGCAGGATACACAAATATATATATACATCGGCCCACACGGCCGGAAACCAAAATATAACACAATATATATCATTTTCCCAATTTTATTTGCGTAGGCGTACCTTTTTAGCAAATTTTTAATAGCAAGCAGCTAATATAATGCATATACGCACTCCAACTCTCTCAAACGCCTCCCGCACCTGTGCTTACTCAAACAAATTCATCAGTTATCAAAATATGAGCAATTTAACATCATTTCCAATATAAATGTAAGCCAAACATAACTATTTACATTCCAAACAACACTTTGCATAGTTTCCTAAGTAAATCCATATTTTATAACATGCACAAGGTTCATTTTTCCCATGCTAACTCCAAGTTATCTCATACAAAGGATTTACATACACGGTTTGCTATGTTCCATTCATATTTATTTCAACCAATTCATTGTTATTTGACATATGGTTAACATGTGCTTCACTAACATCTTGCTATATCATTTCAATATCAAGTTGATTCACAAACCAAATTCTTACTTCAAATTTTGAAGCATTTACATTTCTTTTTAATTTACATGCATCTACATACGAAATCACCAACTAGATTCCAATTCAGTTCACTTTATTTAAGACTCAATTTCAAATGCTTCTTCAAGCAAATAATCACCATGTAAGCTTAGAACCATTTACAATTCATTCTAGTTTAATTTATATTAATTTTACTCTATTCTGAAACATCCATTTCAATTTTTAAATCAATTTTTTTATTCACACTTCAAGATCATCATTTAAGTTAAATTAATAACATCCCATTCTATTTTATTTAAAGTCTAAACATTTTTATTTTATCACAATTATTGAATTATATCTCAAATCTTATATTTCCAATTCATTATCCAATAGGTCTATATGAATATCATTCCATTCTGGAACTCATACATTTTTAATTTATCACAGAAATTAATACTATTTCACTTGCAATTCAAATTTTATTTTCTAACAAGTTTCATTCAAGAGTACTTAATAAAACTTATTCACAATCATTTTGTTTTACCTTCAAGATACTTAAGTTCTTTCACAATACCTTTATTATCTTCTTATATCAGTTTTTATTTCCATTTGATTCTCATTCAATCAATTCCAATCTATTTATATATTTGAATGCTCTTTGTTTACTAATTCAATTTATTTACAAATTTATTTTATTAACAAAGAGTCCATTTAAATTATTTCTTTCCGTTGAATTTACTTACAATTCAACTATCCCAGCATAAGCTAAGTTCATTTCCATTCACACAATAAATATTTATTACCACAAATTTAAATCCCATGCCACAATTGGATTTTTTTTATTTACCTTCAAATTTTGACTGACTATCAAATTCTATCCATTACAATACAAATTCCATTAATTTGTGATTTAATTCAGTCAATAACCTAATCCATATTAGGTTTTTAATTCACTTTCCCTATTTACTCTGAATCCATTTTTACTATCACCATTTTCCAATTATTTCATTTAGCAAATTTAGATTTCTACCTTTCCTTTTTACTCCTTTAAATAGAATCTAAATTTCTTTCAATATTATTTATTACTCAACTGAAATTCAATTTCAATTACATTACCAAAACAAATTTTATTCTCCCCATACATAAGTTCAAGACTTATCTGCTAACTTAAAAACATCCACATTTTTATCCTCACCGCTTTATTACACTTTACATTTCTTTTATGGTTAAGTTTTGAATTTGCCACACCATTCAACTCTTTTCATTAATGAATTACAATTTCACTTCCATTCAAGAGTTTAGATTTCTTATTGAAGTTCATTTCCATTTTATAATCACAAGTTTAAATTATAGCATTCAATAACTTAAGAATATGAATTTCTTTATGTAATTATAAGCAATTTACATTTCAACTTTATATCTAATTCAATTTAAATTTTTTTTATTCATTTAGATTTAATTCAGTTTCAAATTCTCCAATTTAATTCTCCATATACAAGTTCAAAACTTGTTTTCTAATTTAAGTTCATTCATTTCTTTTATATCTCACTTTACCTTATCTCAATTAACATTTCTTTTGAGATTAAGTTTTAATTCACCATACCATTCAACTACTTCCATTTGTGATTATAATTTCATTTTATTTATATAAGTTCACCAACTTATTTACTTTAAAAGCCTATGTAGCTCATTTTACTCATCTACATTTTGTAATCACAAATTCCAAATTCCATTTGCATATGTATATACATCTGAATTCTTAAGGATACAAATTTCCTTAATTTAATTCTTTGCAAATTTTTAAATCCACACTTCCAGATTATAAGTATAGCACTTAATAGCTCATGGGTATAACTCATTTCTCAATGACTCACAATTCAAGTCATCTTACATTTCAATGTAACCTAAGTCAATTTAATTCTAAGTCCAATTTATTTAACTTATACAAGCTATATTCAAATTTTCTACTTACTTCAATATATTTTATTTACTTCCATTTACTTAAGTTGAATTTTAATTTCAAGATTAAAATTTTCATTTCTTCCTTCTTATTAATATCAACTTCACTTAATAAGTTCAATAGTTAATTTATTTTAATTTTGCACATTTTTTTTTTAAATATAATTTTCCAGAATTTAAATTTACCCGGTTTTATTTCAAAACCAAATTTGAAACAAAAATCAACACATTCCCAAAACACTTGTTATATCCAACAAGCCCCAAACAATACCATAACCAAATATTAAGGAAGCAATCCATCACTTTAGAAACTCGAAAATGAATTCTAATGATGTGGCCAGCATCATCAGGATTATTTTCCAGCGACTGAAGTGAGTTCAATGCTTCTTACTTTTCTAAATTCATTTCAAAACAGTTTCCATTTAAAAATATTTCCCAAAACAATATTCCAATCATTGCCTTCAAACACCTTCAAATCCCAACAAACATTTTAATTCAATCCAAATCATTTTTATTTTATTTAAAATCCTTTCCAAACTTCCGAAATTTAAATCCTGGTTCAACTCAAATTTAGTTATTCCTCTTTTTATATAATTTATATTTGTAGAAATTTTATTTTCACTATAACTATTTCACATTTCAGATTAAATTTTATATTCTTATTTGATTTAGACATTAACAACCAATCATCCAAATATATATAATAATTTCAGAAAATTATTTCTTTTATATCAAAATATAATTTTGGGTAAAATTATTTCATTTACCCACTTTAAAATCAATACTATGTCGGTTTATCTTGTTTAAGAGTTTAGAAACCCCTATCGATACGGTTGTACTTCCCGTACCGACCAGAATTCATAAACACTCAACCGATAAGTCAACACAGTATAAAAACAATTTTTATATGCACTAACAAGTACGCTCTCATATCTATTATTACTCTCAACTCATTATAGAGTACTATTGACTCTGTTTAATGAGTAGTTACCCCACCAAAACCTAGGTTGTCGCCAACCTAAGCTCTGATACCAAGTGTGACAGCCCGCAAATCCGTACCCCTTGAATCAGCACTATTCTACCTCTATTAACTCAAGTGGCACAGAATTACGAACCATTAGGGTTAAAGAAGAAGAGATAGAAGAAGAAGAAACTAACAATATCAGAATCTCACAGTCGTAGCGGAATAAAATATAATAGTAAATATAGAACTTTACACAAAATGAAAGCTATAACTGTTTATACATCTCAAACTCAGAGTATCTCATACATCATCAAATACCAATCAGACATACCATACAATAACAACAGCGGAATATATATATAGGTACATATAGTACGTCTCGGACTCCAGCTCCTTTCCTGTTCCAAAGCATCCTGACCTGGACAAATAATACTCGGTCTGACCCGAGCATTATAATAAAATAACACCCGAGTCAGTCTGGAATACCAGCTGATACTAAATATGCATCCAAATTGATTATTAAAGTTTCAAAAATCCTTTGAAAACAAAAGCATCTCGTAAGACCACGCCACAAATAAACATGTCGGGTTTTTACCTTACGATAGCTAAAACACTTTTTATAGAAAATCCTCTGATATTATAATAGGGTCTATTTACAAATACTTATAAAATAGCCGAAATTGTTACATCTATTCAATTCCAGCTACTAGCCACCGAAGTGGGTAATACAAACAAAACTCGTACAAGGCTCGTAGGGAGAATGGATTTCCAACAATGACTAGGCACTGGGGTACCACCTATCACAGTACGGGGCCTAGATCACCGTACCGAGGACTACTCCCTTCATCTCCTGCAACACAAGGCCGGAACCATTCCTTACTGAACAGTCCCGAACAAGATAAACCCCGTGGTTGGCGCGACCAAACACCCACTAAGCCGAATTATATATAAGGAGCATCTAGACAGGGGAAATATCTTGTCCTGC
This sequence comes from Allium cepa, assembly GCA_030765085.1. Lineage (NCBI taxonomy): Eukaryota > Viridiplantae > Streptophyta > Magnoliopsida > Asparagales > Amaryllidaceae > Allium > Allium cepa. The sequence continues at coordinate 294,445,156 of CM060929.1, forward strand.
TTGGGCATGACCCACCTAACCTTGCTGCATATCCCCTGATTTTCAGTCATTCCCATTTGATGAGGCTTGAGGCTTAGCGTTACCTTTTAGAACGTTTCACTTAGAATGCCCATTGTCCACCTGACGATGTTTCGCAAGCATTCGTCCATACAAGTCCGTCTCGGGTTCGAACGGAACCGAAGGCACTACTCCTACTATATCCATTTTGGAAATATCCTCAGGATTAGTAGCGACTAGCCCTTGCACTTCACTGCTCCATCTTCGACTTCGAACACGTTTTATCGCACGAAAACGTACAAATCGGATCGAAGTGGTTTTCGAGAAATAAATCTCGATCCCGGTCTCTTCGAAACGATCAACGCATTGTCCAATATTGATAGTCGGTGATTTAACTATCAATTAATATTCATAAGCATCCATATGCATCCATCAAATAAATAATTCCCAATTTATTTATTTGCCTCAAATATCTTTAAAAGATATGTTACCCAATTTCAAATCTCATTTGAAAACATTTCCCAAAATTTCTCCTTTACAAGGTAAATCATTTACCATATATTCCCATTGGAAATATCCAAGTCCAAAACAGTTTAGATTTAAAAACAATTTAAAACATTTTAGTTTAAAATATATACTTTAAAATAGGTAAATTTACTACTAATTATTTACTCAAAATATAATTTCAAAATATTTAAAACAAAACTATTATATAAAATATACTTGGTTTGAAATAAGGTTTTAGTTATACTATAATTGAAAAATAGAGTTTTTAAAGAAATTAATAAATTTCAACAACTTTATTCAAAAAAACTAGCTTTAAGCAAAAATCCATTTGTAAAGATAATTATTAAGGTATTTATAAAATTTACTATTGCTAATATACATATAATTACTTTAAATAATAATTTTCAAACCACTCTTTTTAAACAAGCTTAACTTTAGAACTTTCTTCTTATAAAAACAGTTTAAACTCGAACTTGGGTTTTTCCCAGGAAATCTCATTTCCACTTAAACATCACAGAAATCCTTTTCTCGATTCCTGTCCAATTATTTCAATTTAGATTTATATTTTGAATAACATACATTTATTTTTCCAAATTTTCAACTAATAACATTTATCTTGATTACCATTCCAGATTTCACAAATTTTCAATTTCCATTCTAAATAGATTTCAAATTTTAACCCTTTAAAATTCTTTATTAACCATATCTTTTATTTCTCTAAAATTCAATTTATCCATTTATAATTAATTATGGATTTATAATTTACTCAACATTATTCCAATTAAATTTTAGTTCAGTTTTCCATCCAAAAGATTCTAATTTTATTTATTCTTTTAATTTCTTATTTGTTAATTTTCTTAGCTTCTTGAAAACCCAATTAAATTCCTTTATAATTAAAACTCCAAATTTATCCATCACAATATAAAAACAGGCATCATCATCAATTATAAAAAATAATACTACATTGTGAGGAATCCAGTTAGATCCCTCCAACCTGTTTGCCCTGCATCCACAAATATTAGCACATCACATATATAAATATCAATCCAGACTGATAATAACAATAATATTCAACCAATCACACAGATATTTAAATATTTATTATTTAAATCAGCCAATATCCAGATGTAAGTGAGAATAACTCACCTCGAGTTTTCGTTGAGCGTTCGAAATTTAAATTAAACCGAACGACGTTCGATTTAACTCAAATTTCTACTTGCCCGGAATGGATCCGGATCTGGACCATCGCGTAGCACTCGTCTCTTTAATCCCGGCGCCGCAAATTTCGTCGAAATCTGATACGGTATGCATAAGATATTCGATTTTAAAGTTTAAATTCAATTTAAAACAAATTTCCCTTATTTAATTTTTATTTTACCACAAACAACATCAGGACCGTGCAAAGAAAAAACCCAGATCCAGGCCGTCCCTATGCGTCTTCTCCCACGTGAACGTCCAACCCAGATAACCCATATTCGAATCCCCAAAATCACGATCGCGACACTCACGATCAAAGGCAGGTCGATCCAAGACCACATCTCGAGCGCCGGAGCTCGCTCTACCTACGGCCCAAGCCAGGAGGAGCTCGGTCGTCCCTCCTGTGCACAAAACGCGAATGAACGGCGGCAACTTCGGCTGCGATATCTCCCTCTTCGATCGACTAAACTCAATCTCTACCGTTGAATACGTAGATCTCTCTGCGATCTACGATTCTCTAGTTGATGATTTCTGAAATTAAGTTGTAGATTGATTGTAAATTGAAGATGAAATTCGATGAATTTCGGCCATTGGCATGAAACTGCGGCGGGCCTGAACGTTCTAGGGTTTTGAATAAAATACTGAGATATATAATGGTTTTAATATTATTTAATTAATAAAATTCTCTATTTAACCGTTTACACAAACGACCTCCAAACTTCGCGATCCGACAGGCGATTCTAGGGTTTTTCCGTGTTCCGGACACAATGGAACATGTTTCGTAAGCAAATTCGATCGTATGCGCGAGTTACAGAATTAAACGATCGGTTTTAAATTAAATCGATTAAAACGATTTTCGATGCGTTTCGAGCTGCTGGGGTCAAACGACAACTCCGATTGCTACGAAAATTGAAATCCGATAATAACTAACTATTACGGATCCAATGAAACTGGTTTCGTCGAATTCCGAGACTGTGTCCCGGAAGGCTATTTTAACTCGTCTATTAAATTAAGCGATTTTCGAAATTATCGAAATCACTCAAAATTTCCACTTTTAAAATTTTATTAACTTAAAAATAATTCATATAACATTTATAATCACATTAAAAATCATTTCGGCTCTTTCTGGACTTAAATCGAATTAATTGCAATATTTAATAATATTAAATTCATTTTAAATTAATATAAAATTCCAAATATTAATTTATTGACCTCAAAATTCATCTAAAATTTCCACCATGTTATTTACACTCAGATAGCCCAAGATAAATTTTTAAAACCATTTTATCACTATTTACATCCAGAATTTCTTTTATTTCAATTCTGAATATTATATTATTATTGTTCAATTTTCAAATTAAATCCACACCTTAGAAATTTTAACTTGTTAATATAATTTAAACGAATTCCTTTAGTTTAAAATAAATCTTAAACCCATAGTAAACATTTAAAATGAATTAAATGGTCACAAATCCCATACTCAAAATTCTGGGATGTTACATAGCGGATGAGATCCTATGCGCCGCATAATAGCGGATGATATTATATAAACCCATATACCGCGACCTCGAAGTGGAATTGGTATTGTGCTAACATATGTGGATGCAGGGAAACAAGTTGGAGGTATCCAACTGGATTCCTCAAATTTATTTAGATTGTTTAATACTCTGTGATACGGTTTATGTGATAATCTGTGATAGATTATATTGGAAATTCAAATGTTGGATGCTATGGTTTGATTGAATATATTTGGATATATCGAGTTATCAAATTGTATAGGTTTGGATTTTTGAAAGAAAATAAAAGGGAGAATTTTGAGCAACAATTATAGGAATTTGAATAAATTAAAGAATGAATTGGGAAAAGAATAAAAGTTGATTTTTCAATTCTAATAAATAAAATTCCAAGTATGGAGAAATGAGATTTTTTTGAATAAGTGATTTTCTTAAAAACTTAAGTGATATTATGTAAAGGAATAAAGAATTTATTTTAAACAATTCAAGGTTTGAATTTATTTAAAAGGGTAAAGAAGGAATTTGGGAAATCTGAAATTGGTGTTTTCAGTTAAAAAGATTTTAAATCATAATTAAGGAATAAAACCTAAAGTTAATGGATTTTGAAATAAATTGAGTAAGTAAATAAATTTATTTCAAAATGGAGTAAGTTGGTAATCAATTTGGAAATTGATCTAAGTGTTTGGAATCGGAATTTTAAAGGAAGATGAGTCTATGAAACTTATAAACTTGGTTTATAAAAGTAAAGCAATATATCAGTGGATATTTGGAAGAATAAATTCACGGTGGGAATTTATTAAAGGAATGGGTAAAAAAATTTAAAAATAAATAGTGGTTTATTTTTAAAAGTTGTGAAAGAGAAGCGTATTTCCCTAGATAGCCAAGTACGTTTTCAAAACAAATTTATAAGTATAAGTTAAAAGTTTGAAGTTGTTTTTAAAAAAAGTATGTTTTAGAAAATTTATTATTTTTAAATATTTAAATTTTAAAGTCTTTTTCGAATTTATTATAGTAGCAATTATTTAAAGGTGGCTTGGTACTATGTTTCTAAAAGAGAGAATTTTAGTTTTATATTTTATTAAGTAGCTTTATTTTAAATATTCTTAAAGTATATATTTTTGAATAAGGTATTAAAGTAGTTTTTATTTTAAATGTTTTAAAGTATAATTTAAAATAAAATGTTTTAAATTATTTTAAAAATCTAAAGTATTGTACTTGGTGTTTCCAGTGGAAATAAATATTTGGGAATTCATTTCATGAGAAGAGTGTGGTTTGAAAACTATTTTCAAAGGGTTGAAAAGTGGGAATATATCTTGTGAAGATATTTTGAGATTAATAAATAATTTGGTGAAATTATTTATGTATGATGGTTGTTTGTGAATGTTATTTGATAGTTAAATAACCGACTATAAATATTGGCCAATGAGCAGATCGTTTCGAAGAGACCAGGATCGGGATTTATTTCCTAAAGCCCACTTCGATCCGGTTTGAACGTTTTCATGTGGAAAACAAGAGTTTGGATTCGAAGGTGGAGCAGTGAAGTGCAAGGGCTAGTCACTGCTAATCCTGGGTGATTCCAAAATGGATGTAGTAGGAGTAGTGCCTTCGGTTCCGTTCGAACCCGGAACGGACTTGTATGGATGAATGCTTTCGGAACATCGTCGGGTGGATGGTGGCATTCTAAGTGAAGTGTTCTAAAAAGGTAACGCTTAGCCTCGAGCCTCATCAACCGGGAATGACTGAAAATTAGGAGATATGCAGCAAGGCTAAGTGGGTAGCACCCATTAGGGTAAGGTCATCCCTGTCTAGATGTCCTTTTTTTTGGCTTAGTGGGCGGTTGCTGATCCCAACCGCGGGGTGATGTTACTCGTGATTGTCCAGTAAGGGGTAGTCTCGGTCTTGTGTTGCAGGGGATCGTGAGGGATCCTCGGTACGGTGATCTAGACCACGTACTGTGACAGGTGGTATCCCAGTGCCTAGTCATTAGTTGGAAATCCATTCTTCCTATGCGCCTTTACGGTTTTGATTGTGCCCAGCTATTGTTGAAACGTGAGATGCAATGTCACGACCCGATCTTACGACGCTCGAAAAACCGAACCATGAGGGTTAAAGAAATAGAGGTAGAAGAAAAAAATAGAAAACAACATCAGAATCTAACCATCGTAGCGGAATAAAATATAATAGATAATAACAGATCTTTACACAAAAGAAAACTATATCTGTTTTATATATATACATCATCAGAATACATCATCAAAGTTCAACAACAATAATAACATACAACTGGACAGTCATATAAACTTGTCCTCAAAACTGAATACACAGCGGAATAATAATCAAGTACGGAAGTACGTATCGCTATCCAGCTCGTCTCCTGAGTTCCACGGCACCCTTTCCTATATCCTATAATACTCAATCTGACCCAAGCATTATAGCTAAATGACACCCGAGTCAGTCTGGTATTCCAGCGTGAGAAAAACACACTCAATTGGATTATTAAAGTTTCAAAATTCTTTTGAAAATAAAAGCATCTCGTAAGACCACGCCACAAATAAACATGTCGGGCTTTTACCTTACGATAGCTAAAACACTTTTTATTAAAGTTCTATGATATTATAATAATGTCTATAGAAAGTAAAATAGAATCTAGCTGAAATGCTTTCATCTCACATTTCAGCAATAGTTGGGCACAATCAAAACCGCACAGGCGCGTAGGGAAAATGGATTTCCAACTAATGACTAGGCACTGGGGTACCACCTGTCACGGTACCTGGTCTAGATCAGCATACCAAGGATCACTCCCGACCCCCTGCAATACAAAACTGGGACTACCCCTTACTGGATAATCCCGAGTAAGATCGCCCTACGGTTGGGATCAGCCACCGCACCACTAAGCCGAATAAAAGGGACATCTAGACAGGGATGACCTTACCCTAATGGGTGCTACCCACCTAGCCTTGCTGCATAACCCCTGATTTGTCATTCCCGGTTGATGAGGCTTGAGGCTAAGCGTTACCTTAAGAGAACTCATCTCTTAGAATGCTCATCGTCCACCTGACGATGTTCTGAAAGCATTCAACCCATACAAATCCGTCCCTGGTTCGAACGGAACCGAAGGCACTACTCCTACTACATCCATTTTGGAATCACCTCAGGATTAGTAGCGACTAGCCCTAGCACTTCACTGCTCCATCTTCGACTCTGAACTCTTGTTTTTCATAGGAAAACGTTCAAACCGGATCGAAGTGGTTTTCGAGAAATTAATCCCAATCCCGTTCTCTTCGAAAAGATCAGCGCAATGTCCAATATTGATAGTCGGTTATTTAACTATCAATTAACATTCACAAACAGCCACCAAACATAAATAATTTCACCAAATTATTTATTAGTCTCAAAATATCTTCACAAGATATATTTCCGCTTTCAAACCTTTTTGTGAAAACAATTTTATACCATCTCCCTTTTGTAGAATAAATTTCCCAAATATTTTCTATTTCCACTGAAATCACCAAGTACAAAGCTTTAGATTTAAAATAAATTAAAACACCTTATTATAAAATATACTTTAAACATTTAAATTAAGAGCTACTTCAGTACTTTATTAAAAATATATACCATAGGAATATTTGAAAATGAGGTTATTTTATAAAATATTAAACTATATTTTCTCTTTTTAAACCAAAATACCAAGTCACCTTTAAAATAATTTCTACGATAATAGATTTGAAAAATATTTACCTTAGAATTTAAACATTTAGAAATAATAAATTTTCTAAAACATGCTTTTCAAAATAACGTTAAAACTTTTAACTTATATTCAAAAATTTACTCTGAAACATACTTGGCTATCCAGGGAAAAATACTTCTCTTCACATCCTTTAAAGATAAATCTCTATTTATTTTTAAACAAACTTTCCCATTTCTTTAATATATTCCCATCGTAAATTTATTCTTCAAATATTCACTGATATATTGCTTCACCTTTATAAACCCAGTTTATAAATTTTAAGTCTCGCTTCTCTTTTAAAAATCCCGGTTTTACACTCTTAAATCAGTTTCCAAATTGATTTCCAGTTTACTCCATTTTGAAATAAATTTCTTTGCTTACTCAATTCATTTCAAAATCCATTAATTTCAGACTTTATTCCTTAATTATGATTTAAAATCTTTTAACTGAAAACACCAATTTCAGATTTTTCCCAAATTCCTTCCTTAGTTTTTTCTTCAATAATTTATATCTTAAATTTTAAATAAATGCTTTATTCTTTAAACTAATAACACTTAAGTTTAAAATTCATTATCTTCCTGTTTATTCAAAATTCCCTTTCCATACACGGATTTTATTTATTAGAATTTTAAAACCACTATTCTTCTTATCCAGTTCATTCTTAAATTTATTTAAATTCTCTATAATTATTTCACTTACAAATTCTCGTCTTTTATTTCTTTCCAAAAATCCAATTCTATATATTTTGATAACTCAGTGTACAGAAATATATTCAAATAAACCATAGCATTCAATATTCCAATTATCAATAATATTCATCACAGAATATTAAATATTCATAACACAAAATATTAAACAATCTAAAAAAATTTGAGGAATCCAGTTGGATCCCTCCAACCTATTTCCTTGATCCACAAACGTTAGCACAATACCAATTCCACTTCGAGGTGGAATATCGTGGTATATGGGATTTAAATATAATATCATCCGCTATTATGCGACGCATAGGGTCTCATCTGCTATATAATGCGGGAAATCAATCACTCCAATATATTCTCTCTCTATATATAATACACACACACACACACACACACACTACTATATATAATATAGCACATCCAAAATAATTCGATCATTCAATCAATTATTTAAATTTAAATAACCCAGATGAGTGAGATTAACTCACCTTTGATTTTAGTTTGCAGTCTACTCCACTCCAGTTCCATTCCGACTTGTATTTTCTCGATTTTAGACCTTGTATAATATTAGATGATTTATTAATATTTAAAATAAATCGAAAATCAATTACCATTTACTAAATTTAATTAGCTAATTTTAATTGATAATTAAACTAACCTAGCTTGCATTTCTTTTCTTCTGACCAAATTATAAATTTTATAACAGGATGTATATGTGTATATGCATTAAAATAGAATTGTTAAATGCCTTGCAGTAAATAAAAAAATTTAAAACCAGACAAATTAATTAAAATCATAAAATACCTCCCCCCCCCCCAACAATTCAGACAAACTGCCATAACCACGGCCACTTCGTGAGCCTCTGTCACCAAACCCTAAACTCTGCTCGACTATCATCGGTTGCTGCTACCACAATGACCATCGGCCTGCCTATCGCGAGTCATCATTCGCGGCATCCCTTCCAACGATTTCGATCCTTCTTACCTACCCTACCGAGAACTCCCTTCCTCTTGCGCCGTTGCTCAATGTCTACACCCAGTACCCACCCCAGATGTCGAACCCACATCGCCTCATCCCATGAACGAAACCCAAGCCCTAGCTTCTACTTCCATTACGTCGAAGGATTTATAAAGGAAATCGCGAATTCGAAATGCCTTCATGAATTGAGAAACGAAGGAAATTTTGATTATTTGAATGGAGTCGATTTCTCTTCTTCGGCCATTGGTTTAAAAAAAAATCGATTTTGAAAAACTGGAAAGGAAGAGGGATAAATATTGAAGTATCGGCCATAAATCTCCCTTTGAATTGAAGAGGATAACTACGGCCGTTAATTATAAAAGAAGGAAGACACCTTGTGTGTAGCTTGCGGGGTATGGTAATATGAAGGGAAAGGAAAAAGTTGTGACGGTGAAAGAAAGTAGGCTGGTATGACTTATCTTGACTAGTCAAAACAATATATGGATATTTTATTTAAATTTAAATTTGAATCGACTTGAATTCGTAGCTAAAAATCTCGACCTCCTAGCGATGTGTGCTGCTAGGCGTTATAATGTTATACCCCTATTCCGAACGTAATGGAAAAGGTTTCAAGTCCTAATTCGATCGTATGGAGAAGACAGCTTTTCGGAACCAGTTATTATATTAAATTTTGATATAGATTTCAATGCGTTTATATGTCGTATGCTCACACAACAACTCCAAACACTACGAAAATTGAAATTCGATAATAATTCAATATTACGAATCCAATGGAACTGGTTTCATCGAATTCCAAGACTGTGCCTAGGAAAGCTATTTTTAAATTTAATTTAAACGACATATTATTAAAACTAAACAAATCACCTTTAAATTAAATTTTAACCATTCGATTATCTTCAGTATCATCATTATAAAGTTTATTGTAACGATTGTGATTTTTTCGTTGCCGAAAAACCAAAAGGTTAGGGTTAAAGAAGAAGAAAAAGGTAGAAGAAAGAGAAAAGGATAGAAAATAGAGAGAAAAGAAAATAGAATGGAACAGAAAGAAAACAACAGAACAATATCAGAATCTCACAATCGCAGCGGAACAACATATAATAGATAAATGAAAAATCTTTAAACAAAGAACTATATCAGTTATTACATTACATCATATTACATTACATCACATCATCAGAGTGTACAACAACAAACAAACAGCGGAAAGACATACTATATACAAGTAATACGCCATGCCATCCAGCTTGCCTCCAGCAACTCTTGAATTTCAGAATATCCTGATAAACCTGTCTCTTGACTGCCCGTATGGAAATTGGTGGGCACCCAGAGTTTAGGAAGGAAAAACAATAAACTCCGAGTCAGTCATGTGACTGGTGTGAGAACTAAAACAATTTATTTTTCTTTAAAATCAAAATAGAGGAATATTTTTAAAGTCAATTCGCAATGCTTTTAAAAATGAGACTACCATAAGGCCTCCCGCACACACACACAATGCAAACGCAGAATCGGAGGAGATTTCTCCTTATGATAGTCAAAGATGCTTGATACGCATTAAAAAGAAACATTTGATATTATTACTAGTGCATAGTATAGAAAACAATTTCGAAAGTAGAATATAAATCTTAGCCAGCATAGGCATTCTGCACTTATGCCTACTATAGCTACCATCCAAACAGTGGGGCACCACCATAAATGAATGATAGGTTCTACAACTAAAACCGTACAAGATCGTATTGTTTCTTTGGATTTCCAACAAATGGTCAGGCCAAGGAACTTCCCATTGCCACATGGAAATGCCTCTGGAATGACGTCCCGAGAACCAAACCGGATCTCTGCCAACACAAGGCCGGGTTACCCCTAACTGGGTAACTACTGACACGAATATGTCATCCCCCGATCGTAACCGATCTATCCGAGGATCCTCGATTTCCAACAACCACATAATTTGCAGCAACAACATAGGTTAAATATCTGGGCTCCATACCCTGATACCACCTCTATCCAGAAGGAATGACATACACTAAAGGGGTGCTACCCCCTAATAACCTTGCTGCATCCTTCCTGTTTTGACCATTTCCGGGGTGTGAGGTCCGACGAAGTCTCGTCCACAAAGCCGTATTTTATACAAAAGTCGTGCTTTGGGTCAACAAATGATCAGAGAAATGATCACCAAGATAAATGATCAAATAAATGATCTTATCACAAATGATCAAACAATGATCATTTCACAGCAACACTCAGCATGCCACACTACCAAATTGGGAGTATATCACTAATAACCTTCAACTATATAACCTCTGAGCTCGTACGTCTCAGAGAAGGGTGTTAAGCTAAGAGAATAAATTCTCCGCCACCAAAAGAAATATATTTGAAAGAAATCAGCTTTATATCTCAATTTGTAATGTCAGACATACAATCCATACAAGTCTGTTCCGGGCTCGAACAGAACCGAAGGCACTTACAAAGAAGTCCTTGCATTCCGGATATTCACTAATCACGATCGGACTTCCCGTCACTAAGGGTGATAAAACCTCTATATTGGAGATCAGCCGATGTAGAGTAACTCAACGGTAATCCTTCCGTTTTTACAAATATCCGGTCTTCAACACCGGTCATCAAATGCAATCCATTACGACGTATCACATACTCGGAATGGGTTATACGACCCCCAAGGTCCTTTCCCGGCTAACCCGAATAGTGAGCGCTTATTCCAAAATAAGTGTGGCATTCAAATTCAAACAATCACAACAAATACCTATTTAAAGGTAAATATTGATAGTCGGATTATTTAACTATCAATAGGCGTGTTCAACATCACCCAATCCAAATAATTTCCCAAATTAAAATATCTTTACTAGATATAAAATTTCCCACACTTCAACATTTGAAAACTAATTTTCAAATTACTTTCCTTAAACGGAAACACTTCTAATTATTTATCCATTTTAAATTTAAAATGGTTCATTTAAATAAATCAAATAAATCCTTACCGATTTACTTTATTTTTATGTTCCAAATCCGTAAATTTATTCCCACACTTTAAAAATAAATCAACGTTTATTTTTAAATTAATTCCCCTTTCTTTTATAAATTCCATAGTGAATTTATAATCCCAAAATATCTATGATGTACGATTTTCAATCGATTTTCAATATTCACTTTCAATTTATCTTACAAGGATAAATTCTAACACGTTCATTTCACATTGGAAAAACATTTCCATACTTATTTATTAATAAGTAATTCACAAATCCATTTATTTTCAATACTTATAAAATATTCAATATACTTAAATCGAAATTAAGTATATATTTCATTCTTTAAGGAAATCATTCACTTAACACATTTATTTGGGCTAAAATGAATGTTGCGTAAAACATCGTTACTACGACCCAAAATCACTAGTGTAGGGATTCGAAATTTAGATAGATATATAAATCCCAATACTATACAAAAACATTTCCTTTCGGAAATCATTTACTATAACAACAGTGTTATAGTCCACCATTTCCTTCTTTCTCGAAAACGTCTACTTCAATAATAAATGTTGAAATCTATGGTTTCGATTCATAATACATTTTAAAACATCTTTAAAATAATTAACTTCATTCTATAATATTCATTTTGCCAAACATGACCATTTTATTCAATAAGGTATTCACTGTCCAAAATCGTGAATATATTTCCTTTAATAAACTTCAATATTCAACTTATCAAATTCAATTGATTTCGAGTTTATAAACAATGTTTATAAATTCCATTTCTATTTATATGCTTCGATTTATAAATCTCATTATTAACAAATTCCATTTATATCTCATTTAAATGCCAAAATCCGATTTATAAGATAATTACTTATAAATCTTCTATTTTACAAAATCTATTCATTTTATAACTTCACAATTTATAAATCTATAAATTCTCATTCACTTATGAATCCATTATACTTCATTTTAACACTTATAAAAAAAACTTCGTTTTATAATTCCAATATTTTTAATTTATAAATATCCATTTTATAAATCTTTTATAAAAATTGTTTGTAATAGTCCAAAAATTCCAATTTAAACCATTTCATAAATTTATTAACTATTTATTTCAAAAATCACTTTTCACTTACATTTCATAAAAACCATACTTTTATAACATTAAAATTTTAACGTTTATTTATTTTTATCAATTCAAAATTTAATAAAACGTATACTTTCGAAAATCACTTTAAAATTCCTTTTAAAAACCAAAATCATTATTTTAAAACTTTAGAAATGGATCCGATGATGCAACAGCACCAAATAGTCAATCACGATATCTAAATATCATATATCGATATGATAATCAACAAATATCAAAATATCTGTAAATAAATCAATACAGTTGAGGAATCCAGTTAGATCCCTCCAACCTGTTTCCCTGCATCCAAAAACATTAGCACAATACCAATTCCGCTCCAGTACGGAATTATTGCGGTATATGGAATTTATAAAATATTATCCGCTTAATAGACGGCGTAATAGGGTCTCATCCGCTATAAAATGCGGGAAATCAACAACTGCAATATATACATATGCCAATATATATATATATATATATATATATATATATATATATTGCTATTATATATAATACCAATTTCACTGTTTATGAAATATTCGCGGTATATTTTTTAATAAATAACATCCGCTTACTAACGGCGCATAATGTCTATTTTAACAATCAATAGATAACAGTCATCATTCAAACATGCATTCAAGAATTTTAAATCTAACTATTTAAAATTAAAATCGAAACCGATTCGATTGAGTGAGAAGTTCTCACCTTGATTCCAATTCTGTTTTCAGCTTTTATTTCGAATAAAATTAAAAGCGCGTTTAATTTTATCCAAAATTTTCACTGACTCCAATCGTCTCCAAACCAGTTGCATCGCGTAGCATTCGCGAATACGATTCCAACGCACTTCGTTTCAGCATTTTTCGATCTCGCAGCAAAAGGATATGATAATTTAAACATTCACGAATTTAAAATATATAAATTTACAACAATTTTCTTTATTTTCTAAACCTACAACTATCATCACCGTTGGATCTGGGCTTGCAAATATCGGCCGTGCATTGCATCTTCTCCCCTTTCCTCCAGTTTTCGTTCGAGACAACGAAAATCCAAACCCGTTCGACCTAGCTTGATGCCGCACCCCCTCTAAACAGCTTGACGTCGATCAGGAGCCACCCATCCACGCGCCTACGCCCCACGCACCTCTGGCTAGAATCATGTGCAACTCGGTCGAGCATCTTGCTCGAAAAACGTGCATGAACGTTGGACATTCGAGGCCACATTGCCGTCAATCCACAGCACTAAATCCAATCATAGCCGTTGGATTTATCGAACGTGCTATGCTCTACAATGTTCATGTTGGGAGTTTCGCGAATTGTTGCTTGGATTTGAAGAAAAGAGGAGAAGAAAACTGGATGAAATCGGCCATTGATTGTTTCAGGAGGCGGCTAGGGTTTTAAACCCTATTTTTCTTTTTTTTTATTTATGGAGAGGATGGTCTATTTATAGAAGTTTGAACGACACTATTCATTCGACTTTTCAAAACTCCGATTTACACGCGGTGACCGGCGTTTCTGGGGTTTACCCCGCGTTTCGGACACAATGGAACAGGTTTCGGAAGCTAATTCGGTCATCTGTGCGAGTTATGGCAATAAACGATCAATTTAAAATTAAATCGATTAAACGATTTTCTAGGCGTTGTAGCTTGCACCGGCCAAACGGTAAATCCGATTGACACGAAATTTGAAACCTTACAATAATATCACATTACGGATCCGATGAAACTGGTTTTGTTGAAATCCGAGACTGTTTGAAAAATGACTATTTTAACTCGCCAAATTAATATTAAAACAATTTCGATGCGTTTCGAGCTGCCACGATCAAACGATAACTCCGATTGCTACGAAAATTGAAATCCGATAATACCAAACTATTACGGATCCAATGGAACTAGTTTCGTCCAATTCTGAGACTGTTCAAAAATTGGCTATTTTACAATCGATAATTAAATATTAAAATATTCAATTTTCATAAATTTACTTTTAATTCGATTTTAAAAGTTCTAAAACGTCGTTCTAACTCCAATATGATAAAATAAAATTTTACAAATCATTTTCAGTCATATTTAACTCAATTTTCAATTATTTCTGGAATTTTCAACTATTAAATTATCGATTTAATTATTCAATTAAATCCAATTATTCGAAATAAAATTATTCGACTTAAAAATTTCACTTATTAATATTTAAAATTAATTAAATATTCGAATTTTAATTGACAGAAATTCTAGGTCGTTACATTTATAATCCTTCAACTTATTTTTAACAGGCTTAAAACTGACGATTCAATAATTTACCCATATCCAAATTATTAAATTCAATAAATTCAATTGCCAAATTCAAACGGATGTTTGAAGTCCAAGTTAAACTATCTTGCAAATATTTAAAATTAATTAAATATTCCAATTTCAAAGGCCTAAAAATTCCGGGTTGTCACATGCAAGCATTTCAGCTAGATTCTATTTTACTTTCTATATACACTATTATAATATCAGACGGATTTGATAAAAAGTGTTTTGGCTATCGTAAGGTAAAAACCCGACATGTTTATTTGTGGCGTGGTCTTACAAGATGCTTTTGTTTTCAAAAGAATTTTGAAACTTTAATAATCAATTTGAGTGTGGTTTTCTCACGCTGGTATTGCAGACTGACTCGGGCGTTATTTCACTATAATGATTGGGTCAGACCGAGTATTATAGATTATAGGAAAGGATGCTAAGGAGCTCAGGAGACGAGCTGGACAGCGATACGTACTTCCATACTTGTTTAAATATTCCGCTGTGTTGATTAGCTGTGCATTCAGTTTTGTGAGGGCAGGTTATGATTACTGTCCAGTTGAGTGTTATGTGTACTCTGATGGTGTAGTGTATAAATACATTTGCTTTTGTGTAAAGATCAGCTATTATCTATTATATTTTATTTCGCTGCGTTGGTAAAATTCTGATGTTGTTTCTATTTTCTTCTACCTCCTTCTTCTTTAACCCAAACGGTTCGTATTTCCATGCACCTTGAGTTGATGTGTTGGAAAATAGTGTTGACTTAATGGATACTGGTTTGCGGGCTGTTATAGAGACACTATGCACCCCGCATAATAACGATGACCCTTTATATCGCGATGTCCCCCTCGAAGTGGGATTTGGTATTTTATTGTTGTGCAAACGTCTGTGGATGCAGGTTGGAGGGATCCAACTGAATTCCTCAAAATATTGAAATTATTTTAATAACTGTGATATGTTATTTGATATTCTACGATAGATTATATGGGAATTTAAGTTATATGATGCCACGGTTTGGATGAATATATTTTGGTATTTTAAAATATAGAAATATAATGAGTTGGGTTCTTTAAGGAAATGAAAAGAGGATTTTGGAATAAAGAATGAAATGGATGTTTCAGATTTAAATAAGGATTTTAAATCATAATAAGGGTGAATTTGGTGTTAACGGATTTTGGAATTGATTTTGGATAAATCTAAAGATAAATTTTAAAGGGAATTTAACTCAGGAAATTGGTTTAAAATCGGTTAAGTGTTTTGGAAATTGTGATTTAAAAGATGATGAGGAATGGAAATTTATAACTGGGTTTATAAATAAAGTGAAATATTTATCAGTGATAAATTTGAAAGTATGAATTCAAGGTGGGAGTTATAAGAAAAAGGCAATTCGTTCTTAAAAATGAAAAGGTGATTTTATTTTTAAAGTGGGAATTGTATTTTCCTGAAAAGCTAAGTGCATTTTTCTAAAAGAAGATTTCTAAGTATAACTTAAGGATTTTAAAATTGTTTTAAAAGAATGTTTTAAAGAAATTGATTATTTTAAATTGTTTTAGAATTTTAAATTAAATATTATTCAAGTTAATTATAATAGTAATTATTTTAAAGGTTAAATTAGTATTATGTTTTAAAAGATAATTATTGAATATTTATACTTTATACAATAGTTTTATTTTAAAAATAGTTTGTGCTAAAGTTTTACTGGGAAAATTGTTATAAAATTTCATAACTATTATTTTAAATAAAGGGTTTGAAGTAGTTTTATTTTAAAAAAATTTAGTATATATTTTTGGGTAAAGTGATTCAAATTATTAAAAATCTAATTCAATAAGACTTGAAGTTTTCAGTGGGAATAAAATTGGTTGAATTGATTGTTTATTTGATAGTTAAATAACTGACTATCAAATCTGGACCCAAATATGACTTTGGAAATATCTAGGAGGAGTATGGGAATTATATGGTACAGTTACCGTTCGAGGTGCTATACTGTATGTATAAACTCGTTCATTCTTCTGGGACGTTTATAAGGAAATTCGTCCACTAACGGTTAGGAGGTGAACTTCGACCTTATTTGCGTCTATATATTTCCTAAACAACCGGGGTTGAGTTTACCAGGAAATAGCGAACGTTGTTTCGAAAAGACCGGGATCGGGTTTGTGATCCGAAAACCACTTCGATCCAACGAGTACGTTTTCGTGATGAAGACTATAGCTTGGAGTCGAAGATGGATCAGTGAAGTGCAAGGGCTAATCGCTACTAATCCTTAGGGTGATTCCAAAATGGATGTAGTAGAAGTAGTACCTTCGGTTCGTTCGGACCCAAAATGGACTTGTATGGATGAATGCTATCAGAACATCATCAGGAGGACGATGAGTATTCTAAGTGAGTTGTGTTCTAAAAAGGTAACGCTTAGCCTCGAACCTCATCAACCTAGAATGACAGAAAATCAGGGGATGTGCAGCATGGCTAAGTGGCTAGCAACCAAGTGTAAGGTCATCCCTGTCTAGATGTCCATTTTTATTCGGCTGTGTGGGCAGTTGCTAATCCCAATCGTGGGGTGATCTTATTCGGACATTCCGGTAAGGGGTAGCTATGGTCTTGTGTCGCAGAGGATCGGGTGGGGTCCTCGGTATGCTGATCTAGATAGGGTGCCATGATAGGTGGTACCCCAGTGCCTAGTGATTATTTGGAAATCCACTCTCCCTACATGCCCGTTACGGTTTTGATTGTAGAGCCTAGAATTGCTGGAATTTAATGAATGTAACAATTTTGACTATTTGAATAAGTATTTGTACTTAGACACCAATATATTATCAAAAGATTCTGATAAGAAATGTTTTGGTTATCGTAAGGTAAAAATCTGACATGTTTATTTTTGGCGTGGTCTTACGAGATACCATTTGATTTTCAAAGGGTTTTTGAAACTTTAGTAATTCAATTGAGTGTATTTTTCTCACGCTTGTTTTCCAGACTGACTCGGGTGTTATTTTATTAAAATGATTGGGTCAGACCGAGTATTACAATACAGGATAGGATGCTATGGAGCTCAGGAGACGAGCTGGATGGTGAGACGTATCACACGTACTTGATGTATACTCTGCTGTACAGTGTAAGATGTTTATTCAGTTTGTGGGGACAAATTAATATGATTGTCCAGTATTTTGCTATTGATTGTGTTGTACTCTGATGATGAAATGTATAAAATAGATGTAGTTCTTTTTGTATAAAGATCGGTCATTTATCTATTATATATTGTTCCGCTGCGATTGTGAGATTCTGATGTTGTTTTGATTTCTCTTCTTCTACCTCCTTCTTTCTATCCCTCAACAATCTGTCTTTTCCAGCACTCGATCATCGACATATTATACAGTGGCGTATTTGTATCGATTTTCGAGGGTCGAGAAGGGCAGGTCATCATATGTGGTATCAGAGCTTAGGTTGGCGACAACCTAGGCTTTAGTGGGAAATACTCATTAGAGATAGAGTCTGTAGTACTCTAGAATGAGTTGAGTGTATTAATAGCTATGAGTGTGTAATTGTTAGTGAATATAAAAACTGTTTTTGTATTGTGTTGACTTATCGGTTGAGTGTTTATGAATTCTGGTCGGTACGGGAAGTACAAACGTATCGATAGGGATTTCTAAACTCTTAAACAAGATAAACCGACATAGTATTGTTTTAAAGTGGGTAAATGAAATAATTTTATCCAAAATTATATTTTGATATAAAAGAAATAATTTTCTAAAATTGTCATATATATTTGGATGTTTGGTGGTTAATATTATAATCAAATAAGAATCTTAAATTTGAAATGGTCCATATTTATAACCAAATATAATCATGTAAGTACGAAATAATACAATGGAACTTAATCAAAATTTGACTTAAACCAGAATTTAATTCCCGGGAATTTTTGGAAAAAATGTTTTTTAAATGGACTTGAACAAAAAGTTTGGGAACTTTAAATCATGAGAATTTTTGAAATGCTTTCCAAAGTGGTTTCAAAGGAATAATGGAGTATTATTTGGAAAATATTATTTTAATAAAAATGGTTTGAGATAAATTTTGGAAGTAAGGAAGCACTGAACTCACTTCGGTCGCCGGAAAATAATCTGGCAATGATGGCCACATCATTAGTATTCTTTTTCAAGTTTCTAAGTGATGGATTGCTACTGGGGTGGTTTGGTATACTTATTTGTTTGGACTTGTTTGATAAACAAGTTTGTTTTAGAAATTTCAAAAGGGAGATTGTTTTGGTAAAACCAAGTTGTTTAGGAAATCCGGAGGTTTGGTTTGATACGTCGAAGTGATATATGTGTTATTTATGATTTCAAAATGGTTTTGAAATAAAGCCGGGTAATTGAATTCTTGAAATTCTATTTAATAATGTGAAAGGTTAAGTCAAATCATCTATTGAACCTATAATGTAAAGTTGACATAAATAAGAAAGGAAAATGAAAAGAAATCCTGGAAATTAAAATTTAACTTGAGTAAACAAAAAGGGAATAAGATATATTGGAATTTAACTTAAACTAAGTTAAATGAAATTAAATTTGGATTTGGATTGAATTGGATATTAAGTGGGAAAGATAGGATAATTGAATAAGCATAAGTATAATTATGGAATGGGAGATGAAATAATAAACCAAGATGAAGATGGTTTGGTAATAAGGCAAAAAGGATTAGGAAATTCAAATTTGAATTTGTAAATGGACTCAAGTGAGCAATATAAGATTTTAAGTAAATAAGTTGGTGAACTTATGAATAGGAAAATGGAATTGTGAAACCTAAATAAAAATGGTTGGCTATTTGGTAAAAGAAATGGAAAATTCAAAATTTAATTCTAAGTGAAAGGTGAATGGAAATAAGATAAAGTGAAATATAAATGTGAATGGACTAAGTAAATAAGTTTAGGAACTTATAAATTGGAAAATAAAATTTTAAATTGGATTGCAAAATAAAAATTGGATCGAATAGAATTCAACCTAAATTAAATGAAATTGAGCTGAATTTGGATTGAATTGAAATCAAAATTCTGTTGAGTTATAAGTAATATTGAATGGAATTAAATTCTTATTTAAATTAGTGAAAGAAATGGTATGGATTTAGGTTGATTAAATAAAATTTAGTTGAATTTTAATTAAATTAAAAAATAATTGAATTGAAAGGAAATTTAATTAAGTTGAAAATGATATTGAATGAATTAAATTCTTACTCAACTAAATTCAAAAGAATGGTATGAAGATGAATCTAGCTTAAGCTAAATTAAATAAAATTGTATGGGAATGAATAAAATTTCGATAGCTTATGAAAAAGAGAAGAATTGAAAAGTAAAATAAAACCCAAGTATAAAATTGTTTGATATTTTGGTAAATGAAATAAAAATCAAATGTTGATTTAAGATTTGGAAGTGAACTAATTAGATAACTAACTTGTCAATGAAATCTAAAAATGGAACCTAGTGTGGTTAAATAGAAGTTGAATTACGAGTTAATGGTGGAGTTTTGAAATAAAGCTTGAATTATAAATAGAATTCGACATATATTGTAAATGAATTAAATATGATGGAAATATTGTCAAATGAAATAAAGTTGGATTAAAGTAGAAATTATCTGGGCTGCTAATAAATCCAGTTTGGGTATAGAATAATTGAAATGGCCATGTTATTAATAAAATAAATTCAGGAATGAATTGAGAAGGTGAATTAAAATTTAAAATAGATTGAGTGAGTAAACTAATTGAATCAAAATTAGTAAATAGATTGGAATTTGATTTGATGAGAATCAAATTAAAATGGTAATAGAATTGATGCAAGAAGAAATGGAATTACTATGGAGTTGAAATAACTTAAGAAAATTGTGAAATGATTGTTGTCGAGCTTTACGAAATGGTTTTGGATGAAACTTGTTTGGATAATGAAATTAAAATGCCAGTGAAGGGATTTAAATTTATAATAAAAAATAAAATGAGAACGTATGGGTTGTGAATAATTTAGATGGAATGAATTAATATAATTTGAGTTGGAATTAATTTAAAATGATTATATGCTTAAGTAATTGTTATTTGCTTCAATAACATCAAATTCGCATACAAAAGTAGTCATTTGGTCGTAAACGAAAGTAAATAAAATTGGTTTTTGAATCAATTGGGATGGATTGAAATTTAATAAAGTGGATAACATATAAATGAAAGTGAATCATAAATGTGAAGAAAATAAATAAATTTGGAATTTGGAAAAGGGTGAAATTATATAAGGAAGGCACATATAAATCATATTGGAGTGAATATGAGTTTGGTCATTGTAAATATGAATTGAGTTTAGTAAAATTTGGTTGGAAATCATTCCGGGTGGAATAGAATGAAATATGGATTTATGGAGAAATTAAAATAGTGCTGAAACCTTGTGATCGCTTACAATTTGTGGTAAACATATTGGATTATGAAGTTTATTTGTTTGGGTTATGAAGCTTTGTGTTAGGCTAGTAAGTAAATGAAATGTTGTTAAAATTTCATGGTTTTGGAAACTTATGTGCTTGTATGAGTAAGTACAGGTACCTGAAGCCGTTTGGCTGGATTGTAGTCGTGCTAATTGCTAAAAAAATAAGCCGCTTGCTTAAAAATGCTAAATAAAAGGTACGCCTCCGTAATAAAACTAAGTGATGATAATATATTGCTATATATTTTGTTTTTCGGCCATGTGGGTCAATGTGTATATATATATCTCTTTTGTGATATTGTAAAAGCCTCTTCATACAAAGGAGACGCTTGCAAAAAAATTCAAAAATTTTAGGTGTTCAAAAAATTTTGGAAATTTTGGTTAGCTAGAAAAGTGACTTTTGGAACGATATTAGAAATCAAAGTTTATGAGTTGGAAATGAAAGCTAATGGTTTTGGATTAAACTAAAGGGTTTTGAGAAGTGAATGTAAGTTTTAATTAAGTAGGTTGTGGGTAAGTTAATGGGTTTAAGAGAGTATTTTTCCTACCTTAGCAAATTTCGGGAACGAAATTTTTATAAGGGGGAAGGAATGTAACGACCCGGAATTTTGATTGTTAGTTTTCGGACATTAAATTTATTTTAAATGTTGAATGTGAATTGTTAGTTGATTTTGAAATATAGAGATTTAGGTTGAATTAATAAAATGAGTTATAATTTCAAATGTGGCAATTTAATTGGATTTGGATAACTAGTAAATTAATATTTTTGAAATTAGGATAAATATTAGAATCTAGGAATAAATGGATATGAAATTGATTTCTAAAATTTATTTTAAGTCTAGTTGGATTTAAATTATAGAATTGGACTTTTGGTTGGAATCAAAGGTCGATAAATTATGAATTGAAGATTTTTATATCAATTTAATAATGGAATTTAATATATAGTAATAATGTAAAAAATCAGATTTTGATTTAAATTGAATCGGGATGATTTAAAATGTGAATATAACTTCTATATGGTATATAATTAAGTTAGTAAAGTTTTAAAAGTGAAGTTTTAAATGATCTCGGCAATTTTGAAAATCGCTCGATTTAAATCAACGAGTTAAATAGCCTTCCGAGGCACAGTCTCGGAATTCGACGAAACTAGTTCCATTGGATCCGTAATAGTTAATTATTATCGGATTTCAAATTCTGTAGCATTTGTAGTTATCGTTTGTTCATACGGGTCAGAAACACGTTGAAATTAAAATTGTAAAATTTAATATTTTAAATAGATTCAAAAGCTATCTTCCACATATGATTGAATTAGCCTTCGAAACACATTCCATTTTGTTCGGAATATAGGTAAAACCTTATAAATGAGTACCGGCACGTTTCAATTGGAATTCGTTTGATAAGTAAAGTAATTTGTGATAATATTATTAAATTAATATATAAACCTATATATAGTGCTTCCATAGTAAAACCTGAGCTCATATTCACGGCCATCACTAAAGTTATTTCAATGGCCAAAAACATCCCTCACTCGTCCATGTTTATCTCTCCATCCATCGACAATTAGAGAAAGTATTCAAAGGGGAAGTCAAAGAGCTTGGTGAGGACTACGATGTGGACGGATGCGATCCTTTAAAGTTGACTAGATCATCGAGAAATCGGTCGTGAAGGCCGCTGTTTCATTCTGATTTGCGAGTGGTGGGGATTGTCGAGCGGTGCGTGATTTCCGGCGTGGGTGCATCAAATGAAGGAGGCCAATCAAGGTATGGCGGCTCGGAGAAGTAGTGGCGTTCATGGAATCGATGGGTTCATCATGTTATTATAATGGGCATGAGTGGAAGAAGAAGGGAAAGGAGTGGCCTTGATCGACAGTTGTAATTTATGGCCATGATTTTTCTCTAGGTAATTTTTGAAAGAATTTATTGTTTTGATTTATATATACAAACTTTGAAACTTAATATCTCTTGCATGCGTGGTCAGAATTTGACGAATAGGAAGCGGCAGAACCGTGGCGACGAGCTTTACGCGCTGCAGTAGATTTTGAGGCAATTTGAGCGAGTGGAAATTTTATATTAAATCGAACGGGCTTGATTTAATTTAAAATTTTAAACGTCGACGCAAAGTGAGTTAATCTCACTCACATCTGGATTTCCATAATTAATTTAAATAGTTAAAATTTAAATTATTGGTTGATTGAATGTGATTATTATTATCAGTCTGGATGTGATATTATATATAGTAGAGTGTGTGTGTGTGTGTGTGTATTGGAGTGATTGATATTCCCGCATTATATTGCGGATGAGACCCTATGTGCTCCGCATAATAGCGGGTGGCCCTTTATACCGCTCTGTGGATGCAAGAAAACAGGTCGGAGGGATCCAACTGGATTCCTCAAAGTACTGAAATTATTTTCATAACTGTGATATGTTATTTGATATCCTGTAATAGATTATATGGGAATTTATGTTATATGATGCCGCGGTTTGGATGAATATATTTTGGTATTTTAAAATATAGAAATATAATGAATTGGGTTCTTTAAGGAAATGAAAAGAGAACTTTGGAATAAAGAATGAAATTGTTATTGCAGATTTAAAAAAGGATTTTAAATCATAATAAAGGGTGAATTTGGTGTTAATGGATTTTGGAATTGATTTTGGATAAATCAAGAGATAAATTTTAAAGGGAATTTAACTCAGGAAATCGGTTTGAAATCGGTTAAGTGTTTTAGAAACTATGATTTGAAAGATGATGAGGAATGGAAATTTATAACTAGGTTTATAAATAAAGTGAAATATTTATCAGTGGAAAGTTTTGAAAGTATAAATTCATGGTGGGAGTTATAAGAAAAGGGCAATTCATTCTTAAAAATAAAAAGGTGATTTTATTTATAAAAGTGGGAAGTGTATTTTCCTGAAAAGCTAAGTATATTTTTTAAAAGAAGATTTCTAAATATAACTTAAGGATTTTAAAATTATTTTAAAAGAATGTTTTAGAGAAATTTATTATTTTAAATTGTTTTTGAATTTTAAAGTAAATATTATTCAAGTCAATTATAGTAGTAATTATCTTAAAGGTTAAATTAGTGTTATGTTTTAAAAGATAATTATTGAATATTTATACTTTACACAATAGTTTTATTTTAAAAATAGTTTGTGGCTAAAGTTTTACTGGGAAAATTATTATAGAATTTCATAACTATTATTTTAAATAAAGGGTTTTAAGTAGTTTTATTTTAAATGTTTTAAGTATGTATATCTGAGTAAAGTGATTTAAATTATTAAAAATCTAATTTAATAAGACTTGAAGTTTTCAGTGGGAATAAAATTCGTTGAATTGATTGTTTATTTGATAGCTAAATAACCGATTATCAAATCTGGACCCAAATATGACTTTGGAAATATCTAGGAGGAGTACGGGAATTATATGGTACACTTACCATTCGAGGTGTTATACTGCACGTATACACTTGTTCGTTCTTCTAGGACGTTTATAAGGAAATTTGTCCACTAACGGTTAGAAGGTGAACTCCGATCTTATTTTCGTTTGTATATTTCCTAAAGAACCGGGGTTGAGCTTACTGGAAAATAGTGAATTTGTTTCGATGGGATCGGGATCGGATTTGTGATTCGAAAACCACTTCAATCCAACAGGTACGTTTTCGTAATGCAGACAAGAGCTTGGAATTGAAAATGGAGCAGTGAAGTGCAAGTGCTAATCGCTATTAATCCTGAGGGTGATTCCAACATGGATGTAGTAGGAGTAATGCCTTAGGTTTCGTTCGGATCCGAAACGGACTTGTATGGATGAATGCTATCAGAACATCGTCAGAAGGACAATGAGAATTCTAAGTGAGACGTGTTCTAAAAAAGTAACGCTTAGCCTCGAACCTCATCAACCGGGAATGACTGAAAAATCAGGAGATATGCAGCAAGGCTAAGTGGCTAGCAACCAATTAGGGTAAGGTCATCCCTGTCTTGATGTCCTTTTTTATTCGGCTGTGTGGACGGGGTCTGATCCCAACCACGGGTGATCTTATTCGGACTATCCAGTAAGGGGTAGCTCCTCTCTTATATTGCAAAGGATCGGGAGGGGTCCCCGATATACTGATCTAGACCAGGTACCGTGACAGGTGCTACCCCAATGCCTGGTCATTAGTTGGAAATCCATTCTCCCCACATGCCCTTTACAGTTTTGATTGTAGAGCCTGGTATTACTAGTGTTTAATGAATGTAACAATTTCGACTATTTGAATAAGTATTTGTACTTAGGTACTATCACAATGTCAGAAGATCCTGATAAGCAATGGTTTAGTTATCGTAAGGTAAAAACCTGACATGTTTATTTGTGGCGTGGTCTTACGAGATACCATTTTATTTTCAAAGGGTTTTTGAAACTTTAATGATTCAGTTGAGTGTATTTTTCTCACGTTGGTTTTCCAAACTGGCTCGGGTGTTATTGTATTATAATGCTCGGGTCAGAACGAGTACTATAATACAGGATAGGATGCTGTGGAGCTTAGGAGACGAGTTGGAAGGCGTGACATATCACACGTACTTTATGTATACTCCGCTGTGCAGTATAAGCTGTGTATTCAGTTTGTGGGGACAGGTTAATATAACTATCCAGTATTTTGCTATTGATTATGTTGTACTCTGACGACGAAATGTATAAAATAGATATAGTTCTTTTTGTATAAAGATCAGTCACTTATCTATTATATATTGTTCCGCTGCGATTGTGATATTCTGATGTTGTTTTGTTTTCTCTTCTTCTACCTCCTTTTTTTATCCTCAGCAATCTGTCTTTTCTGGCACTCGATCATTGGCATATTATATAGTGGCGTATTTGTGTCGATTTTCGAGGGCCAAGAAGGGCGGGTCGTCGTAATATTTGACTAACCTTCAAAGCTCGTCGATGGAACTATAATTTGACAGACATAATGAACTTTAACATGGATCATTCTCCGAAGTCTGGTTGGCATGGTAGGGACGGTCAGCAATGATGGCCACTCTAGTCGAATCTCGAAGTCTTGTCTTTTTACCATCTTCCAAACTTATATAAATTTATAGTATTATGTAGCACTGCACTAAACAACTCGGCCACTCACTTTACACCAGGGGGTACACGGGTTTCTTGCCATCTAATAATTGTTTTTATTAAGTTCAATAGTTATGGATCCCGGAAGCTTAGGGTAGCAGGAAGTTCAGAGTTCTCCACTTCCCATTATAGAAATACCAAAAATCGCTGCTAACGTAGTAAGTCCTGCTTCGGATGAACTGCCGCACATAGTGTTAGTTTTGAATCCAGAGGACTCAGTTCATTCAAAATCTCCGAAGATATGCTAGGCAGAATCTGTCTCAGGCATGGATTATCTCTAGAAGATGTTCTACTATCAGGGTCAGAAGGCAGAGCGCACAACCCCTCGAAAGGGTTTACTGCTTGCAACAAATTTATGCACGTAGCTGGAACGATGCCCCCGTTCAATCAATTTATCCAGGATGTGCCGTTCTTTTTATGGATTGCGCCTTCTCAATTGCATCCGAACGGATATGCACTTCTAAATAGATTATATATCATCTTCACGGATGTGATGACCCGCCTTTCATTCCACAGAAAGATGCATCATCCATAACAAAGAAAGAGGTAGAAATAGAATAGATAGAAGAAAGAACTCAACAAATCGGAATCTCACAGCGGAAACGGAGCATAATATAATATATAACATAACTATTACATAGTCATTTACAACAGAGTTATGCAGATTTCAACAACATTTCACATCAAACAGTTATAAAGTTCTGTCTAATCCTTTACATTCCAATACAACAGATAAAGACTTCAACACAGCGGAAATATAGTTATAGCTACGCCTGGACTCCTGCTCTAAGTTATCCAATATTCGTCAAAGCTAACCTGAAATCCCTTGGCTACTCGTAAAAATTTGAGTACCCAAGAGTTTAAGAAAACAGAAATAAACTCCAGGTCAGACATGGGTCTGGTGTGAGTAAATGGTTTAAATGTTGCTTAACTTTTGAAAGCCTTTGAAAACAAAAGGTATCACGTAAGACTTCCTACACATAAACATGGGTAAGTTTTTAAATTACGCTAACCAAAACATTTGATAGGAAATCCATTGATATTATAATAGGGTCTAGGGTTTTCAAATAAATAAGAAATAGCTGAAATTGTTACATGATTAAATTCCAGCATATTAGCCACAAAGTGGGTTATACAATCAAAACCGTAAAGGGCATGTAGGAAGAATGAGTTTCCATCAATGGCAGGGCTACTGGGATACCGCCCGTCACAGTACGTGGCCTAGATCAACGTACCTAGGATCACTCCTGACCCCAGCAACACAAGGCCGGAACCGTTCCTTACTACACAATCCCGAACAAGACAACCCCATAGTTGGCTGCAGACCAAACTGCTCACACAGCCGAATAAGAAGGGACATCTAGATAGGGGAAGCTCTTGTCCTACTTGAGCACGACTCACTTAGCCTTGCTGCATCTCCCCTGTTTTAGCCATTCCCGGTTGATGAGGCTTGAGGCTACGATTACCTTTATAGGACACATCTATCTTAGAATGCTCATCGTCCACCTGACGATGTTCTTAAAGCATTCAATCCATACAAGTTCGTTCCGGGTTCGAATTAAACCGAAGGCATTATCCCGTTACACTCATTTTGGAATCACCCTCAGAGTTAACGACAATAACCCTTGCACTCTAAAACTCCATCTCAAACCTGAAAGCACTATCTCCGTTATACTCGTGTTGGAGTCACCCTCAGAGTTTTAACAACAAATAGTTCTTATACTTCGAGTCTTCAACATGATCTTCTCTTGAATTCAAGACCAAACGTTTAACTTGGATCGATGTGGTTTTCGGATAATCAAATCTGATACTGGATCTCGGTCTCATCGAAATCCAAAGGTATCTTAAAGGCCAAGTTGTTTAAATAGTTTAAACAATTTTATTCAATTCAATATATATTGAATTCACACAGCATTTAACATAGATAAATATCACACATTTATCACTGATATATCTAATATCATATCACAGAATATCACAGCATATCATCGAATAGATATCATCTAATTGATATCATCCAGTAGATATCATCCAATACATATCATCCAATATATATCACCCAATAGATATAATCCAATAGATATCATCCAATATATATCATCCAATAGATATCATCCAATTCAGATATTCTACACAAACAATCATCCATAAACATGAATTATTAATCCATATCATAATTAATTTAATCAATTTAAATTAAATTAATTACTTAAGAATTAATCTCTTAATCCTACTCAACCAATCATTAATTAATTACAAACATTTAATTAATTAATCACCATTTAAATTTATCATCCTTGATTAATCATCCTAAATTTCTTTATCAATCAATTAGTTAATCTCTAATCACAGATTAATTATCCTTTAATTATCAATTAATAGACCTTAATTATTAATTAATTCCCTTCATTACAAAGTAATCAATCCTTAATTACTTTTATAATCAATTAATTAACCTTAAATTAACTGATTAATTATCCATTAACTATTGATTATTAACCTTAATTAATAATCAATATCTCTTAATACAAATTAATTAATCCATAATTACTCTTATAATTAATTAATTAATCATTAATTAACTAATTAACTATCTCCTAATTGTTAATTAATAAACCTAATTATTAATTAACAACCTTAATTACATATTAATTAATTCATAATTACCAATTAATCAATCCTTAATTACCATTTGATTAATCCTTAATTACATTTGATTAATCCTTAATTAATTAATATTTAATTATAGATTAATTATCCTTTAAGTATTAATTAATAAAACCTAATTATTAATTAACAAAACTTAATTACAAATTAAGTACTTCTTAATTATTAATTAAGTAACCTCTAATTACTTAATTAACAACTCTCTAATTACTAAATTAATAAATCTTAATTACTTGATTAATTTATTCTTAATTACTCAATTAATTAATCTCTAATCATTAATTAACAATCTTTAATTAATAATCCTTAATTACAATTAATTAACCTTAAATTAACTAATTTAAAACCCTTAATTATTTATTAATTAAACCAACTAATTACTCTTAATTAATTACTTAATTAATCCTTTATAATTAATTAATAAAATTAATTAATTACACTTAATTTCCTAATTAAATTAATTAATCTCAAGACATTAGATCCTTTATTATCTTAAGATTAAAACATTATCTTATAAATACCTTAATACCATTAACATTTTTTAAACATTTTAACATTATAATTAACTTAAGTAAATCATTTAATTAAGATTTGAAATAAGATAACCATTTAACTTGACAATTTAAAGTTAACAAACTTAACTTTCTTAAAATAACTTAAATACTATCAAGTAGAGGTTTTGAAAACTAGTTCAATTTGTATTTTAAAACTTACTTTTATAAAAATCTTAAACTTTCATTTTAAATTAATGTTTTCAAATCACTTTAAATTTCATACAATTTAAATCAATCAAATTTTCAAAACTTCTTAATTAATAATTAAAGAAAACAATTAGAAAAAGTTAAGTTTAAACAAGAAAGCTTTAAACTAGATTTAAATTTAAATTTCAAAAAAACAATTTGATTTTAAAACATTTTAAAAACTGTTTATCAACTCTGCTTCGAGTCAAAGCCGAAGACAACTCGGGTCTAACTCGAGTAAACACCCTTCTTTCCAAAAAATTTCCAAAACTTAGATTTTATTTTAAGTTTTAAAACTTCACAGGCTACACTTATGAAATTACTCGAGTTTTGTCTCGAGCCACTACCCCAAAGGCATGATCTTACCTTCGAGTCAAAACCCCAATTCCAACACAGACATCAACCCTCCCATGTGCACCTGCACAGCCAACTTCGACGATGATGACCACCGCCGTAGCCTTCGACACACCGACCATCTCCCATACATCAATTCCCGATCATCCAAACACAAACACAAGCCTAAATTCAAAATTGAGCCATGAAGATGAAACTAGAACCACAAAGCATCACCAGAGTTCTCTTTGATCACACACCTCTGATCAACTGAGCAACTGCAACCCCGGCCACATCTTCGCCTCACTTCCACGCAGCCCATACCAGAACACGATGATACTCGATCGCCCAAAGGACTCTTAATGCTCCAGTTACCAGACCTGACCAAAATTAGGTTTATATACCTAATTCTTCTCGCCGCCGACGCCACGGCGATCAAGAACCCCATCTACCATTTTTCCTAGCCTCGCCGCACATCCTTCCGCCTCCAGACATAGCCCCAACCACCCTAGACCTTTTGGCCATCAACAATTTCTCAGAAACCTAAATTCATTCTATCTTAAATTGCTCATTCAATTCAATGTTAAAATTTATGATTTTCTTTTTAAAAATCATGATTTCCTAAGACAATTCAAGATATATACTTGAATCAACTTAATTCAACATTTGATTTCATCATGCTAATAAGATTGCTACTATTATTTCCAGATGCAAACAATTTTCCCAACTTAAATGTTTGTTCATATTTTTATACCTTAGATTAAGTTTAAACTTAACTAATCTATTTGAACTACAAAGTTTATCAATGAACAGATAAAAAGAATTTAAATTTTGACCTAGATTTTAAACCCTGTATTAAGAACAGGGAAGAACAAAACATTTCTAGACATGCATGCCTGTATCATAACCATATACTTCAAATTTCATACAGAACTACCACTTACATATTCACAGGCAAACATCAATATTCTCAGAAATTTTCACAAGCAACAGATTATAATTTACTTAAGTTTTTAAGTAGATGTTTACTCACCATATTTTTAAAGAGGCGGAGGGCTTGATTTTCTAGGATTTGAAAACTGAATTGCTAAGGCTTTTTAAAACTGAAAAGCTTTTGAAAACTGTATTGCTTTAGCTTCTGCTTTGATTAACACACTGGAAACTTGATGTTGCTAATTAAAGCTTTTGAAATCTTGAAATTTTGCATTGTTGAAGGAAATACTTTGACACATACATGCTTTGAAAGTCTGCTATAGGCTTGGCTTTTGTTGAAAATTTCTTTGCAAATCACAGATTTAAAATGGTTGCAAGCTTCAGGTTTGAAAATGGTTTCAGGTTAACACTTCCAGGCTTTTTGATTTTTGAGATTGAAAAGGTTACAGGTTGAGTTGCATTTGAGAATAGCCTCTGTCACAGGCTTTGAAAAGATTGAGCTTCTGATTGGAGGAAGTGATTACAGGGTTTGATTTTTGGTTTGAGGAATTTTTAGGTTTTTTGAAACTTTGATTTAAGTAATGGTTTCAGATTTGATTCATGAATTCTTGTTTTGGAAAATATTTTAGGTGAAGTTTTTTTTTTAGAAGTTGAGAAGTTAAAAGGAAATGGAAAGATGAAGAAGTATGTTTATATAATAAAAATTAGGATTTATTTTAGAATTAAAGAAAATAAAAATAAATTTTGACACTTGTTTCAAATGCCAACACTTGTCGTTACCCATTATTCATTAACTTACATGTGTATTTAATATGATTTTAAAAGTTACACATGTATTATTTCATTTTATTTATTTTTAAAAGATTTTAAAAGCTTTTTAAATTAATTTTCCTAATTAATAAATACCTTCGTAAATTAATAAATGCTTTCTAAATTTTATAAAAGTAAAATCTTTAAAGAAAATAGAATATAAACCAATTATAATTTAAATAAAATCTTAAATAATATATTTAATTCATTTTTAAATAATAACATAAAACTTTTGTACTTATTTTACAATCTAATAAATACTATCTTAATTTGTATAAATAAATTCTTTTTAAAGAAAACAAATTCTATTTTAAATAAAAACTTATTCATATATTTTATATCCAAAATAATTCCAAGATATATATCCATTTAAATTCAAATTTAAATCTAAATTCAAATTCAATTTAAAATCTAATTTGATATCAATTCAAGTATATATTAATTTTAAACAAACACAAATTAAATTTGAAAACAATAACTTTATTTAAAAAAATCTACTTATAACTATATGTAAATTCATCACATTATTAATTATTTATTGTTGTTTATATTTGAAAATAACAATTTTATCAATTTTAATTAATTTAATAAGAGATTATCACATTTTTAAATTCCTCGAAATTCCAGGATATTACAATGGAGCATCTTTTTCGACCCCTGACCATCTAGGAAATCAGATGCTTGTTCAATGGAAAGAGTCATGAGGATAACCCTTTGTTTACTTTCCTAGAAGCAGCCAGAAACTACCAAGTAGTGGCAGATGCTTGGACTAAATTGAGCTACTTCAAGGCTGAGTGGTTCTTTGTTAGATGTCCGCCAAGATTTGCTAGATGGTGGTTAGTTAGACGTAAGTGTTTTAACTTCTTCGTCAATTAACCGGGTAATATAAGTTGATGCTGAGGCTAATACTGCTTTTCTTTTATATCGATTTCCTGGCCCAAAGGAGCGTAATTCAAAGAGATCGTATGGACTCTCCAATCGGTGCCTATTGTACTTAGAGAGATCGATGAAGTCCTTAGCCATGATAATTTGGTCACCATGGTGCTCATAGAGAGAGGCTAAAGCATTGGATTAACAGAAGTTCCTAAGGTAGCTCTTGTAAGGCAAGGAGGAAGAAGAGCGCCTTGAATCATAACCACTAAATGGGGTGATGACGAGAGTATGCCAGCTAAGGATGAGCCTGCAGTTGTGCCTTCGCAGAGTCTAGAATTATCAAAATCAAAAAGATAAGGCAAGACTCTTGCCCACAAATCCAAGAGGCATAAGATCATTGTAGTATCTCTGCTCGATGCGGCTGCTATAAGTCTGGAGATTTCCTTTCCGCAAATGGAAAGTTCTTTGAGTGGATTATCTGATGCCTATATTCTAGATGACATAGCTTCATTCCAAGATCTTGGATCAGAGGAACTCCCTTCTCCACCACGAACTCGCGCAAGCTTGACTTATTTAGACATAGGGGAGCCGACTCCTACGAGCAAGGCTACCAAAATTGGTCGGTTAGGGGGTATGCACATGCATACACACACTTCATGACACCACACAACTTCTAATCACATGCTTCTCAATCTCTTAAGATAACTGCTTGTCTTTTCATTTTACAGATACGATGGTGAAACAAAGGTCTAACTCGGCAATCTTCATTCTTTATGCCATCCTTCCAGCTTGCTTTGAATCTCATAGGTGTGAAGGTGAAAGGGACTATGATCGTGGCCATCGCTCCAACCAAGAGCGTGAGCGTTATGAAAGGGAGAAAGAAAGGTCGTATCAGAGTGGGCGCCACTCTCGATCATGATATCCACCATCTAATGGACCCTCAAAACCATTTAGCTCTAGCAGGAAATCTTCTAAAACTGCATACTGAGTAGTACCACCGCAAGCTTCGAAATTCGACGATCAACGCTGTAAAACTGAAACGGAAGCTCCCATCATGACAGTGCAAACCGCCATCGAGAAAACAAGGGAGGGAGCTATCTGAATTTATAATTTAAATAAAGACTTCTCGGCTATCTACTTCGATGGCTTCCATTTCCCTCCGAACTTGAAAAGAATTCCCTATGATGTAGAAAAACCGGCACAGGATTACATGGATGACGTGTACAGCCAGTACTGGGAGTGGGTTCAAACTGTAGAAAAGGCTTCGGGGTAGCTTTTGAGCGGGCCAAAATAATTGAGAAAATGGAGGCCAACCCTGCTTAGAAAGACATAATAATATGAGTGCTTAATAACGAAGTTGAATCTTCAAGGAAATCGGAGATAGAAGCCAATCAGAGAGTCGAAGAGTCAAGGAAATCCATGGAGATCATAAGAAAAACCACATGGACTTAGTGGAGGAAATGGGACACCGCAACACTGTTATTACTTGCGAAAGGGATGAGGCTTGGAAAGAGGTCAAAGAGTTAAAGGCAAAATTAGTCGAGGCCATCAAGGAAAAAGATGAGGCTAATAAAGTCTTCCAGAAGGCATGTGAACAAGCAATGGCTCTTAAGGATGAGAGGGATGTGGCAAATTTAATGGCTCGGGAAGCTGATTCTAGGATTGAGAACGAAATTAAAGTAGTGGAGGCCAGGATGGAGAATGAATTTGAAGATCTCCTGGTCACGTACAATGCAAACGTCTTGAGAAACCGCAATTTAAACTGGCTCGGCGAAGATTACCCCTTCCAATTATACAAGGCCAGGAGTTGCTTGGTGGAGGATGAGAAGATGATCCGCGATGCTATGACTATCGATGAGTTCGAACTGGAAGCTCAAATACTTGTCAAAGATGAACCGAAGGTCCTCCACGGTACAATCGTCGCTCTTGAAAAAGAAAAGTTGGCTGCCAAGTATCCGGACGCTGGAGAAGGATCTGGAGTTGAGCATCATGAAGTAGGTTTTGAAGCACCCCTAGTCTCTCAATTTGAGCCTACTTCTTCTATCGATCCTTCAGTTGTCCCAGGATACGACCCGGACAAGCCACGCCTTTCTTCGATACATGAATACGGCTTGGAAGGCACGTCAGCTCAACATGGATGTCAACCCGAGGAAGGTATTTTGGATGCTTCTTCCATTCATCCAAATGTAGGAGCACCGTCAGAAGTTGTTACTAATATTTTCTCCTATCTTTATTCTGCTCTAGATTCTACATCGATCGATCCTTCGGTAACCCAAGAAATGCACCATGAGCAGGAGGCGCTAATAGCATAGGCTATAACTATGACCGTCACTGCATTGGCTAGGGAGATGCGCGAAAGTAGCTGCGTTCTTGATGATCAATTGACGAAAGAATTCCTCAACCAACAAAGTGATCCGAGCATCGAAATGCTTTTCAACGTAGATGAAGATATGGTCATCACGAGCTCCTCAGGCCCGACCAGTAGAATCCCAATGGGCATTCGGGCGGACTGGGCTGAGCGAATAATATAGGAGATCAAGGCTGAGATGGAGCAAGCAGCGCAGGCTCATAGCACCGGCGGAGGCATGGCAGGCCCCTCGGTCTTGATACTTATATTTTCTCCGGGTGGCACTATCATTGATACCAACGTGGCTCCTTCTTCTAAAGTCGAGAGTGCCACCATTCCTTCGGTCCCTTCACACATGAAACCGACATGGGAAGGACGTATGTCATTAAATGGAGACTTAGAGATGGAACATTCAAACTATCAACTATTGACAGCCTCACTTTACCAAGGGAATGGAATAGCAAGAGTCTCTATTGCTATTACACATAACTGACTTTTATTCGTTTAGTCTGCTTTTCCTTTGAAATTTGTTTATGCATTTTTTGAATTTGAACTTGTAATAAGGCAACTGAATTTGCCATTAATGGTGTGTAAGAGACCAAAGCAACAGATGATGTTATGCACAACAAAGTTGATTACTTTCTTCGTCGTGATAGTGGCAAGAGGCTCAGCTTCCGCCCATTTAGCAAAGTAGTCAACTACAATGATGGCGTACTTCGCACTACCCTTGGCTAAAGGTAGAGAACCTATTATATCAATACCCCATGTGGCGAACGGCCATGGACTGACCATCTGAGTAATTTCTGTAGGCGGGGCTCTTGGAATTCTAGCATGTTTTTGGCACCTATCACACTTCTTAGCATAATCTGATGCGTCTTGATTCACAGTTGGCCAGTAATATCCATATCTGAGTATCTTTTTGGCAAGGGCTACCACCCAATTTGATCGTCACACTCTCCCTCATGCACATCGTATAACACTCATTTGTCTTATCGTGTGCACTACACCGGAGTAAAGGAATAGAGTATCTCCTCATGTACATGAATCCACTCTGGATAATAAATTGTGAGGCTTTTCGAAGAACCTGTCTTTTTCACTTCTGTACTTGGGTAAAGCTCTGTGCTCAAGATAGTTTCTGAACGGAGTCATCCACGACTCCTTCTCGGGAATTGCCTCACACACCCAGTCTGTCTCCATTTAGTCAATGCTCGGAGTAGTAAATGTCTCAACAGGGACGGGTCCCACTTGTTGTGCTTCGCCGGTGTTGGGCAGTTTAGCTGAAAAATCGGCTTTCTGATTTTGCTCTCGGGGTGTACAGTGGATAGCATAGTAGTTCAATTGATTCAACACTTCCTGAAGAAGAGCAAGGTAAGTGGCCAATCTCCAATCTCTAGCTTGATACTCCCCTCAAAACTGCATACGACCAATTATGAATCACAGTAAATCTTTACAGCAATGATTCCCAAGTCTCTAGCGAGCCTTAGTCTAGCAAGC
Source organism: Allium cepa (assembly GCA_030765085.1). Lineage (NCBI taxonomy): Eukaryota > Viridiplantae > Streptophyta > Magnoliopsida > Asparagales > Amaryllidaceae > Allium > Allium cepa. The sequence goes on from CM060929.1 coordinate 294,481,883, forward strand.
AAAGCTTCATACTCGACCTCATTGTTAGTTGTATGGAAGTCAAACTTCAAAGCATAGCATATGGATCGACCTTCTGGGGTTTCGAGTACCACTCTAGCACCTGAGCAATGGTCGTTTGGTGCACCGCCAGTGTGTAGCTTCCGTGTATGCTTAGAAGATTCAATGGTTTCAAGCAAGTCCTCTAGTACGGTAAATTTAGCTATGAAATATGCTAGAACCAACCCTTGAATAGCTCACCTCGGTGTAAAGTGATGTCAAATTGACTCAGCTCAATGTTCCATTTAAGCAATCTACAAGACGTCTCAGGTCGTGTCAAGATCTATCATAACGGCTGGTCAGTATAAACAGTGATCGGATGAGCCTTAAAATATGGATGGAGTTTCCTCGAGGCTATGACGAGACAATAAGCTAGCTTTTCCGCTTTCGAATAGTTTCTTTCTGCTCCTATCAATCTCTTGTTGATAAAATAGACCAGTCGTTGGATCCGATCCTCTTCTCGAATCAAAGTGGGACTGATTGCTTAAGCCAAAATTGCTAGATAACATACAATCTCTCATGGTCAACCGGCTTTGACAAAATGGGAGGTGTTTCCAAATGTTGAACTAGTGCTTCGAATGCGCCTTCGCGCTCCTCTGTCCTTTCAAAATTCCATTTTCCTTTTCTAATCAGATCGAAGAAAGGAATGCATTTATCTGTAGATCTGGAAACAAATCTGCTTACGACTGCCACCTTCCTATTGAGGCTTTACACCTTCTCTATGGTTTTGGAAGTTTTGAGATTCTGAGTCGCCCATATTTTTTCAGGATTGGCTTCTTTGCTTGACGATGAATCCAAGGAATTTCCTGATGCTACACCGAAATGACACTTTAACGGATTGAGCTTCACTCTATACTATTAGAGTATGTTAAACATTGTTTCAAATCACTGAAATGGTTGATGGACAGCCGTGATATCATGAGCATATCATCCACATACACCTTCATGGTCTTTCTGATTTAGTTAGCGAACATTCGGTTCACAAGCCTCTAATAAGTTGCTCCAGCATTTTCAAGTCTAAACGGCATCACCTTGTAGCAATAAAATCCTAGATCAGTGACGAAGCAAGTATATTCCAGGTCAGGTAGATGCATCGGTATTTGATTGTACCTGGAATACACGTCCATGAAAGATAAGAGCCCGTGTTCAGCTGTTGAATCCACAAGCTGATCAATTTTAGGAAGAGGGAAACTATCTTTTGGGCAGGCTTTATTCAAATTTGAGTAGTCCACGCGTGTTTGCCATTTCCGTTTGACTTTTTGACAAGCACTAGATTAGATACCTACTCCAGGTATAAAGCAGTACGAATAAACCCATTCAACTTAAGTTTATTTACTTCTTCCTTCTGGGCGGCAGATCTCTCTAGGTCCATACCATGCCTTTTTTGTTTTACCAGGATGTGTCATGGGTCAATATCAATGCATGGATCACGATGTCCGACGAGATCCCACACATGTCTGAATGAGTCCGGGCAAACACATCAAGGTTCGCCTGGAGGAAACCAATTCACGTCTCATCTGGTGGCTAAGTTAAGATCCGACCTTTACCATTCTGGAATTGTCATCGTTGTGGATCGGAACATCGATCGTCAACTCTGCCGGGGAAGCCTTACTATCTTTGACTTCCTCATCATCATTATTATCTCTGGGATCAAGTTCATTAAGGAATTGGTTGTGTTGCCTGAGCCTAGGCTCAAACATTAGTTGTCAATTTTCTGAAAAAAGGACGCAGAGAGATTCCTTTATGCCCTTCCCTTTCTCCTTCCGCTGCGCATCCCATAGCTTTGCAACATAACAGGCTCGTCCAACCACCTGATCACCATGTACTACATTGACCCTATTATCAGTGGGGAACTTTAGAGTTAAACACCATGGATCAATCGCTAACTTGAATTCCACAAGGGCTGGTCAGCGCAAGAAAGCATTGGAGGGGGAATGTACGTCTAACACCTCAAACTGCAGCATTCGGACTCTTCGGCGATTTCCAATACCCAATTCAACGGGTAACTCTACCATGCCAGCTGGCATGGTTGCTCTTCCATTAAAACCGTGAATACGTGATTGACACGGCTTCAAGTCTTTAGCTTCCATCCTCATTTGGTCATAAGCACGCTTAAAAGGAATGTTCACAGAGATTCCGCTGTCAACCAAGATCCTCTTCATCCAAGCAGGGTCTATCTAGGCAGAAATGACCAACGGATCAATAGTGGGGACCTCGACTCTATCAGCAACTCGATTTTTGAAAACAATGTCGTTTGCCATCGTTCTTTGTTGTATTGCTAGGGACCCATCATCAACATTACTACAACACCCGAAATCCACATGCCTAATCGAACTGGCATATGACTCCATTTCCTTCCAGCCCCTATCAGCCGGATAGGACCATAACTCATAGTATTTGTTACCAACCTCCCGCCAGTACGTGTGGTTCTTCGAGCCTTGCTTGGCCTTGACTCGGGTTAGATGGGCCCGCACCTTCATCCTACGGCGTCCAAACAAAGTGTTCTAACTTCCTTTCTCTAATCAATTTCACGATTATGTCATGCAAATGACGGCACTCATTGGTATTATGGTCGCAGAAATCATGGAAATTACAGAACTTTCCAGCCGAATTTGCTTCCCAGATGATAGCTTTGGAGCTGGCTTCTTCTACTGTCCGGTATTATAAGAAGGTAAATATTTTTGAGCGATGTGTTTATGGGAGTATATCGGTCGAACATGGGAGCTTTGTGTCTCGGCCCACCATTTGGGTCTCTCTTCTTTCCCTGACCTCCGTTACCCTTCTGTTGACCTTGCTTATCATGAATATTCAATCACACTTTGCCGAAGTTCTCACCGGTCTGCTTCATAGCAACATTACTTTGAATGCATTCACCACTAGGCACTGCTACGTCCTGTTTCCTAGATCGTCTAGCATCTTCTCTCCTCAAGAACTGGGCCGCCTTAGCATAGAAATGATCCAACGAAGTGAGGGGTTTCCCAGCCAACCAATCACCAAATCCAAAATCGGGATCGATCCCTTTAGTCAATGCCATCGGAATAGAATTATACTTTGGGTTGCTGACCTCTGCACAAGCAGCATGGAACCTTTCCAGATAACGTCTAAGAGTCTCTCCTATAGCTTGAGTAACACTGGACAAGGTGTTGACATCCTTTGTTCTAGTTGCATGCATACGGAACTAATCAACAAACTTAGTAACTAATTAATCAAAATATAACATGAATTTGGTGGTAATCGAGTGAACCACATAGTTGCAATGCCTTCCAAAGAGATAGTAAAACTTCTACACTTAATTGCATTATCAGCTCGAGCAGTGTTCATGAGCCATTCATACTTTAAGATATGTTAGTTGGGATCTGAATTTCCTTCGTACACCGGCAAAGTCAGCATCCTGAATTGACAGGGTGGCTCTGCATAAAGAATGTCATTGGTGAATGGAGTGTGACTTCGGGAGATTCCCCAATCATTTTTTGTAAGGCCTTAACTTTCTCTAATCATTTGGCGTATCATGGTTGGAATGTCGGGCATCTGGATATTCGAGGCCAAGGCATGATCAAGTTCCATGCTACGAGGATGGTCCAGTCGCTGTCTATGGTTCATCCCTCTCCTCCTTGGCTCCCAATCTATAGGGAAGTGAGGATCCTGAGCATGAACGTGTTAACAAAGGGATAGATCTGGTTGGTTCTACATCTTGGCTTCCAAATCTATAGCGGCAGCAGCTGCGTGGCCGTGAGTGGCATGATAAGGAAGTGCCCCTCTTTAGGAGGAGGGTCCACCTTGTTGCCTTGTAGAAGGACCAATCTTGGCCTATCCGAGATTCATGGTATGCTTATGCCTGGAGGCTTCTGCATAGTTTCCTTCCAGCCGATGGCATGTAGATATATGATTGAAGTCGAGTGAAGCCGAGCATTCGATTGAGGAATGAGAGACATGATCCCTTCTAGATCTCCTTCGTCTTTCTTCATTCAGCTGCTTTGCGAGCTCCGTGTTGGCATGGATATTTGAGTGAGATTATGACGGCTCTAAGTAAGCTCTTGCATGAAGGTCTGGAACTCCTCCCTAGTCACAGGGCCTTGTGGATCTGGAGCTCCACCTTATGCTTGGCCTGCTGTGATCAGCTGCATAGGATTTTGCCTATCCCTTCCCTTTGAATCTATAGCATTTGAATTGGTTCTAGTAATACGCATCATGATGAATGTAGCTCTTTCCTAGATCTGGAGTAATCTAAGTAGAATGGAAGGAACCATAATTAGACAGATCTGGATCTCCTCCTTAGATTTTAGCAATCCAACAACAGCAGGGGATCCATTGAATCAGAGAAAAGCAAGGTTCCCTCAGTGAAAGCACCAAGTGTTTGTACCAAAATTGGGCACAACACTTTTTGGATGTAATTGAAGAGATTAGAATGAAGAAATTAAATGGAAAAGGAGGCTAATCTAACAATTGCACCAATAAAATCAAATAGAAATAGAAAGAGACAAGAATTTATAGTGGTTCGGCGTTGTAGCCTACGACCATTTTGAATAGTTTTGTTGTTTATTATGATTGACAACTAATTACAACAGTACAAATCATTATCTTTTAAGTTACAATGGAGTTACAGCAGAGTAACGGCGTAGAAGCATCAAAAGTCCTTTTTATTTAGGCATGGGGGTGCTATTTATAGGTGTATATCTGCAAATATCTCCCTCAAAGCTCGAAATACCTCTTCTGACTCGTGGGTAGCCAATCAGATCGATCTAGGATCATTTGGGATCGATCCCCACTCTCTTCGCATCGATCAAGATTTGGTCCAAAGAAGCTCCAATCGATCATGGTGGTCTTCAGTAGATTAGAAAGCTTCTGTGAAAATTTGGAGGCATTTGGACTTGTAGTTTTTGAGTTATGATCAATCTAATGTTGATTTTGTAGGCAGCCTGATGGCTGCATATCGATGCTTTCGTATCGATACTCCTTCATATCGATAGGCTGCGTATCGATCAGTTGTGCATTGATGATGAGGAGCAACAATTGTGCGGAGATCCATCTTTTACGCTTGCAAACCCATTCCTTTGGTTTGACTACTTCCTTTCATATCCATCCAATGCCAAGCTTTTTGTATCGATGGATTCCCATTGCCTTCGTATCGATTCCCGGATGTTGCCTTCGTATCGATTCCCGGATGTTGCCTTCGTGTCGATGCATGGATGTTGGTTTCGTATCAATGCTTGGTCGATCAATACGAAATGGGTATTAGTGAGATCAATATGAATTGGTCAGTGGTTGAGCAGATGAACTCTAATTGATGATATTCTTTGATGGAGACGAAGGGGCTAGACACGAAGTTGATCGATACGAAGCCGGATGGATAGAAGAGGGATGGACTTTGATGGATACGAACTGATATCTTCTACATGGATTTTGATCGATCCATAACTTGAGCAAACAAACTCAAATCGACCCGAAATTTAGAATACTTCCTTTGATGACCTTGTTAGTCATACCATGCTAATTGTAGCTCGATCCGGACTCGGACCAAATTTGCCTGTATCCATCGTTAATCTGTGTATAACGGATCTTTGGGATGGATTGTCTTTAGTTTCTACTCAAGTTCTTGGTGTCACGGCCTTGCCAAAAGGCGGGATAACACTTATTAATACATTTAAATTTTCAAAATTAATTCATAAAATTTTCAATATTTTTAAAAATTATATTAACTTTTACAATATGTGTATTATTTTAGATTTAAACTTTTATTTTAATTTTCAAAACAATTTGAAATTTTATATTGTGATATTTATAATATTTTTTATTTTAAATTTAACTTTTACATTCAAAATAATTAGTTTCAAATTTTTTATAGCCCAATTCAAATTGGTCCTTTTCTATTAGGGATAAACTTTTAGGCTTACCTCATCATTTTGGGCCAGGCCGGGCAGAGTACTTGACTACCGAAACCCTACCTTAGACGCTACTTTTTTAGACACCCTACTATATGGGTAGGCTTTAATTAGTTAACCCTAACATCATAGCTTGCTCCCTTTAACCACGGAACTTTAAGCACTGCCGCATCCCTTTCACCCTGGAATGCCATAGCTTGCTCGCACGCCTCCTAGGCTGCTTTATTCACATCATCCTTTTCTTTGATGATTTCAAAGAGTTTGGCTTTAAGCTTGTTAAGTTCTTTTAATGCAGCGTCCCTTTCGGCTATAACCGTGGTATTTCGGTGACCCATCTCCTCAACCAATGCATTTATCGAATGCTCTCCATGGACTAATTGGCCTCGTAAGTTTTCTGGGTGGCTTCTATTTCGGATTTTCGAGAAGATTCGGCTTTATTATTCAACACTTGAAATATACGGTCTTTTGGGGGAGGTCGGTTTCTAACTTCTCAATAATTTTTACTCGCTCAAAAGCCACCACCGATGCTTTATCTGCTGCCTTCATCCACTACTTGTATTGGGTATAAATATCATGGATGTAATCATGTGTCCTTTGTTCCTCCTCAGCTGGAATTTTATTTAAGTGTGGAGGGAAGATAAAGCCATCGAAAAAAATGTTAGAAAAATATTTTCTCAACTGGGCGATTTTGATTTCTCCTTCCCCAGTAGGCTCGGTGATGGCTTATTCTGTGACAAGGGGTTTTGGCCTCTGTTCTACGATATTGCGGATCGGGCCTGGGAGCTTGAGAAGATGGTTTTTGACGTGGAGGCTCTAAGGGTTGTCTATCATGGCCGAATGGTTGTGCTGGAGCTCGGGGGGGAGCATGATCGGGAGAGATATTTGTATTCTCCATTAGGGGCCCTATCCCTCTCGTAACGTTCTTGGCTGGAATAACTGTGGTCGCGGTCTCTATCAGCCTCCCTCCAGAAGGACTCGTAGTACGAACTAGATGACTGACGTGTGGAGCGAAGGCTTTCCAACATGGATTCTTGTCTAGTCATGTATCTGTAAAGTAAAAGAAAAGTGGGATCAGTAATCTCTAGGAATAAATAACTTATGACTGGAAATCGTGTAGTGCCATGAAGTGCATGTATGCATATGCAACCCTCGACCAACCGCTAATGTCGGCCACATTGCGGGAAGAGGCTTGCTTAAATCTAAGGCACTTTGAAGCCCTTCCAATCCGGTATCATGTTGAAGCGACACATAATCCGGATTTGGAATGTCAGCAAGCCCTTCAAAGGGATTCTCTATCTGCGAGGGAGGAGCCTCCGTGATTCTAACACCAGAGACTAGCAATGATGCAATCATAGATTTCCATCTCGAAGATTTATGACATTTATATGCTACTTCCTTTCCTTTCCTCCTTCCCTCTAAGTCTTGAAAACTACTAGAAGGTCGGGCTGTGGGTTCGTTGTTAGTAGGCAAGTTCTCTTCATCGCCCTCCTCAGCGATTACGATCTTGGGTGCTTTGCATTCAGCTCGTCTCACCAAACTGCCCTAAGTGATTCCTTCAGTCTTATGCTTTGATTTCGATCGATTAACCCGACAATCCTCAAATTTCTATCTATGAGCACCGAGTCTATATCTCTCATTTCGCTTGGCACTTCTTGAAGAATTCGTACTATTTATTTGAAGGAGGCACCTTTGGATCCTAGAATTGCGGTTGTAAAGGAAAGAAGATATTAGTTTCGACATCAACTATGATTATCTCGTTAACTACAGGAAAAATTGCATCACTTATGTCTAACTAACCATGACTAGCAAACCTTGGAGGACATTGGACATAGAACCACTCTGTCTTAAAGTAGCTAAGCCTGGTCCAGGACCCTGTCACCACTTGGCAGTTCCCGAACGCCTCTGAAAATATGAATGAAGGACTGTCTCCCCGACTCTTAACATTAAACAAGTATCTGATTTCTTCTGGGGTCGGGGGTCAAAAACGATGCTACATGAATACAATAAATAGACCATTCAGTGGTGCATATCCATTTGGATGTAATTGTAACAGAGCAATTCTAAAGAAAGACAACACCTCTCGGATATACTGGTTGAATGGAGGAAGTGTTCCCGCTATGCCCGAATGGCGGTTAAAGGCTGTGAATCCTTCTAGGGAGCGTGTGGCCTGTCATTCAGGTCGGAAAGCAGAACATCATCCAATGACAAACCGTGCCTTAAGCATATTCGCCCCAACATATCTATGGAGACATTCGACGGCATAGAATCTTGAGTATTCGCAATAAAAATTGCTCCTAGCAGCTCCTCCAGAGCTGGACCTATTACTTCGGCTGCAATGGCCGACACCTCTATTATCGGAGAAGATGAACTTTGAGTTTTCTGCTGGAGAGAACTTGTAAATTTAATAACTAATCAACTCATCAAAAACAATCATTAGATGATACTAAGCCCTTGTGTTTCCCAATGTGAAGTGCATGAATGTGTTGTGCAGGGCAATATAATACTTAAGTAATTATATGGAATTTGAGAAATGTTCAAATGATAAGACTCGAGATTCAACCAGAGTGACCTTCATCGTTGACCATCACAACCGTGTCATCTAGACTTCAGCAAACGATCCAAGTTAAAGTTCGTTAGGTTTGTCAAGTTACAGTTCCATCGACGAGCTTCGAAGGGCAGTCAAATATGCAGTTTAATAGTTAAAGTCCAGTTATGTAAGGCGGAAGCTCGTCGGGGTTGAATGTTTGAATGTGCAAAGATTTCGCATCCATCAAAGTTCGAACTTGGATTGATCACCAGGAGCCCAGTTCATATCGATCGAGAAAAATAGGATTTCGTATTGATCACCAGAAAATCGGTTCGTATCGATCTCAAACCCCTAATTTTGTATCGTTCATTAGCTACGTCTTCGTATCGATCACATGGTCAGGTCTTCGTATTGATCGCTCCGGATCGATAGAAACTACCATCATCCCGAATTGATACGAAGCTACTCCCTCCATCGATACGAACTTCCAATGCTTATGGATCGATACGAACCCCTTCCACCCGCTCCTGTGTTTATTTCGTATCCATCAACCCTTCTTCTTCCCTAAGCGGCTCAGACGCCCTTTCCTCCTTTCTCAACCTCACTTCGACCCAACTCCGGCATCAACATTGCCGAAAATCGGCCACGACTTTGAAAGAATTGGTGTTCAAACTCGAGTCTCGTCATGTTAGAATTGATTTAATTAGTTAATTACCTAGATTAAAGGATCGGTTTAGGGGATTGATGAGTCAATTTGATTTGGGAACGAAGATAGTTTCTTCTCTTTCGAGTGCTCTATAAATGCGAGGGCAAGTGCGAAAGTGGTGGCAAGAGGAAATTTAGCTAATTCCAAAAAGCATTTATATGAACTCGTAACCAGGCAAAAGATGATTCACCTTCCAGACATGTTAACCAATGAGAACGGTCTCCCCTCTGATCGACGCAAAGAAGAATTCTCCACGTCCATTCATCATCGATCTAAGACAACAGCTATTCGCATCCATCAACAGTCCATCGATGCAAAATGAAGACTTATCCCCCATTACTCTGAGGTCCGCTAGTAATTGTATCCATCGATACGAGGCATATAAAAAAACAAAACATCAACCAACCAATCTGTGTCGATCACCATCGACATGAAAACAATTTTTCAACTTTTCGCATCGATGCAGGAGAGGGTCGATGCGAAGAGAAACTCTAAAACAACCATCAAGCGTTGTTAAAACTTGAATTTCACATTGATTCAGAAGAGGATCGGTATGGAATTCGATGCAAGAAAACTGAAAAAGACTCACGAACCTACAAGCGTCAGCGAGAGTCGGACTAACACACATACATGTATGACGGACTAACATTCAATTTTTAAAATTCACAGGAAGTGAATGGCCACCTGATGACAAATACAATAATGAACAATAGTTTTCTATCATTCAATACTCAGTTACAATGGTGCATAGTATGACGATTGGCAGTCAACCATTCATATTACTGAAGATCGGTCAAAAGTTATATCTTTCAACGAGAAGACAACAACTGTTCAAACAAGCCAAATAAAACTGTTCGGAATAAAGATTGCAACTTTTCAAAGTACGTCATGTCCTCACAAGATGTGCTTTCGGGGGCAAATGTTATCCTGCTTTTTGGCAAGGCCGTGACACCAAGGACTTGACTGGAGAACAAGAACAATCCATCATGGATGTCGA